>JANAVB010040619.1:26044312-26296812 GCA_029216955.1 Iris pallida
CCAAAGTTCAAGTATCAAAAGAGAATATTAGCACATCCCAAGATAAAAATAGGTTTAATGGCCATTAATGCATATATTATACTGGTTAGACTATTTATAGAAAATTTCTTCATGAGACTATAAAAATGAACTACACATATCAATATACCCTCCTGGACATCGTTGGACATACACACGACTACCTGGACTTAGGTTGGTTTGGGTCAAGTCCGAGCTGGCCGAGTCTCCTAAAAGTCATGATAATATTAAAACTAAATTAAATATTATATAGATTAACTCGCAACTTGGCCTGGTTTCCTAATTCGGACAACTGTTATGGCTAGGCCTCCCATAGTATGGCTAATACACTAGTCAGGCACACGGCTACACTATCCGTGCCATGATCTAGTCGTGGTACTTCAAAACTCAACGTGGCTAAAATTATCTACCGTAAGAATTAACTAAATAATTATTTATAAATTCTAAAAATCACATTTAAATCAACGGAAAGGGGAGCTACATCTACCCACCTTAAAATAAATTTGTCCTCGAATTTAAGGACTACCAGGATATTCAGACTTGGTAGGTTGGTGAGAGGTAGTAGAACTTTATGATAAAGAAATTGATCGAATAAAATAAATAAAATAGGAAGGAAGTGTTTGAAACTCTAAAAGAGCCCTAAAATGCTCTCAACTTTAATTTTGAAACAAGTTTGATAAGAAAAATAATCATGAACAAAGTATCGACGAAATCTGCCTTCAACCCCGACAAATATGCGAATAAATAAATGAATAAAAATTTCTGAAACTCTGGAAAAGGAAATCTAGGGATTTGACCCAATCATGCCCCAAATCATTCATAAAATATTGTCTAAAATAATACCTATTACTTTAAATGATCCTCGTAATAAAATCAATTGTCAAAATATTTGTTAAGAATAATTCAGATATTTATAGCTGTATAATTTTCACAAATACAATATCTTCTAAAATAACATAGTAATAATTTGAATTTAATATAACTCTTGATAAAATAATAATTCAAATAATCCTGGAATAAAATCTCTTGTAAAATTTTGCAAATCTCTCATCTCCCTTTTTTTCGATCCAAAATATCTAAAATAGAATATAAATTATTTCCCGATTTGGAAAAATAATTAAGCTAAAATAAACTAAATAGAGAATGTAAGAAAACGGAAAGTGGGCTTACGACCTACCCACCTTAGAATGATTCATCCTCGAATTTAAGGACTAGGATGATCAAATCTTTCTAAGATTTAAATAAATATTGGATTTAACAAATCAAAATCAATCCATAGTGATTTTAAAATAATTTATGGTTTTATTAAAATATTAAAAATACATTTGACCGAATCTAAATATAATACAACAATAATTTAAATGAATAATGTGTTTATCAAATGACTTGGAAAATATGGTATATATTATTTAAACAGTACATATCTTGTTAGTCCAAGACTGAATCAAACTAATTATGATATAACAAAATGAATCTAATTGATAATTAATATTAGCAAATAATTTAAACAATATTTTATAAATTCTAAATCAAAAATAGTTTGACAAAAATTCTGTTGTCATCCAATTATATTCGATAGTGGTTACAAATAAAATCTATTTTCTAACCAAAATTTATTAAAATAAAACAAAATAAAAATTTTGAAATCAGGGATGTGGGTTTACAATTCTACCCACCTTAGAATATTTTGTCTTCAAAATTTCAAAGAGCACGATTAGGCACGACTATGAAGAATAATCAAGAAACCAATTTTTTTAATTGATATGAATAAAACGACGACTGGTATAATCAAGGGTGTGATATGATTCATGATCTAATTAGTCACGCGTAAAATGATAAAGATAATATACAAAAGGAGAGTGTGATTTGGTACGACCAGTATTCGGTCAAATGGTCTAGTTGACAAGCAAATGTTTTTAAGAACGATCAAGAGTGAAATGGTTGGGCACGACCAATCTATGGTCAGCATGGTTGATTCATTACCAGCTTTTTAAGGAATGACCAAGGTTCTCGATGAAATCTAAACAGGATTTTAGTCGCATTTAAGAGGTAGTCACGATCAAGGCTAATCGTATAAGTCATCCAAGCAGGGTGAAAATAGGAAGTCGGCACGAGCATAATCATGATCAAAATAGTCATGACCGTAGTTGGTATGAAAGTATAACCTTAGCTATGATTTAGTTGAAATTATAGACACGGTTATGATTTAGTCTAGATAAAAATGGTTTAAGATCGGTCAAAATTGAAATCATCTTGGTACGAACAACTAGTTGAACAAAATTATTTAGTCACGATCATGGAATTGAATTCTAGAATGACAAGCGAATTAGCACGGTCGAAATAGAATCGAATAGTTTGGTCATGATCAAAAGTATTTAAGGATGATCCAATCGAAATCGTTCCAACACGAACGATTGTGTAGGCATGATCATAGAATCAAACCTAGAAAAGGATACGAATTAACTCGATCGAAATATAATAAAAGGAGTCTAGTCAGGATCGAAATTGTTCAAGAATGATCAAATCCAAAATCGTTTCGATATGCTTAAAATATTTATCCACGATTATTTAGGCACGAGTTTAGAATCAAAATCTAGATAAGTTTAGGAATCTAGTCGAAATTACAATAAAAGATGACAATCTGAAAAATAGAAGGCTATGAAAGGAAGGAAGAATTACCGGTTTATTGAGAAGATTGTGACTAGGGATAAGCACAAATCAATTTGAAAACTTAATAGTTATATGCCAATAAGACGTAGTCTCTATGGTATTCGAAACTCGTAAACAAGATCGAAGTCATTTTACCGAGAATTTATGCCTCGCGAGTGTACAGCTAGCTGCAATAAACTCTTGATTCCACGACTCAAGCAATGATCAGTAACGAATACCCTATCAACTCTATCCAATCTGGACATAACAACTTAAAGACGAAAATAGGACGAACAAGATATAGCTTTGACAACATTCGATAACTTATACTTACTCGAGATTACTTCAACTTAGGGATCATGTCTCGCCAGTGCGCTGTTGGCTGCAGTGAACCCACAGTCTCCATAACTCAAATAAGTGGTGACAGTGCGCGACTGTCTGCCATCATAAGTCACCGATCACCCTTACAACTACATCCTTAAAATCTCAACGGAGGTTCAAAAATCCTGAAACAAATTGACCATGATGGAGAAAGCTAGAAATTTGAACAAATTGATCATTATAGGAAAGTGTATATATCCATCCTTGAGGGGGAGGTATCAGTGTTTTTGAAAATTAAACGATTGATTAGGAAGGACATGGTCGAAGGCAAGATAAGAAAAATCTTATAACCCTTATTTCACGGATATTCAATATGCAACGTTTGAGAGAAAAACTTTTGAATCCAAAAAAACTTAACTAGAGATTAATAGACAATTGAGGGAGAAGTTATTTTGAAAATAATTCCTTAGGTCCAAGGAAAAGAATATAAGTGATACGAACTTATGATACGGCGATGTTTAGAAAAGACATAAGATAAGGTTGTACAATTGATCATGATTAGAGAAAAATGGCCGAGGGCAAAAGAAATATAAACTTAGATTTATCTTTCTCTAATATTCAAGATCGAGGGAAAATATGTATAAAGCACTATGTCTACCTATTATGAATATATTCATACACAAATATATATATATATATATAGCCTGAGTAAATCCAAAAAATCTCAAATTATCATTCTAAGAGGAGGTTATCCTATTTCCAAGTAAAATATAAATTTAAATAGCAATAATATATATATTATATTCAAACTAACCTAATAGTGGTTTATGCTTAAGATATTTTAGGCACGAGCAACTAGTATTGTAACCATCTTGGTACGAACAACTAGTTGAACAAAATTATTTTAGGCACGAGCAAAATAGAATCGAATAGTTTGGTCGTGATCAAAAAGTATTTAAGGATGATCCAATCGAAATCGTTCTAACACGAACGATTGTGTAGGCATGATCATAGAATCAAACCTATGAAAGGATACGAATTTGACTCGATCGAAATATATAAAAAAAAGAGTCTAGACATGATCGAAATCGTTCAACGATGATCAAATCCAAAATCGTTTCGATATGCTTAAGATATTTATCCACAATTATTTAAGCATGAGTTTAGAATCAAAATCTAGATAAGCTTAGGAATCCAGTCGAAATTACATTAAAAGGTGACAACCTGAAAATAGAAGGATAAGAAGGAAGGGAGATTTTTTTTTTTTTTTTTTTTGGTTTATTGAGAAGATTGTGACTAGGAATAAGCACAAATCAATTTGAAAACTTAATAGTTATATGCCAATAAGACGTAGTCTCTATGGTATTCGAAACTCGTAAACATAATCGAAGTCAGTTTACCGAGAATTTATGCCTCGCCAGTGTACAGCTAGCTGCATTAAACCCTTAGTTCCAAAACTCAAGCTATGTTGTGGTAACGAGTACCCTATCAACTCTCTCTAATCTTGATATAACAACTCAAGGGTGAAATTGGACGACTAAGACATAATTTTAATAATGTTCGATCACCCACGCTTACTTGAAATTATTTCAACTTAGGGGTTATGCCACGCCAGTGCGCTGCTGGCTGCAGTAAACCCGCAGTCTCGATAATTCAAATAAGTGACGACAGTGCGCTGCTGTCTTGTCATCGCAATTCATCAAAATTATTCCAACTATATCTCCAAGAATATCAAAGGAGTTTAAAATATCATACAAGTTGATAAAGGTAGAAAAGTGTAAGTACCTGTTCTTCAAATATAAGGTCAGCTTCTTGAAAAGAAAAATAATTGATTAGGAAGGATAATGATCGAAGTCAAAATAAATAAAAAATCCTATAATCCTTATTTCATGGATATTCAATATTCAACGATTGAGAGGAAACTTTTGAATCCGAAAACTTAACTCGAGATTAATAGACAATTGAGTGAGAAATTATTTTAAAATAATTCCTTAGGTCCAAGGAAAAGAATATAAGTGATAAGAACTTATGATAAGGCGATGTTTAGAAAAGGAATAAGATAAAGTTGTGCAAATGATCATGATTAGGGAGAAAATAACCGAAGACAAAAAAAATATAAACTTAAATTTATATTCTTCTAATATTCAAGGTCGAAGAAAAATATGTAAAAAGCACTATGTCTACCTATTATGAATATATTTATACACAATTATATATGTATAGCCTAAGTAAATTCCAAAAATCCCTAAATATCATTCTAAGAGAAGGTTATCCTATTTCTAAGAAAATGCAAGTTTAAATAGCAATAATACATATATTATATTCAATATATAATTTATAAAAATTATTCCCAATACTAGAAATGGACTACCAAAATATATACACATCTATATAGCTACATGGACGACGTTGGTCGCACTACATGACCACCAGGACTTGGGTTGAGTTCGGGCTAATTTGGAACAATCGGATCTTCTAAAAGTCAATAATCATAATAATAAATAATTAAATTATTCCTAGGGTTATGTCACAATTTGGCCTAGTTTTCTTAGTTAGGGCACACCTATGACTCGGCCTCCTCTACCATAGCTAATACACTAGTAGTCAAAGCATGCCATTGTACTATCTGTGCCATCACTTCTAGTCATATGGCGCTCCAAAATTTAACCAAGACTAAGGCATTCTATAATAATAATTAATTAAATTAAATAATTATAAAATTCCAAAAATCACATCTTAATTCAAATAAAATAAATAATAATAAAAATATTTCATAATTTTCGGGAAGGGGAGCTACAGAAGCACTCGACCAACTTCAATTGTGAATTGTCTATCTTCAATCAAGCCTCTGATTATAATCACTTTGAAACTTCTAGATCGTACCATACTGGCAAATCGACTAGAGGATTGTAACTGGCTTGAGATTTAAAAATGAAAGCTTAGAAGGCTTTGGAAGAACGTAGTAAGCTTAGAGAGAAGAGAAAATATAATAAATTGGTGTGCTGAAATGGTACAAATTCTTCTTTGTTTATAGGTTTTCCAAAGGAAGAATTTGGGGCAAATTTAGGCAGAATTCAGGAAGAATTCTTTGAGAGAATCTCAGCAGATAGCCGTTGCATCCGTAACTGCAGGGAGACTAAGTTTAAAAGCCAACGTTCCACTAACCGAACTCGGGCCGAATTCGGGTCGACTTCGGTCCGAATTCTGTTGGTCCCGAATTGGTTTGGTTAGGGTTTTGCGAATCAGATTTTGGGCTTTTTGAGAGGTCAAACAGTTAGGAAATTTTGGGGCTTTTGTAAGTGGGACTTGTTTTCAAAACGAAAGGGTATTTAAAAACATTTATGGGTAGCCAATTTGCCAGTACGACTCGGTGTACATTATATTTCCTAAACTTAATAAAGTATGAAAAATACATTGATAATTGATAAGGTAAAATACAGACTAAATGGAAAAATAGCTTCAAGTCTTGAACAGTAGCAGTAGCAGTTTGAGTAGATCGTCCAAGTAACCATTATATCGAGACATGGTTAGATCAATTATTAAAATCAGGTTTGACCATGACCAATGGGCCAACAATCTTTCCTATTTTGATAATTGACAAATCTTGACCAATATAACATCTTGATCATGATTTGACAAAAAATATCAAAATTTGTAAGGTAATGTTCTGTATGTACTTGTATTGTTCTGTACTGCCTCCTCTTGGTAGAAATTGTCCTGAAAAGATGTTAGACCCTTTTCTCTCCCGTTGTCACTTAGCAAAATAATTGCAAAGAGAGAAGCTTTCCCGTAATTCATGCATAAGAAACGAACGTTAAAGAAATGCAGAGATAATATATAGAAATAACATAAAGTTCACAGACAATTTTATGAAAGAAGCATCAGCTAAGATATAGTGCTAAGCATAAAACGCAGAAGTGCTTACCAAAAAGAAACAATATACCATGAATATAGAAAAAAATACATCAACTTAGAATCTAAAAAACAGTCGAATAAGTACTAAAAAATAAAAGTACTACTATCTTGGAATGTTGGAGCATTTCTAAGAACACATAGACATAAAGTAGAGTCCAATCAGATATCGTCTTGACAAAATATAGTAACGTCTAGATCAAATCCTTAGCTAAACAGAATCATTATCGTCATGATCCGCATCGCCACCATATCCAGAAGGACCAGCCCCAGAAGTGCCTGCTCCAGAAAAGGGTGTGGAGTAGCACCAGAACCACGGTACCAGTCATATGCGTTATCAGGCTCAAAGAAGTGATGAACCGCCTCAGCCTTATAGCGGTAGCCAGAGACTGTAGGATCTCGTGGAAGAGAACTAGCATGCTGACCAGTCTGGGCAAAACGTAGATCCGTAAAAGAGTTTGCAAGAGCTTGAAACCGACTAACATCACGGAACTCTTGTTCGCTCAATGTGTCAGTAACAAACTCTTGTAAAGAGTTATGCTCATCCAGCTGAGCACGCCGCATATCAAACAAGTACTGGTGGAGACCCTCAAAAGACATAGGGTAATCCTGAGGTGGAGGAGGTGGTGCAGTAGAAGAAGCAGGAGGGACAAATGCACTGCGACGAGAGAGCTGAAGATACTTGGGCTCTGAGTCACGAGCACAAGAAAATAAATCGATCTCAATGGAAGGATCATCACGTAGACATGGTTTCTGTGCCTCTCGCGACATCTACCCATCATCTGGATAATCGTTTTAGGGATAGAAAATGGAATTCCATTACGAATATGATAAAGTATAGACTTTTCAAGAGTTGCCACATCGTCTTTTGAAGTAGATTTTGGCAAAATAGTGGAGTAAAAAATGCGATGTAACTCATAAAAGAATACTTTCAAGTGTCCGGCTTTGAACTTGTCGGGACGGATAGGTTCAGGAGCACAAAGTTGAGTCTTGAAACTGTTTAAAGTCGCATCCCCTGGAAATTCAAACTCAGTGATAGTCTAGCGGAGCACCTTTATTTGGAATGTTTAGCATTTTCGCTAGGTCGTCATCATTGAATTGAATTTGTATGCCAGCAACACGACTCTTAACAGAATAAGTATTATCGGCTAAAGTGAAGTTGCAGTAAAATAGCTGAATAGGTAGCAATTGGAAAAGAGTGAGTAACAAGGTTTTGCAAATCCAATGCTTCAAAGAAAGCTTTGTGAGACGGAAAAATCGTCCACTTAATCGGTGCGCCGAGACATATGCTGCGAATTAAAAAATTCGCATACCGCAATAATGATTGTTCAATAGTTTCGAAGAAAAACTCGTTGAACGCCCCGTCGTCTGTTTGGACGGGCGAAAAGAGAGATCCTTGGATTGGATCCGAAGAGGAGGCTTCTTCACTAGCCGTCTTCTTCTTTCTCTTAAATGGATTATGAATTCTTGGCATAATTTCTAAGAAAATATAGCATTTCTAAGAAATTGAAATAGAGATATGGAAGAGATTATACCTTCTAAAAATCAAGTATGTAGAAGAGAATGAGATTCCATGCACGAATCCAAAGTTTGGAATGAAAACTTCAAAGGGATAGAGAGGAATCGATGGTGGAAGAAATACGGTTTGGTAGCTCTTTCGTGCGGCTGCTATTCTGTTTGGAGGAGGAAGGAGATGAGTAGAAAGGGAGCCACTTTGGTTATGACTTAAAATACTCGACACTAATAGAACTTGGGCTGAACTTGGGCCGAATTCGGTGCGAGTTCGCCTGCAGTTCTATTGAGGTATTTTGCACATAAATATATGCCACTTTTATACTCATCATTCATTTTTATTTGTTTAATTCCAAGTTTAGTAGTTTTAAATTCTAGTTAATATAATTAACATTATTTTATGAATTAAATTTTGTTACGTAGCGACTGTCTTAGATTAGCTATAGGGGTACTGTTCCAGCTAGCGGAGGTTCACAGGGGAACACTTAAGTACCGCTTCGCTTTGACCGTAGTCGTGGTGACAGACAGACCCTTTGTAGGCTTGTCTCGAAAACAGTTCTTGCATAATGAAAATTAATTAATAAAATAAAATAAATTAATATTATTGACATCTAAAATTTCTAATTCTTGACGTAAACAATTGAAACGATCTTTCGCTATAGATTTTGTAAAGATGTCAGACAATTATTTCTGTGTCTATATATTCTAAGTTGATATCTCTATTTGTTTGATGGTCTCTAAGAAAATGATGTCGAATCTCAATACGCTTAGTGCGAGAATGACATACATGATTCTTAGTCAAATTGATAGTACTAGTGTTGTCACAGAAAATGGGTATATGTGTGTAGTGTAAACTGTCACGCCCCGCTCCCGTAGGAGCGATCATCCTCGCTAAGGCATGATGCCGCACGAGCCTAGGTTGCGATCGTGCAAGGTGGGTCCCATAACGGCCGATTACAGCGGCTGCGATGGGGTCGTCGCACAGAAGTCCGAAGCAGAGACATTGAATAATAGCATCAGAAATTTAGAACTAAACACAAGTCATTCAAAAGATGCATTTTATTGATATTAAAACAAGGATTACAATGGGGCGCAAGTCCAAGATTACAATCACTCAAGCTCACTCTTGTCATATTACAAGTCACTCAGCTCTCTCTCATCTTCCAATACATGTCTCGAGCCAGTAGATGCTTCAGATAAGCGACGTCCATACATTATGTCCCGTATAAGTCCTAACTCCATGTAGCCGTACGTCTCGAATCACCAAGGAACTCCGTGCATCGACGCATCCAAGCGCGCTCCGTGCCACGAGCTTCTACCTGTGCCTGCACATAGAAACTGTGTGGGTGTCAGTACTCAACTGTACTAGTAGAATGAGCTCTCCGCCCACCCATACAAAATCGACATGTTCATTTACTTTATGCAACATAACCCTTTTGATTTTCTTTCTACTCTTGTCTTAGGATCAGTTTTAGGACCGACACCTTGGCCTATTTTGTGTCTCTAGACCAGCCCGTGCTTGCAACAACAACGTCAACACATACCTTGCCTCTAGACCCCTTCTTGTACCAGCAACGTTAACCTATCAAGTCGTGTTTGCCTTATGGCCCAAAATCAGATATGCGACTACGCGATAGTACCCAATTTCTTTGTGACCGTGCTACAAGTCCATTGTGTCGTGCCTCGCAACTCAGTGTGACTTAACCATATCGCCGCCTCGCGGACCTTGCTACTTTAATCACTAACTGACCAAATCAAGACTTGTGGGCTAAGTGTCACTCGACCGACTTTACCTTATGGCGTTTCCTGACTTAAACTCAAGATGACTCAAATACAAATTATGCAACTTATATGCCGACAACTTAAGACTCGACGCCACATCTCGTACCGAGCACGTTGTCTACATGCAGCTAAATCTTAGGCCCAATATTTTATTCTAACTGTACACACATCCAACTCGACTCAATCTAAAGGCACACACACGGGTTGCCGCCATACCGACTCATCTATATGAACTAGTCACTAGCGTCCAGTGCTATCATGGACTCCATAGCTTTGTTAGACGGACGTCCCTTGCCAGCGCGAGTAGCGAGCTCTGCTGTAAGTCCCCGTCTAACCCGTGCGGTCTTCCAACACTGCTAATCATGTCTCCATCGAAATGGTCCCGGCCGTTCGAGAAATGTTAACTCACCTTATACAAGTTGTCCAATGACCATACAAGACTCGACTCGAACTGACGTCTCACACAGTCATTCTACTTCTACCATCTCTTTCAGGGCCAAGTTTAGTACTTCTCACACCTGAGACTGCCTCGATGACCCATGGTCGCGAGCCTTATTCTTTCTTGCCCTATTATTTTATTCAACTCAGGAACGACTATTCGAAAGCCCTTCTTTCCAAACTCCAAATGAATCAACCGTGACCCATGCCTTAGAAACACTAAGTCCGTGACATCCTACCTTACACCAATTGATGTTTTGGGTGATACAACCATCCAAGGCATACCTATACAACGGGCCTTACGATCGTGAAACCAAGTAATTTCGACAACCGCCGAAAGCGTAGGACAGTGCTTAGAAAGGACTTCGATAGCCTAACATAACTCAGCCTAACTTAATCGTGCAACAACTTGACGAGCAAGGACTGCATCAAGCCTTGGACGATGGGACTGTTCATGCTTTATGAAGCGTTTATGCGGGCGGCGCCTATGACTTAGGCTAACTCTTAGCTTGTGGAAAAGACCAAATTTTTCTTCTCCCAAGCCACAGGACGAAGGACCATGTGTCATCTTCAAAGCACGTTGTGTACCAACTCTAAGCCGACCGTTGGACCTTTCCATATTCTAACCCAATTTGACCCGTAGGGATTATTCCTTTAGCTATGTGGATTCGTCTCTTTTATTATCAAGCCTACTTGTGCAAGTTGAAAACATACGATTTATTACATAAAGGCTAAGATGAGGCGAGTTCACTGAAACTACCCCACCTGAGTGAGGAGTCGCCTCGACCGAGCGGGCCTTCGAGTCGCCGTTGCAAGGCTAAGTCCAAACGCCGTCGGCGTTCTGATTCCTCCGATTGACTAAGCAGAACAGGGCACTACATAAACCAAAGTCTTCTAAGGTTTACTTCATCCAAAAAACTTGTGCACAACAATATCCTGCGGCGATATACTCAGCCTCAGTAGTCGATAATACAACAAAATTTTGCTTCTTGCTAAACCAAGAAACTAAAGACTTACCTAGGAAATGACACGTGTCTCTAGTACTTTTTCTATCCACTTGCATTCAGTAAAATTAGCATTCGAGCAACCGATTAGGTCAATGGACGTGGGTTTAGGATACCATAAGCCGACAGAAGAAGTACCCTTAAGGTATCAAAAGATACGCTTAACTGCACACAAGTGTGATTCCTTAGGATTAGCATGAAATCTAGCACACAAACAAACACTAAACATTATATCAGGACGACTACCAGTTAAATAAAGTAAACTACCAATCATACCTCGATACTTACATATGTCAACAGGTTTTCCTTATTCATCTACCTCAAGCTTGGTTGAAATTGCCATTGGAGTGCCAAGAGGTTTAACGGCTTCTAGATCGAACTTCTTTAGCAGATCTTTTGTGTACTTGGCTTGATTGATAAATGTCCCATTGTTGGTTTGTTTGATTTGCAGTCCAAAGAAGAATTTGAGTTCTCCTATCATGCTCATCTCAAACCCATTCTACATACACTTGAAGAATTCTTGACAAAGAGAATCATCAGTAGATCCAAAGATAATATCATAAACATAAATTTGAATCAGAAGTAGATTTCCATTGAAAAACTTTATAAAAAGTGTAGTGTCAATCTTGCCTTTTGAAAAACTATTATCAAGTAGAAAAGAGATTAAATGATCATACCAAGCACGTGGGGCTTGTTTTAGACCATATAAGGCTTTCTTTAACTTGAATACATAGTCAGGATTTTTGAAATTAACAAATCCTGGTGGTTGAGCTACATAAACTTCTTCTTTTATAAAACCGTTAAGAAATTCACTTTTTATATTTATTTGAAAAAGTTTAAAATTGTGAAAATATGTAAAGCACATAACATATGAATGGATTCCAATCTCGTAACTGGGGCATAGGTCTCATCGTAGTCGATAATTTGCTCTTGGTTGTATCCTTGAGCTACGGGTCGGGCCTTGTTACGAGTGACTAAACCATTCTCATTCAATTTATTTCGAAATACCCAATGGGTGCTAATGATCGGATGATCAATGGGGTTGGAAATAAGTTCCCAAACTTGATTTCGTTCAAAATGGTTTAATTCCTCTCGCATAGCATCTAACAAAAAACTATCGCTACATGCTTCTTCAATAGTTTTGGGTTCTAGCTGTGAAATAAATGTAACACAAGAAGCTATATCTAGTAGATGAATGAGTACTTACACCCTTGGTAATCTCACCTATTACCAAATCCTTGGGATGGTCAGCCATAAACTTCATTCTTTTTGGCAGACTTAGGCCTCATTTGGTTCGCAGAATCTTCGGGGTGGGAAAAGGAAGTGTTTTTTCTTTTCTTTTCATATAAATCCAATTTCACCGAGCATTTATTTTGATCCATGCGACACAGGTTGACCCTATTTCGTAATTTTTTTGCTACTAATAGAGACTACTGGTATGATAGAACTTTATCAAAAACACCTAAGGGAAGTCGAACCATTTCCTAACAGGCTATGTATGCTGCACAGACATGAAAATGACACGACCTAATACGGATACGGCAACACAGATACGACACGACACTGAATTTGGCATGTCTTAGTGTGTCTTAGGGTGTGTGCGATGTGTCCAATATGTGTGACATAATACTTCATCGTACTGATTTTGAAGTGTTCCTGCATAACATAAGCAAGTCCCTCAAGAAAAGAAGATAAAATTTCCTTTGTTGTTCAAGTTTCATTAGCTGAACATAATTTCTTGTTACTTCTTAGTTTAAAGAAAGGGATCCCAGAGGCCTTTAATAATCTCCATTCAAAATATTATAGAATGATACTTTTGTCCCGTACTTCAAATACTTTGCATTATTCTCATCCATCCTTATAAAGTTAACTCTTTAGATATTCATAAATTGTCCTCAATGTTGGCGTTATGTCTCATTTAAAGTTCTTTTCAAACTCATAAAGCTATTGTTTAGGATAGGTTAGAGTTTTGATTGGTTATTCTTGAATTTTGCTCATTGTCTTCATTTGTTTTATTTCATGATTTTGTTTTGTCTTAGCATCAACCTTGGTTAGGGTTTAGGATAGGTGTCTTGACTGTTGTTGTACAGACCTGGGCAAGGGTATCATTAGGATAGGTTCAGTAGTATTTGTAGCAGATTCTGCAGAATATTGTGTAATGTGTAGAAATTGAATGTAGTAGCCATCTCTTCAAGTAATGTAGTTTTGGTATTTTAGAACAAATTGGAGTGTTAGGTTCAAAATGTACATGGTAAAATTATTTTTCCTTGATCAGTATTATAAATGATCTCCTTTATCTTTTTGTACTCAAATATTTGTGTCGTTGTTTAAGCTACTGCTTTGTTAAGAAAATTTCAGTTCTTGATTAAGAGAAATAGGACTATTTTCTACTCTTCTCACTTCTCTAATTGTTTAGGGTATTCATGAAAACCTTTGGAATTACCGTGTGCGACAGAAACACAGTCCTAAACAAATATAGGAAGATGGCAACACAACCTTTGTACAATGGTCGTCCTAAGGGTAAGACCGTGTCGTCTACCATTATCGCGTGCAACAGAAATGCAATCCTGAACAGAATTTTCATCATGGTAAGTATTTTTTTTCTTTCTTTTCTTTTTTACTATTTCCAATATGAAGTTTTGTTTTGACAATTCTTCTACTTTTGTAGCTTCCAAGATATTGGTCTGAAGATCCAATATTTGAACAAGACCATGTGATAAAAAAAATTGAATAAGCCCTCCAAGAGGATGCTTAATCCGAAACCAAAGAAGCGATTGACTGCTCAAGAAGTTCTTGGTATGATTCAGCTTTCAGATATTGTTCTCTTTTTTCATCTTAAATTGATACCTCTCCACTTCTCCAGTGATTCTTATGAATATAAATCTGGATAAATGAACACTTAAAGACAAATATGTATCCTTTTTTATCAAAATTAACCATTCGTCCCAGCCCAATCCATTAAATTGCTATGTTTCATCGTTGGCTTTAGCACATATTTGGTCAGTTTTTGGCATTTTTACGAAAGTTGGCATTTTTAATGAAAGTTGGCATTTCAGAACACCCGTGGCTGCAGAATGGAAAGAAAGCCCCAGATGTTTCTTTAAGAGAAAAAAGTTCGAGCAAGACTCCAATAGTTCTTTGTGATGAACAAGTTGACGAAGAAAGCACTCATGGTAGGCCTTGACGTTTCATAAGAAAATTGCTATAGTATTCCATCTATCCATGTCTATGAACCACATATACTCCAAAAATCAGTATCTTGTCTGTATCATGTCGTCTTAGACACAACAGTCACATTATGACACACCAAAACAATGTGTCATGCCTGATTCCCACACCCATATTATATAATGACACATTCATGTTTGTGCAAAAATTAGTCCACAATGTTATGAAAGAACGACTTAATTCATAATAGATACTAGGTTGTAGAGTTTTTTTATTGATAAAATTTGATGTTCGTATCATCAAGGTTGTTGTTGCCAATATGTTAGTTTGTTTAAGCAAACACATGTAGACGTTCAAAGTTACAAATGCAAACTTATCAATCAGCAACATATATACACTATTGGAATGCTCACGAAGGCAAATATTTGGTTAGCAAACTTTAATAAATTATCCTATAATAGCTATCCTCTTGTTCACACCAGCTCTAAGTAATTCTATTTGACAATGAGTGCCACCGGTCATTTTACTGCATCAATAAGTTTGCTTCGCTCTTGCTTCTACATGTGTGTAATTTGTTATTGTTCTCTAGCTATAGGCAGGAACTTGTTTTAAGTGCTGACATCAGTATGCTACATTCCATAGTATATTTTGATTTCATCGATGGTTCTGAACTCATACACGAACACAGTTTATTTAGAGCCATCATCATTATGCGAATTACCATGTTATTTACTTCCGTTGTTAGCTTACTTATTGCAGCCATACATGAATGTAGCTCTTTACCATGTCATTTACTACCTTATGCTATTTCAGACTAATGTTGATGGGAACTGGACCCTAGATTACACGAAATTTGTTGCCGTATCAGTCCGCTTACAGAAGATGGGGAATGACGAGAACTTGTGCAAAGCCTTTGCATAATTTGATCTTGACAAGAGTGGATACATAGAAATGAAGAGGGGTCAAATGAGAGAGATCAAAGTAGGTGTACTACAGAAGTTGGGTCATCCATCAGTTCATTTAGGAGGGAGTTTGATGGTGCTAGATTTTTAATGTTATCATATTTTGTACTTCTCAATAATTTTGAACTATTTCAATTTTCTGGTGAATATTTGTGACGTGCAAAGCTTTAGCTGCTTTTTCTCTTGTAATGATGTTTATATTGTCATTTGGAAGGAATGTTTTGACAGGTGTCTCTTTGAAATAATCTATTAAAGTATTATATGTTTTAAAAGAGTAACATTGTACATCTTTGGAAGAGATGTTTTAATGTGTGAATAAATTTTTCAAATGTTCTCTTATTTAATGTTGTGTTTCAGCTATTACTTCATTTTGTGTCTTTAGCCTAACTTGATTTAGAATAGTGAAAAAGGTAATGGATGAAAGTATAGTATGTTGTGCCTATATTCATGGTATCATCATTTAATGTGTTATCTTCAAAAATTTGATTGTAGCGCCACTTATTATGTGTTTCCATTTTCAATTTAGAAATCATTAGATTTAATTGTGGTTCAAACTAAAAATTGGAATACAAAAATGGAAATTAAAAAATAAACAGGAACGTTAATAAAGTGTTGCAAACATAGCCATAAGAATAATGCAAAAGCGTTCCAAATTATATTTAGGAACATGCTTAAAGCGTTTCAAAATAACATTTAGAAACATTTTAAAGATGTTCCAAAAATAATTTAGAAACACATTATATATGTTCCGAAATCTAATTTTGGAACCCTTCATAACTGTTCCAAACTAAATATAGGAACGCTTTATAATTGTTCCAAATATTGCAACGCCACTTTTAGGAACGGTTATGAAATGTTCCTAAAATTATTAGGAACATATAAAAACTGTTCCTAAATGCCCTTTTTGGTGTAGTGAAGTACCCAAACCAAGAGTACTCATACCTAACGGATAAGGTAGCCTAACCAGTGTAGTGAATGCAGTTTTAAGAACAAAACTCCTACACATGGGCCCTGGCTAAAATGGGATCGGCATGGTCCCCCTTGGGGCACCAGAGGCCCAGCAAGAGTATAACGTTTCGCAGAACGTCAGTAGCCGTCAATATCCATGGGTAATCTCACCCGCGTCTCCGACGGAGCTCACGGGTTACAAAAGGTAAAGTGTATAGTAGCCCATACGCTAAGGTATTGTCCTCCCCGCCCAATGCCTAATATGTTGTATCCACAACATAGATCCTCTATTAACTGCTAAGTCAAACTAATCATGCAAACTCTATTAGCGGTTAATCCTATCGCACGGCTTATATGTATTGGTGGCCAGACAGTAACGCATGTTCGCGTTCTATCTGTGACTCACAACAACGTGGTACAAATGTGTCAAGGCCTATGAATGCAACACACAAAGGGTGGTCCCTTAAATCTATGTTCAATGTGTAAGAAAATAGTACATAGCAGAAAATAGAACTGAACAGTAAGATTCAATCAAATTATGCCATGTATCATAGTTTATTTTATAGAAAGTAAATAGTAAGTAAATGTATGAATTATGAGCTAAAATAAATAGACAGCAAATGGCAAGGTATCTTGCCTGGAGATTGTGTGCAGAAAGGGCGACGTCCAATAACTCAAATCGGCGGATTAGTGAAGCATAGAAAGTCGAATCTCACAAACATCCTCGGATGCTGAAATAAACACAACAAACGTTTCCATAATAAGGAAAATAGCATGGATAGACTATCCATAATTCCAATTCTGGACACAGCGGCAAAATAGTAATTTCGGGTCAAAACGATATCCGTCGTTGGACCTGTTTTGCACCAAAATACGTGCCAATACCTATGGTCGCTAAAGTCAAACTATATGTCTACGGATCTGGTTTGATGAGACGAACCCAACCGTATGTCCAAAGATGGATTCCGGTGGGTCGTGCACAATTTCGTCCGTTGGATCGGGTCGCGGGTCCACCAAAAAGGCGTTCCGGTCGACCTTCTCAGATTCGGACCAAACTTAGCGTACAGGAACAGAAAAACGATATGGTCCTGATGACACAAGTTTTGTCTTGATACGACGAACATGCACAAAGTTATGGGCTAGTTTGCAAAGAACCGATATGGGAGTATCTTGACGGATACACACTGATTTCGTCGCGCACACGCAACAAAATCGAGTTCCATCGATTCCCACACGTCAAAAACGTCCATACGCGCCTTTTGATGCCTATGGGTTACGACCACCTCGCCCGGTTTGTCGAGGCGCATGCCGTATCGGCAAATTTTTTTCAAAAATTTCTATTTTCAAAAACTAATTTTCTCTAACTTTGGGTTCGAAACACTTTACATACAACTAATGAAAAATTTAACTAAAAGAAAGGGCTTGAAGTGCTACAGGTGACCTAGAATATTGTCCAAAAAATTTCTAAAACTTCTACTAGGTTGGTTGAAGATCGTCTACAAACATGGGTACATGAAAACACGAATCTGTTAATATAACAGTGGGTTTTTCATCGACTTGGCGTCGAGTTAATGGACAGCTTGGTTACCTATATGCGAATATATTTAATAGGGTCGTAAGAGGGTTATATAGGCTGTATTTATAAATTTCTAGTTCGAGAATTGGTCGAGTAGAGATGGAGAAAAATTACGATGAATACGCGTACATTGCAGTCGGATTGAAACAGAGTGCTCTGTTTCAATGTCGGTTTTTTGAGGTTTCCCGGTGTCTCGGCGGCTGACGGCGATGTGCAGGTTATCAAAGAAGGGCACGGGGGTGTGGGAGTCCTCCTGGATGTCTCTGCACGAAGGTTGGGTGGAGTTTCGTGGAAGAGTTTCGAAGAACCCTCTTTCATACGTTTATGTATTACAGGGGTTTAAAACATGTTTTCGTCAGATTTTTTAGTCTGATTATGATTGGAAATCTAGGGTTTCGTAGAGGATCAGTTGAGAATGAAATAAATTTGAAAACATTTAGAAGAATCTCGTGAAAATTTGAATTGATTTAAATGGAAAAAAATTTCAAAGAGAAGTCGGGTTCCCTTGGCTGTGCGCGGCTTTGGGAAGACTAATGTTCCCACTTGCGGGAACAGTAACTGTTGCTACCTTTTTTTACAGTGCTATATACGTATGTATATTTACATATGCAATGTATATCCCAAATTTCTATAAATTCCAAAAAATATTATTTTATATAAAAATATTTCTAAAGATAAATATGAATAATATTGTTTTATTAAATGGCAACATTTGGACATAGTATTTGATAAAATCATATATCTTTTACACAATCTAATTAATATCAATAAAATAATATTTAATAAAATGCTCCTACATAACCTAATAAGATTTGAATATATAATTAATAATTTCTATAGTAAAATCTTTTGTAATATTATTAGTAAAATATTATTTCATTTTAGGTACCTGAAATTCTATCTTATTTTATGTAACTATATATATATATATATATATATATATATATATATATATATATATATATATATATATATATATATATATCATAAAATTCCATATTCCTATTTCTCTAAAGAATAAAAATAAAGTAAATAATATAAAAAATGAATTGAAAATTTAAAATAAAAAAATAATTTATTAAAAATAGGGGGTTTACATCCTACGTAACTTATAAAAATTTTGTCCTCGAAAAAAAAAATAATAACGAGGCTGAATACGATGGGAGTGTAATTACATCAAATCATAAATCGGGTTCCAAAAGATGGAGGTGGTGATTATGGAAGGAATCCAAACTGGTACCATATTGTACAAGATGGGATATTCTTACTCTTGCATGGATCATGGGTAATCAGTTCGTTTAAGGAAATGGGTCGAAATTGCAAGGAAAAAATATCAAAGGGGCGAAAGTGGGCATCCATGGTTTGCTTTAAGGGAAAGTGCATCGTACATGTAGTCTAATTGAAATGGAGAACAAGATTGTGTGTTCGTGTGAGACATGTATGTTATGTGTGTAGAGTGGCTAGTCTAGTTCTTGAATGTGAAGTTTGTGGAAAGGAAATGGCCAGTGTTGTGCTTCAAATATCAAAGTCACGGTAGAGGGTATCAGATGATACGGAGAGGTGAGGATGTTATTAACTACTGTTTTATCAGTTTACTTGGAACCAGTCTTTGATTAATTAAATCTTGAGTTTTAATCTATGTTGGTTGGACAAGATTACAAAAATCTATCTGAACCATTCCTAATAGATTAGGGCAACCTAGAATAGGTTCAACTCAAGTGCTTGGGCTAATTGCCAGTCAAGTTGGTTAAGTAGGTCCTGTAAGTCTTGAAGATGCGCCTTCCGTGACTTTTGTGTATAACTAGCATACGAAAACTCATTTGAGTGGCACACTAGTGGTACGTGTGTAGTGGGTTTCGAGTAGATCACAACCATATATTAGGTCAAAGTTTTGTGCCGAGGTCGGATCTCTAATTGAGGTCGGACAGTACATAGTATTACGGTAAGGGTTATAGCTAGCCTTTTTGACCTGAAAGTCGTATCATGAAAATAGAGTATAATGGGACGTGTTTGAGTGGGACATGATATGCCTAACTGAAGGTGGTTTCCTCAGGTCTTGTATATGGAATTTGTTGGAAGGTAACAACTGGTCTCGTGCTCCGAATAGCGATGTCACGGTCGAGAACACCAAATGATCTAGATAGAAAGTGGTTGCTCATAAGGTACTAATTTATCACCCTAATAGAAACCAACTTATCCTAATCAATCAGTATTACTAGTAAATCCTAAAATTTAGAGGACTTACAATCTATACTCTACAGAACTAAGACACAAATATAGGTTTTTAGAAAAGTAAATTTCAAAGTCTTGATGTTGTACCTCGACTCTGGATTATAAAAGAATACTAGACGACATAATATGATATGGTAGATATTAATCAAGTTGAAGATAATTCTCCGATTTCGAATAGATGGAAATGATTGTGGATATATAGCCTTCATGGCCATAGAAGAATACTTCATGTTTGCGAGCGTTGTTTTTTGAAATAGGTGACGAAAAAAATAAGAGTTCGAGGGAGATGGGAATGAATTGCAAATATGGGTTTTAAAGATGACTTAATAGTTCAAAGGGAGTTGTCAAGACCGTTGCGGATGAGATCCTAAAGGACAAGTTTAACTATATCTCAGTCCACGTAGAGCAATCATACGAAGAGCGAACCAAGTGCACTAGGTTGATCAGACCATCATGCACCGGTTCTGATTAGACAATATATTAGTGGAGGCCTCCAATAAGATTTGTCTATGATCAAGCTCGATAAGAGATTAAGCTTGCAAAACTAGGCTAAACTAGCAGCATTAGTCAAGTTAGTCCAAAATATAGTACGCGAGATAATGATGAAAGAAATATAAATAAATTCAAATTTCTTAAGGTCTAAGTGTTGTCCGGTGTTCGTGCCTATACAGTCATCCTACTGTCTCCTTGTCTAATGCCTTGGTCGACCAGAGGGGGATGGACATCTAAGGATTTATAGTCTAGGTAATCCTCTTAGTGTCCTCTATAATAGGTCATAAGGACAAAGGGAATACTAGGACATAAGACACTCTACCCAACCTATAATAGTTAAACTAGTAGTGTAATGGGACAACAGAACATGTCTTACCTAGTATGAGTCATCTTCCTAACCTTTATCAAGCATGAAGGAAAGATAAGAATTACTATAGAAGGGATCAAGCAACATGCAACCAAGAAGTCAAGCGAGAGTTCAAAAATAGAATCGAAGAAGGAGGTTAAGTATGTGGATGAGATCATAGACTCTAATCCTATATGCAGGCTTGCTTGGTACGATAAAGTAACCAAACAATTTATCTTGACCTGCATGGCCACCACAAAAATATGTAACGCCCAGTCCCAAAATACTTAGGACTAATTACGTAGACATGCCAACTTGCATACATACGAAGTATTCTCCCATATATGGAAACCTCGTATGTATACATAAGCTGTAAAATATAGTAAACCAAGAGTAATCTAATCTCATCCATAAAATGAAAGAATATAAGAGATGTCATAAATAAACTTTGAGTTATCAGTGTACAAGATGTTGGACGGAGACAAATCCACTACCAACTGTTTATATGAACAGAAATAAATACAAATGAGAGAAAATGTCAAGCAAAGCGAATGAGGATCCAGGAGCATGTCATCTATAAAGAAATGGAGAAGATCACGGCCATTGCTCGAATACCTGCGAATGACAATATCACACACATGGAGAGATACCCAGGTCCTCAGAGGGACGTAACAAGATACATAATATCATGCCATATAAAATGAATAAATATTGCTCAATAATAAGTCAATCACGTCATAACATGGTCCAATACCCACCTTTGAATAGTATACCATCCCCCCAACCAAACAAGAACAGGAGATGGCACACTAACCCATGAGGAAGTATCTTTCCAAGTCACGAATCCAATACGGTATTCAAACCACAACAAGGTTCAGTTCCTTCTTATCGGAGTAGTGAGCCACACCTACAACCAAACAAGGACAAGATGTGGCAAACTAGTCTGCGATAAGTTATTATTTCAAGCCGCAATCAGATACAAGTACCCAAACCAAGAGTACTCATACCTAACGGATAAGATAGCCTAACCAGTCTAGTGAATGCAGTTTTAAGAACAAACCTCCTACACATGGGCCTTGGCTAAAATGGGATCGACATGGTCCCTCCTTTGGGCACCAGAGGCCCAGGAAGAGTATAACGTTTCGCATAACGTCAGTGGCCGTCAGTATCCATGGGTAATCTCACCCGCATCTCCGACGGAGCTCACGGGTTACAAAAGGTAAAGTATATAGTAGCCCATACGCTAAGGTATTGTCCTTCCCGCCCAATGCCTAATATGTTGTATCCACAACATAGATCCTCTATTAACCGCTAAGTCAAACTAATCATGCAAACTCTATTAGCGGTTAATCCTATCGCACGGCTTATACGTATTGGTGGCCAGCCAGTCACACATGTCCGAGTTCTATATGTAACTCGCAACAACGTGGTACAAATATGTCAAGGCCTATGAATGCAACACAAAAAGGGTGGTCCCTTAAATCTAAGTTCAATGTGTAAGAAAATAGTATATAGCAGGAAATAGAACTGAACAATAAGATTCAATCAAATTATGCCATGTATCACAATTTATTTTACAGAAAGTAAATAGTAAGTAAATGCATAAAATATGAGCTAAAATAAATAGACAGCAAATGACAAGGTATCTTCCCTGGAGGTTGTGTGCAGAAAGGGCGACGTCCAATAACTCAAATTGGCGGATTAGTGAAGCATAGAAAGTCGAATCTCACAAAAATCCTTGGATGCTGAAATAAACACCATGAACGTTTCTAGAATAAAAAAATAGAATGGATAGAATACTCATAAGTCCAATTCTGGACACTGGAGCAAAATTATAATTTTGGATCAAAACGATGTCCGCCGTTGGACCCGTTTTACACCGAAATGCGTGCCAGTACCTATGGTCTCTAAAGTTGTCAAACTATATGTCTACGGCTCCGCTTTGATGAGATGAACCCAACCGTATGTCCGAAGTTGGATTTCGGTGGGCTGTACACAATTTTGCCCTTGGATCGGGTCGCGGGCCCGCCAAAAAAGGCGTTCTGGTCGACCTTCTCAGATTCGGACCAAACTTGGCGCGCAAGACCAGAAAAATGATACGGTCCTGATGGCACAAGTTTCGTCTCGATACGACGAACGTGCACAAAGTTATGGGCTAGTTTGCAAAGAGCCGATACGGGAATATCTTGACGGATACGCACTGATTTCGTCGCGCACACGCAACGAAATCGATTTCCTTCGATTCCCACACGTCGACAACATCCATACGCACCTTTCGATGCTTATGGGTTGCGACCACGTTGTCCTGTTTGTCGGGGCGCACGCCGTATCGACAAATTTTTTCAAAAATTTCTATTTTTAAAAACTGTTTTTTTCTAACTTTGGGTTCGAAACACTTTACATACAATTAATGAAAATTTTAACTAAAAAAAAGGGCTTGAAATGCTACAGGTGACCTAAAGTATTATACAGAAATTTTCTAAACCTTCTACTAGGTTGGTCGAAAATCGTCTACAAACATGGGTACATGAAAACACGAATATGTCAATATAACAGTAGGTTTTTTATCGACTTGGCGTCGAGTTAATGGACAGCTTGGTTACCTATATGTGAATATATTTAATAGGGTCGTAAGAGGGTTATATAGGCTATATATAGAACTTTCTAGTTTGAGAATTGGTTGAGTAGAGATGGAGAAAAATTACGATGAATACGCGTACCTCGCAGTCGGATTGAAACAGAGTGCTCTGTTTGAATGTCGATTTTTTTTAGGTTTCCCGACGTCTCGGTGGCTGACGGCGATGTGTAGGCTGTCAAGGAAGGGCACGGGGGTGTGGGAGTCCTCCTGGATGTCTCTGCACGAATGTTGGGTGGAATTTCGTGGAAGTGTTTCGAAGAACCCTCTTTCATACGTTTATGTATAACATGGGTTTAAAACATATTTTCGTCAGATTGTTTAGTCTGATTATGATTGGAAATCTAGGGTTTCGTAGAGGATCAGATGAGAATGAAATAAATTTGAAAACATTTGGAAGAATCTCGTGAAATTTTGAATTGATTTAAATGGAAAAAAATTTCAAAGAGAAGTCGGGTTCCCTTGGCTGTGCGTGGCTTTGGGAAGACTACTGTTCCCTACTTGCGGGAATAGTAACTGTTGCTACCATTTTTTTACAACCCTATATACATATGTATATTTACATATGCAAAATATCTATAAATTCCATAAAATATTATTTTATAGAAAAATATTTCTAAAGATAAATATGAATAATATTGTTTTATTAAATAGCAACATTTGTACATAGTATTTGATAAAACCATTACACAATTTAATTAATATCAATAAAATAATATTTAATAAAATGCTCCTACATAACCTAATAAGATTTGAATATATAAATAATAATTTCTATAGTAAAATCTTTTGTAATATTATTAGTAAAATATTATTTCATTTTAGGTACCTTGTATAAAATTCTTATTTCATTTTAGGTACCTTGTATAAAATTCTATTTTATTTTATCTAACTATATATATATATATATATATATATATATATATATATTATATATATATATATATATATATATATATATATATATATATATATATATTTTATCTAATATATATATAGTTAGATAAAAAAAAAAAAAAATATATATATATATATATATATATATATATATATATATATATATATATATATATATATATATATATATATATATATATTTATCAAACCCAAACTTTATTGAAGAAATAGGCACAAAATGCCGAAGCCTATACAAGTAAGCACGCTCAACGCGACAAGAGGAACAAAATACACAAAAAAGACTAGCAGTGCGAGGCGCGCACAAAATGAGACCGGATCTCTGCGACTGCCAACCGGGAAGGCACAGGAAACCCGGAGGATGGCCTAAGTCAGGGCCTCCCAGAAAGTGTCGGAGGCATGGGAACAGCGCCTCCTAACTTTGAGAATTTGTCTGATAACCTCTTTGTGCAATTGAGGCGGGCGGAGTTGGCGTCCTTCACATCTGAATTTGTTCTTGTTCTTCCATAATACCCAAATACCGACGGCCGCGACGATCTGATGTCCGTGGGAGCAGCTCCAGCTGGCCAGGAGATCGTGGAAGCCCTTTGTCGGGTGGACCAGATTAAGTCTATTGTGAAGATTGTACCAAATCTGAGTTGTCAACTCACTAGAAAGAAGGACGTGCTCTACCGATTTCGATGAGTGCTCCGTGCATCAGTGGCATCTGGACGCTAGGCTGAAACCGATGGATCTGATGTGGTCATCCGTCGGCAGCTTCTGGCGAAGTGCTCGCCATATGAGGATGGACCATTTGATGGGTATACAAGACTGCCAATACTTGGCAGACGTGGTGTTCCGCATGCCTCTGCCTCTGGCCACTAATCTGGCTGAAGCCAGCATAAATGTCCCGCTCGGGTCCGGGGACCATCTCCACGTGTCGGGCATGTCAGTGACCCGTAGGTTGGTGGCAAGAAGGCCGTCGGCCACCTGTTGACCAAACCAGTTTCTGATCCTCCCCCAATTCCATCCGGAACTGGCCTTCCAGAGGTCCCTAATAACGCATCCCCGTGGGGTTCTCCCGTTGGGCTGTAAGGTGTCTTCTCCAAACCACCGTTCCATGCTAGCCGATGAGTGACCGTCGCCTAACTGGAGACGTATGAAAGGTTCTGCGATGTTGCGTCCCCGAATTATATGCTGCCATGACGCCCAAGATCTGTTGTTGGTGACCGCCTCCGTCAGGTGAGAGAATCTGGAGTATCTAGCTCTCATGAACCTCGTCCATAACGAGTTGTCCGTGCGAAGCTTCCACCACAGCTTCATGGAGCAGGCGTCAACGATGTGGGCCAGTCTGTGGAATCCCAGACCTCATTCTTCGGTCGATTTGGCCAAAGTTTCCCATCCAGCCCGGTGGTGTTTGTCTTTGCCATCGTGTTGACCCCAGAAGAACTTGGCGAAGTGGGATTCGAGGGCGTGGAGGACCTTCTTGGGGGGGAGCAGACGGCCAGGGAGTACAACGGGATGGAGGAGAGGACATGTTTGATGAGGGTCAGCTTGCCCGCCGGAGATAAGGTTGTGTTGTGCCACCCTGCAATCTGTTTGCGGATTTTGTCTACCAGGTGCTTGTATATGCCCGAATGAGGGTATGCCGTGCTGAACGAAAAAAATAAAATTATATATATATATATATATATATATATATATATATATATATATATATATATATATATATATATATCAAAAAAAATCCATATTCCTATTTCTCTAAAGAATAAAAATAAAATAAATAATATAAAAAAAGAATTTAAAATTTAAAATTTAAAATAAAAAAATAATTTATTAAAAACAGGGGGTTTAAATATATATATATATATATATAATATATATATATATATATATATATATATATATATTATATATATATATATATATATATATATATATATATATATATATATATATATATATATATATATTTTAAAATATATATATATAAATATATATATATATATTATATATTTATATATATATATATATATATATATATATATATATATATATATATATATATATATATATATATATATATATATATATATATATTTTATATATATATATATATATATATATATATATATATATATATATATATATATCACAAAAATCCATATTCCTATTTCTCTAAAGAATAAAAATAAAGTAAATAATATAAAAAAATGAATTGAAAATTTAAAATAAAAAATAATTTATTTAAAACAGGGGGTTTACAATCCTTGTACTAGCATATCTCCTGGAAGTAGATTTCTTCAGATAACTCTTTTCACATTTATTTTCCTTCTTGGTTGATGATGATGCTGTCAGACATTCCTTCTTGATGTGTCCTTTCTTCTTACAACCGTAGCAGATAGGATCTTCTTCATTGTTGTTGTTGTTGTTGTTGTTGTTATTGTTGTGTCCTTTTGTCCTTCGGTTGAATCTCATGAAATTTTTGAACTTCTTTATTAGGAGAGCTTGATCCTTAGTGTCGGAATTACTGTCATCAAAATCTTCTTTGAGAGTTCTTCGATGTTGCGCTTTGAGGGCAATTGACTTCTCCTTTGGTGCGACATCTTTAAAGCCTTGAAGTTCTAGCTCGTGAGTGAGTAGCTTTTCCATGAGCGTTTCAAGAGACATGGTCGTAAGGTCGTTTCCTTCAATAATTACAATAGCCTTTGGAATCTATTTTTTTGTGAGAGCTTGTAGCAATTTACGAATTTTTTCATGGTTATTGTATTCCTTGCCTAGAGAAGACAAAGGATTTACAATATCCAGAAATCTTGTAAACATCTATGTAACTGATCGTTTGGCTTCATTTTGAACGCCTTATACGCTTGAGTAAGTCTAATGATCTTTGACTCCTTGACTTGCGTCGTGCCTTTGTGATTAACTTTGAAAAGTTTCTATACTTCATTGGATGTTGTGCATGTAGACACCCTGTTAAATTCAATCCTGTCTAAAGCACAAAATAAAGCGTTAACCCGTGCGTCAAGACTGGCCTCCTTCTTTTCTGAGTCAGTATACTTGTCATGTGCTTTCTCAACCAAGTTTCTATCAATAAGAACACGGGAAGGCTTTTTATAGCCATTAACTACAATGGACCATTGGTCAAAATCTAAAAATTTTATCATGAAACTCATACGTGTTTTCCAGTATGTGCAATCGGTACCATCAAACAGTGGAGGTCTGTTTGTGGCTTGGCCTTCACTTGTGAATTTTACAGTTGCCATGTGTGATATAGTAATCTAGCAGTTGAATTAAAGACAATAATAGAAATATTACATCACTTTACCTGTATAACCCGCTTTGATACCAATTATAGAAACGAGATGCAAAGCGATATACTCTAGAGGGGGGTGAATACAACAGACAGCGAAAAATTAGCTATTAAAATTTGTTAGTTACAAGATCACAGAAATATATCACAGATATGTAAATGTAAAAGTAGATAGCAGAGAGAAAACTTAAACACAAGGATATATACTGGTTTTCCGCTTGTGAGGACTAATCCAATCGAAAGAACTCCAGCTTCCAGTTGAAATCCACTATGAAAAAACAAAAGTTTTCATGCGAAGTCTTTGCAACTTCTACAATACGAGCTTTAGTCCGAAGCACTCGATCAAATTCAATTGTGAAGTGTCTATCTTCAATCAAGCCTCTATTACAATCACTCTGAAACTTATAGACCATACCATACTAGTAAATCGACTAGAGGATTACAACTGGCTTGGGATTTGAAAATGAAAGCTTAGAAGGCTTTGGAAGAACGTAGTAAGCTTAGAAAGAAGAGAAGAGAGAATGAGTTGGTGTGTTGAAATGGTAAATTTTTTTCTCTATTTATAGGTTTTCCAAAGGAAGAATTTAGGATGAATTCGAGCAGAATTCGGACAGAATTCTTTGAAAGAGTCTCGGCAGATAGCCATTGCATCTGTAACTGTGGGGAGACTAAGTTTGAAAGCCAACATTCCACTAACCGAACTCGGGCCGAATTTGGGCCAACTTCGGTCCGAATTCTGTTGGTCCAGAATTGGTTTGGTTAGGATTTTACAAATCTGATTTTGAACTTTTTGAGAGGTTAAGCAGTTAGAAATTTTTTGGGCTTTTGTAAATGGGACTTGTTTTCAAAACGAAAGGGTATTTTGAAAACATTTATGGGTAGCCTATTTGCCAGTACGACTTAGCGTACATTGTATTTTCTAGACTCAATAAAGTGTGAAAAATATGCTGACAATTGATAATGAAAAATACAGACTCAATGGCAAAACGACTTCAAGTCTTGAACGGTAGCAGTAGCAGTTTGAGTAGATCGTCCAAGTAACCCTTATTTCGAGATAGGGTTAGATCAATTATTAAAATCAGGTTTGACCATGACCAATGGGTCAAAAGATGACTTCTCCATGAATGCTCTTTCATACACTGAATTAGAAAATACTATTCTTGAACTACACGATGAACACAAAGTCTTGAGGAATAAATATAGAAAATCTCAAAAAGAGATTGTTGCTTATAAACAAGAAATAAAAAACTCACTAGCATCATTAGTGATATAAAAAAGAAAAACTCTAGCCTCTGACATGGATGAGATTGAGTTACTTAGAATAAAGCTACAAGAAGCTCTAGAGGATATCAAAGAAAATATTACTGAGTGTCAAACTCTCAAGGAGGGACATTGCAATGAGAAAGACTCTCGTTGCTACTCAAAGAGAAGAAGCATTTGTTGCCAAGTACAATGATCTTCTTGTCCTGTATAGAAAACAAGGCAACAAAAACACTAATACACATCACGACACCAAATGCAAGAATCACACACACACACCCCAATGCACCATATAGGCCCTACGATAACCTATGCAAACAAGAAGAAAACACACTGAAACAAAAGCACAATCAAACACGAACACACCTCACCATGCCTTCTACTATAGTCATAATAGAAATCAAGCTAGGAGATCTCATGCTCCTACTCACCTTCCACTAGAACTACAACACCAACTATGTGTCATTATTAAGGATTATTTGGACACACATTTCATTACTGTCAAATGAGAAAGCATGTTGAAACGAAAATGCTAAAATGGGTTTCTAAAACTAACGTTCAAGGACCAAAATTTTTTTTGTTACCAAAGTCTTCATGTTCAACTTGTATTATAGGTGAACCCTCCATCGCAAGCTAGAAGCAAGTGGATTCTCGATAGCGGTTGCTCCCGCACTACAAGAAAAAAATGCTAAATAGCGACGGAAATTTTTGTCGCTAAAATAAAATAGCGATAGAATTGCGAGGAAAATTTTTCGTCGCTGATTGCAAAGTCGCTGTTTATTTTTCGTCGCTAAGTCGTCGGTAGACCGACTAACTAGCGTCGAAAATAGCGACGAAAAATTAACGACTAACCATCGACTAACATAATCGTCTCATTTTGCGACAAATTAGTGACTAACAAGCATCTATGTCTAATACTCTGAGAATATGATGCTTCATTTAGCAACGAAAATTTTAGTTGCTAGTTAGTCGCTTTGCTTTTTTTTTTTCCATATTTTAGTCGTTGATGAGTCGCTAGTTTGTCTCTCATCCATTGCTAAATTATTAATATTTTTCAGATTTCTAGACCTCGTGCTATGCACATCCTGCGATTGATTAACAGTAATATAAATTAGTCCACAACATACTTAAATATAGTGTAAACAATTTTTATCACAACAATAATAACCAACAATAACTAAAACAACAATAATAATCATGACAAAGTACACAAACAAAGAAGCTAATAAATATATATCATAGTCATGTCCAATCTTGTCCATCTATCGACCATACATCATCCATACAAAAAGATAAAAGTAATATAACAAGTACGAACTAATATGCCTCTGGTAATACAAAAACATAAAAAATTAAGACGGATGTGGCTGAATGCTGCCCATAAACTGCATCATAAATTTAAATAATGCTTGCTACTAGCTCTCTGTAAAAAACTACCCATAAACTGCATCATAAACGTAAGTAATGCTTGCTACTAGCTCTCCGTAAAAAGACGAGCTGGACAACCCATCATCTGTCATAATAAAATGACAAAGGAAATTAAAGTAATAAGACTAAAATTCAAACTGCAAAGATAATCAAATACTTTCTCTATATGCCAGGTTAGTTGTAAAAGAATACTTAACAAGTCGAGCTTCAGACAACAATTTTAGTAATACATATTGGACTGCATATTGTTCTGTCATAGTACCAATTTGAGATTTTGAGTCTGCCTACACCATTTTGAAAGACTCTAACATTCCACATATACAGTGTGGGTGGTTAGATTTTTTACCACTTCTAACCAGAGGCCCAACAATATCCTATGTCGAGAACACCACTAGTAGTAGCATGTATTAGTGTATCTCAACTAACAATTAAATTGTTACATCACTCAGCTCACACAGTTATTCAACAATACAATGTCATCACAAATAATTCATTGGCAAAATTAAAGGATTGAGCATTCACAGGCATTCCAACTAAATTTGATCACCAAATCCAACTCGCCAACAAGAAATAAAACTAACCAATTTGATAATTCTCCATAAAGATTTCCTATTTGAGTATAGAGCCATGTAGCTATTCTGGCATACATTGAAGATTAAACATTCTATATGAGATATCAATTAAAGAAAATGAAAATAAAAAAGTTATTAGTATAACATAACTTACAATGCAGCATAGAAATTTGGTAATATTTCAGACATCATTATACTCTGGCTTTCCCCCTGAAATGCTAGAATTGTTAAAGATAAACTGGTAGTATTTGCAATTAAAATTTACAAATAATAGAAAGTGACTTATTATTAGACGTCTCGAAGACAATTTAGCATCATGTACTTCCAAAAACAAGTAATAAGACCGAAAAATCAGCATCTTTTCTATAGCTATATTAAGGCGGGAAAATGCACTACCCTAATGTTTGTCATAGATGAAATAAAAACAATAATAACAATACAATCACCTGTAGCTGGCTTTTAACATGAGCAATTGTTAACCCAGGCAAGGACATCGCCTTGAATATTCCTTTAGGTGTTACCCCTAGAATTCAACACAATTATTATACTAAATTAGTGCCTTCACAGTAAACTTGATAAATGAGAAGAGAAAATTTGTTCAACTATGGAAGCATAAAATTCAAGCAATTGGGCACTAAAAGAAATTGTTGTTATGCATACCAGGCAATGCATGTGTATGAACTTGGAAAAGCAAATTAAGAGGTCAACGAAACAGATGAAAACAGAACAACAATATTTCATTTATGACCATCAATTAAGCATTGAAAAATATAATAAAACTTGGCATTGATGGTGTCCTATGTGCTATATAAAGTAAAGTTAGGTTGTCTAGTAGTAAGAAAAACATATAGACTGAATAAAAAATGGATACCAATAGGGTACTACCTAACAAACACTCAAAGGTTGGAATGAAAACAAAGTTCAACATATAGCTTCAACTGTAATTATTAGATTTTTATTTTAATACAACTTCAATAGTAACTATTAACATCCAGAATATTCATTTGTATTTGTATCCCAATTTCAATAAAAAGGATATTGAATATTTGTATTCCTAGAAACGCCATACAACTTGAGATTTGTTCGAGTTACTTGTTTATTTACATACCAACTAGGGTTCGATTGTTTATAGAACCTCGGTTTTAAGAATTGGCAACCCAAATTTCCCTTTAGGTCAATTTTTTTTGTATACTTGTTCCATCTTATTCTCCTTTTCCTCTCTTCCTGTTGAGCATTGTTCAAAAGATTTTTAAACTCGTGTGTGAATCAGATGCTAATTAGTTGTATCTAATTGAAATCTAAAATATAAAAGTATCATAAAAGGGTTATACAACCAAAATATAGTGAGCATGACTCCCATCAAAGGTGGGTTAGCATGCTCCATACAACTGTCCTGCAAAGGCTCCTGCGTAGAGTATTATTCTACTGGGCTATTGCACACTAATACGAGAAACTCCACTTACTATATATATTAAAAATCATAAAAAATGAGCTCTCCTATAAATGCAAAATAATTATACTTACTATCTGGTCCCCTTGTTAGAGATTGAAGAAAAAATGATACCTGCGTGTCTGAACACTCTGATACGAGAACCTCATGTCTAATCTGAACTAGAAGGATGCGTCGACTACAGAAACCAATGAGTGAATGATTAAAACTGAATGGTGCATAATTTTTTCAACAAGTTAGAAGTCGACAAATGGATCCAACAGAGCAGGAGTAAGACATTCAATCATCTAACCGATCGAAAACTATAAATATTCCAGGATAATTTCGTACCTATTGAAGTTTACTCTAAGTCGACTATGCAATGTCCTTGCTCTGATGATTGTGTAGGAGAAGATGACCTCAATGAACCCTTATCGAACACATGGTGCACAACTGGAACCAAAGACTTAATTAGTGATGTTGATTTCAATAATTGATATAGAAGAAGTTACTGTTCATCGATCGGTGATCAGTCTCGCCGAATGAAAGATCGACCTACGAATGGAAACTGATAAGCTCCGTAACCTCTGATCACCCGCTCAAATGTTCATCGACGAAGAAAACAAAGAAGAACAAAGTCTGATTCAAAGAACCTTACCTGATCGATACTTGATGACGACTGTCGGTAGATGTCAGCGTCATCCAGAGGAGGAGGAGGCGGAGATCGATGGTACTAGCATCAAGGGCATCGACGTCGAGAGGGAGGAGGTAAGGATTTTGGGGGGGGGGGGAGGGTTTGATTTGGGAGGGCTCAATCAATTTGGCAATAATAAATGAAAGGATAGCGAAATATATTTTTCCAGCTACGATAATTTTCGTCGTTGGCCGTCGTTGATTAAAATAATAAAAAAATCAACTAATTATTGACAAAAAAATTTCAGTTGGTAGAAAAATTATTTGGTAGTCTCGGCACTTTAGCGACGAAAAAGTGACGTCCAGTTAATTGAACTACAAATTCGTAGATGTTCCGTCGATTTTCAGTTGCTAGTCTAGCGACTAACTAGTTTCAGTCGCCGAGTTAGTTGCTACTATGCAATATTTTTGTAGTGATGACACCTGATCGAAGATGCTTCACTATTTGCAACGCTATCGATGAAGAAGGAAGGACATGTATCCTCCAACAATAACTTGAAGGGATACATCATTGGACATGGTAATATCGGATTCCCTCATTATCCTTGCATCAAGAACATTTGTCTTGTCACTAATTTGAACACAATCTTCTTAGCATCAGTCATCTCAAGGATAATGGTTATGGTGTTAACTTTGTTAAACACAAATATTTTATTATGATAGTACAAGTGGCTCCGTAGTATATAAAGGCATTAGAGAAGATAACATTTGTCTTTCATCTCATTAAAGGTACTAACAATGACAGGTATTTAGTAGTAAAAAATGATAAAAGTTAGCTTTGGCACATGAGACTTGGACACGCTAACATGGATACCATCTTCCGATTTGCCACCAAGAAACTAGTTAGAGGAACCCCAAACATTCCATTCAAAAGAGACATGGTATGTGAGGTATAAGAGAAAAGTAAGTTGACTAAATCCTCTTTCAAGTCTATCAACTCAGTAAGCACCACTAGACTCCTTCAACTCATTCATATGGATTTATTTAGTCCTAGTAGGTGGTCAATCTTGATGGTAAACATTATGCTTTTGTTTTAGTGGATGATTTTTTAAATTTTACTTGGGTCATTTTTCATGCAAATAAAAGTGATACTTTTCTTGAATTTGTCGTTTTTTTTGTAAACGTGTTCAAAATGAGAAAGTCATTATGATCAACACAATTAGAAGTGATCACGGAGGTTAATTTGACAATGTCGATTTCAAAAGAATTGTGTTAAAAATAGTTTTGGTCATGATTTTGCTTGTCTTAGAACTCCACAACAAAATGGTGTAATGGAAAGAAAGAATAGAACTCTCGGCGATATGGCTAGAGTCATATTGAACCAATATAAACTACCTCAATACTTTGGGGCGGAAGCCGTAAACACGGCATGTTATGTTATAAAATGGGTCTTGATCGGACCTATTTATAAGAAAACTCCTTATGAGCTTTAGTTTGTCAAAATTCCATCTGTCGGATATTTTAAAGTTTTTGGATGCAAATGACACCAAGGATAACCTAGGAAAATTTAAAAAAAGGCCTATGAAGGTATATTTCTTCGATATTCAATGCATAATAAGGATTTTTCATTTTTTAACAAAAAAATCTTGTGGTTGAGGAGTCTATCATTGTCTCTTTTGATGAACTTGATTTAGTGTCCCGTCCCGCTCAGTCAATCGGAGGAATCAGAACGCCGACGGTGTTTGGAATTAGCCTTGCAACGGTGACTCGAAGGTCCGCTCGGTCGAGGCAACTTCTCGCTCAGGTGGAATAGTTTCGGTAAACTCGCCTCATCTTAGCTTTCACATAATAAATCGCAAGTTTTCAAACGCACAAGTAGGCTTGATAATAAAAGAGACGAATACACATAGCTAAGAGAATAATCCCAAGTCGAGTCGGATTGAGTTAGAATATGGAAAGGTCCAAAGGTCGGCTTAGAGTTGGTGTACGGCGTGCTTTAAAAATGACACTCGGTCCTTCATCCCGTGGCTTGGAAGAAGGAAAGTTGGTCTTCGAAACAAAACTATGAGTTAGCCTAAGTCATAGGCATCGCCCGTGTAAATGCTCGATAAAGCATACACGCTTCCACGATGCAAGGCTTGGCATAGCCTTTGCTCGTCCTACGGATTAAGTTGTAGGCTCGATTAAGTTAGGCAAAGTAATGATCAGCTATCGAAGTCATAGCAAGCACTGTCCCGCTCTTTTTGAGGTTGTCAAGTTACTTAGTCCCACGACCTCAAGGCCCGTCATGTAAAGTATGACTTGGGCGATAGCGTCACGTAGAACATAAGACGGTTTAAGGCATGAACCACGGTGGGTTCAAAGGAAAGTTAGCCACAGTCTATTGGCACTTAAGGAACACGTTATGTTCAAGTTAAGTGGGAAGGCTATGCCGTAGCCGTTCCCTAAGTTCAAAAAATGTTAGGTCTAAGCGATGGTTAGTCGTAATATTAAGTTCGAGCGATGGTCAGTCGCCGAGAAGAAATATGATGGGACTGCAGGTCAGTCGCCGAGGCAACCCTGGTTTGGACTCTACAAAAGAAGTATAAAAAGTAGAAGAAGTAAAGCAAAGGAACTAAGTGGTGATGATTAGGCCATGCAATTATATTAAGTCTAGAAGTTAGCATAGGTGTGTGGTCATGGACAACTTATCGACAAGGGCGTTGGTTTCTTTGAACGGCAACCCGGGGCTATGGGACCGACTCGGCCTAGAAAGAAACAGGTTATAGCAGAGCTGGATATGAAGCAACCAGTAGTTCGAAGACTTGCATCGGAGTTCGTTACTTGCGGTGCAAGGATCCCGTTTACCAGGCTATGTCCACGATGGCTAGTTAATGCCAGTGACCTTTCATATAAATGAGTCAGCATGGCGGCAATCTACGTGTGTGTATTTGGATTGAGGCTAGTTGAATGTGTGTGCAGTTAGAATACAAAGTTTGGGCCTAAGATTTGGCTACAACGAAGGCAACGTACTAAGGCACGAGATGTGGCATCGGGTCTTAAGTTGTTTTCATATGAGTTGCATAAGTTGGATTTGAGTCATTTTGAGTTTAAGTCAAGAAACACCACAAGGCAAAGTCGGTTGAGTGACACTAAGTTCACAAGTCTGGATTGGGTCAGTTGGTGATTAAAGCAGTAAGGGACGCGATGAGGCGATATGGTTAAGTCATACTAAGTTGCGAGGCACGACCTCATTATGGACCTAAGCACGGTCACATAGAAATTGGATACTATCGCGTAGTTGCGTCTCTGATTATGGGCGGAAAGGCAAGCACGACTTGATAGGTTAACGTTGTCGGTACGAGAAGGGCCTAGAGGCAAAGTATGAGTTGACGTTGTTATCGCAAGCATGAGATAGTTTAGAGACACAAAATAGGCCAAGGCATCTGTCCTAAAACTGATCCTAAGACAATACTAGAAAGACAATTAAAAAGAAGGGACTATGTTGCACAAAGTAAATTAACGTATTAGTTTTATATGGGTGGGCGAGGAGCTCACACCACCAGTACAGTTGAGTACTGACACCCACACAGTGTTTATGTGCAGGAACATGTAGAAGCTTGTGGCGCGAAGCTCGCTTGGATGCGTCGAGGCACAGAGTTCCTTGGCGATTTGAAGTATGTGTTCCATGTGGAGACTGGACTTAAACGGGACATAATATATGGACATCACCTCTCCGAAGCATCCGCTGGTTCAAGACTTGTATTGAAAGATGAGAGAGAGAACTGAGTGACTTGTAATGTGAGAATAGTGAGCTTGAGTGACTTGTAATCTTGGCCTTGTGCCCCATCGTAATCCTTGTTTCAATATCAATAAAATACATCTTTTGAATGACTTGTGTTTTGTTCTAAATTTCTGCTGGCATATTCAATGTCTTTGCTTGTGACTTCTGTGCGACGACCCCGTCACAGCCGCTATAATCGGCCGTTATGGAACCCGCCTTGCATGAGCGCAATCTAGGCTCGTGTGGCATGTATGCCTTAGCGAGGACGATTACTCCTACGGGAGCGGGGCGTGACATAATAGTATTCTTTGCCATTAAAAATTAAAGACATGTATTACAGAAATACTGAAATTGATTGCAAACTCGCTTGTACAAAGAAAAGCCTAGAAAGAAATCTTAGGAAATAATCTAAGTACAATTGTTTAGTTTTTTATTCTGGGGGTGACGGTGGAGGCTCGGGAAAGTGCTATCAACTCTGTCTTACTCCATGGACTATCTGATGCAGTCTTTAGCTCTTGAAAAAATTGCCTTTTTGAAGGTTGCCAGCCCTGGATTGCCAACCATTTGCATGGGTGTGGTGCCCTACTATTTATAGTAATTTTGAGATGAAGAATATTTTGAGCCGCATAGATATCCATGTGGGAAATCCTCGGGCCACATGGCCGTAATCATACCTCGAGACTCGGTCTGTGACTGATAGGTGGAGATTTGTTAGGATTTGTTATAATTTGTCGTTATAGCAAATCTGAGCAGTTGAGACCTGGTCAACTTGTCACGTACATCAACTAATCTTCTATGGCGAGCCGCATGAAGGATGTCTCCTGGCCGAGCCGCATGAGGAATGTCTCATGGCCGAGCCGCATGAAAGAATGCCTCGTGATCGAGCCGTATGAGCCGCATGAAGGACGTCTAATGACCGAACCGCATGAAAGAATATCTCATGACCGAGCCACATGAAGGAATGTATCATGATCGAGCCGCATGAAAGACGTCTCATGACCGAGCCGCAAGAGGAATGTCTCATGACCGAGCCGCGTGAAGGACGTCTCATGACCGAGCCGCATGAGGAATGTCTCATGACCGAGCCGCATGAGGAATGCCTTCTGACCGAGCTGCATGAGGCCATCTCATGACCGAGCCATATGAGAAATGTTACATGACTAAGCCGCATGAAGGATATCTTCTGGCTGGATGGGTATGGGGGCCCTAGGAGAAGGTGTTGTGCCGAATGTCACAATTTGAGAGAGAGTTTCGTTTGTCTCCCTCTTGTCTTCTCGAAAAAAATGAATTTGACCGACCCTCCTCCTTGGAGAGTGTTGGCGCTACGGATTATGGATCTCCTTGTTCGAAGAAGATTTGACTGTGGACTCCATCAAAAGATTATGATACGCTTGACTGAGACGATGCGCCTAACTGAGACATCTGAGTGTACGTTGACAGTGGGCTGTTACAATGTCTTCAATTGGTATCATGTTTCTGAGATAATGTTAGAAAGGCGCAGTAGGTCGCAGTCGCTGGAACACAGACTGCCTTGGTAGTGGAGCCACTGTCTTGTGACGTGGCAGTTGATGATGGCTTGGGTGCAGTGATATCCTGGAAAGGGCTCAACGCACGCCAAGGTTGCTTCTCTCTTCTTGCGTTTGTGAGTAATCACCTCTCGCAAGTTGCTAGCAGATGATCTACCTTCGTATCCGTTTTGTGAGCCCAGGTATCCCGAACGCCCGGGTGCGTAGGTATCATATTTGCTCCCTGATCTGAGGCTAGTAAAAGCACTTGCTCTCGATCGTTGTAAGAAGACTTTTGGGACAATCATATTTGCTCCCTGATCACCGGCTAGTAAAGCACTGTGAGACATGACGAGCTATGACAGGTCGCGCATAAAATATGTGATATGGCCCTGGACTTCTTCGACTTAGCACCCGAAGGTGCGTAGTAGGAAAAGTCCAAGTTGGAAGCTTCGACATTCTCAATGGGCCGCATGGGGGTCTGGCCCGCAAGAAATTCCCCCACTGACTTGGTTCAAGCGCAATAACTGCACCCAAGTGGGGAGGATGGCCCGCAAGAGATTTCCTCCCCCGACTTAGTTCAAGCGCAATAGCTGCACCCAAGTGGAAAGGATGGCCCACAAGAGATTTCCCCCCGACTTAGTTCAAGCGCAATAGCTGTACCCAAGTGGGATTAGGATTTTAAGAGTCGGCTCATATCTGGTGCAAATGCACCCGAGTCGATTCTGTACAGTTTACCATCGGTAGCGTGCATGATTTTGCGTGCGTATCTCTGGTTTACTATTGGCATAGCATGTTTGAAGCGCATGGCCCGTGCCGTCTTGGATTTCTTCATACTAGCCCGTAAAAGTGCATAGTACTCAGAACCCAACTCATCCTCACCATGACAGCGAGTGACTCAATTGAATGATTCTTTTCTTTTTTTTATTTTATTGCCCTTTTCAAAGGAGGCAAGGGGGCTCTATATATAGAATGGAATCAGCCCTTTCTTCTTCTTCTTTCTGATGTGGGACTAAAAGTAATATTTTCCATTCTTCTACAAGACCCCCTTCAAAGTTTTTAAATTGCAAATTTAGAATACTTTGAATAGGAAGCATGAAAAGTAGAGTTGTTTTAAGTGTGGCAATCCTATCAGAGGTAGCATGGACGTGATAGGTTTGGATACTTCCGTTGGGAATTTTATGTGGACTTATCATCCTTTGCATATCTTGGTTTTAGGTACAGATAATAAGTTGAGAGAGGAAACCAACATATTTACTCAGAGGTGATATAGACATGGTAAATATGAGGTTGATGGTAATGAGGACGTAGTGGGAGTGGACTCAAATGAGGATACATAGAACAATTCAGAGGTAATATGGACGTAGAAGTTCTACGTAACGGGTAATGAATGCCACGGGACAACTGGGTTCCAGAAGCATATGATTGTGAAGAAGGGGTGCATGTACTAGAGGACCTAATACAACATTTGTGGTAAACAGAGGACATTTGTGGACCTATTATCCTTTTTGTGTACTGGCGGTACGAGTACGGATAATAAGTAGAGAGAAAACTAACATATTTACTCAGAGGTAATGAGGACGTGGTAAATATGGGTCTAAAGTAGAGCCTTCCTACTCAGAGGTAATGAGGACGTGGTAGGAGTGGGCCTAATGAGGATACATAGAACAACTCAGAGGTAATATGGACGTGGAAGTTCTACGTAACGGGTAATGAATACCACGGGACAACTGGGTTCCAGAAGCATATGATTGTGAAGAAGGGGTGCATGTACTAGAGGACCTAATACAACATTTATGGTCAACAGAGGACATTTGTGGACCTATTATCCTTTTTGTGTATTGGCGGTGCGAGTACGGATAATAAGTGGAGAGAAAACTAATATATTTACTCAGAGGTAATGAGAACGTGGTAAATATGGGTCTAAAGTAGAGCCTTCCTACTCAGAGGTAATGAGGACGTGGTAGGAGTGGGCCTAATGAGGATACACAGAACAACTCAGAGGTGCTATCAACGTGGAAGTTCTATGTATTGGGTGGTTTGTTTGTGATGGACAGAAAAATAACTCAGAGGTAATATGGACGTGGTTGTTTTTTTTCGTTGGAGAATTTTGTGGACCTATTGCCCTTTTGTGCATCTGGAAATACGAGTAAATAGATTTGAATAATATTTTGGGGACCTACTACTCTTTGGTACACTGTGGTACGAGTAATAGATTAGGATAAGTTTTATGGACCTATTACCCTTCTGCGGACTGGTGGTACGGGTAATAGATTAGAATAACTTTTGTGGATCTATTACCCTTCTGCGCACTGGCGGTACGGGTAATAGATTTTGAGACAGAACCCAGCAGAGGTAATATGGACGTGATAGGTTTTGATAAATGGCAGAGCTTTCCTACTCATAGGTGGTATGGACATGGTAGAAGTGAACTCGATCTGTAGGGATGCATAGAGCAATTCAGAGGTAAGGTAGACGTGGATGTTCTAGGATCAATGTACAACCACGTAGGGGTAGTTGTACGGGATATCCCACAGGGGGACTTTTGGTGGACCTATTATCCTTCTGCGCACTGGTGGTACGAGTAATAGATTTTGAGACAAAATTCAATAGAGGTAATATGGACATGATATATGACAATAAAAACATCAAAGCAGAAGTTCAGAGGCATCAATGTACATGACTTGTCAATCGTAGAGATGCAATACGAGTCCCCTCGTGGGAGAAACAGAGTGTAAGTTCAGAGGTACCTAATGTACATAACTCGACACTCTAGGCAGTATATATATTTTTTTTCTTTTTTGATCTAATCGGCAGCCTCTTATTGATGAGATAAGGAACTCTGTCCACGGGGATTATATCATCAGGAGAGGGACTATCCGTCTTTGCCACCAGGTACTTGGCGAGTTCTACATCCTTTTCGGCTACCCCCTGCGAGCCCAAAGGTCGGGATGCTGTCTTGGGCAACTTGACCACCAAGGGTTGAGCTTGTGATATTGTTTTTCCTGAGTATGTCGGATCGACACTTGGTTGCCGGCTCGTCTAGGAAAGACGGGTGACAATTGACTCGGCAAGGGACTTTATGTCTTCCGATTGACTTTGAATAGATTTTGGCAATCGGATCACCATCGGCCCTATCACGGGCTTTGGCTCTTGACTTTGGGAGTCGGATGACCATTGGTTCCGACTGCGCAGCTTGGACGAGAGAACCAGGCACCTCTTTATGCAAAATTACGACAAGGGGTACGGCTTTGCCTGGTTTACGGGTTTGGAGATGAATTATCAAGGGTTCCTCTGGCCCTGTGATGGTCTTCAGTTTGTCAGTGATGTACTTCTTGGATTTTTTATATAGACAAGCCTCCGAAGAATAATAAGACTCAACCCCTTTGAAGGGATCGATGTAGGCGAATTCAGTCTTCACGAAGCCGTACCTACTGACATACTTGAAGCACTGGTGGAGGGTGGATGGCACGATCATATAGTCATGTATCTATAGATGCCCCAAGAGGATGTGGTACGGCGTGTCTACCTCTATGACGTAGCAGGTAACCTTCGTCTTCAGGTCACCAATTTGACATTTCAATCGGATCTTCCCTAGGGGAAAGCTCCTTCCAGAGTTAAAATCGTTAATGGCAGTATTGGTCGCCGCTAGCCGGTGCATAGGAATGCCAAGAAGTTGGAGCAAGCTTTTCGGGATGATACTTATTGACGAGCCAGGGTCGATATGCATCTGATCCACCTTGATGTCGCCTATGTATCCAGTGTAGTACAAGGGGCGATCATGCAAATTGGACTTGATCAACATGTCATGTGGAGTAAATATGAAGTTGGGCATTACATCTGTGCTATTGCTGCCATGTAGATCTGCTGGCGGGTCTTCCCCTGGAGGCTTGACCTGAGGTAAGTAGGTGTCAGCATTTTGGAGTGCTTCGTTCAATGCGACACGAAGATCCTTGGAGAGCCTTAAGAGCTCGTATAACGACACTTTGCTGGCGTATTAGCCAATTGTGCTAATATGTTAAAGTTGTAAGGTCTCTCTAGTCCTGAGGTACATCATTACGGAGTGACCTGTCGAAGCGGATTTCCTTTGGCTTTGACTTATCTGCCAGTGGAGGCTGAGATGGCCTTGGAACATCAGAGGGAGGCGACGTTTCTGGCTGAGGATCTTCGACTGAACTATCCCGTGCGGGCTGGACTTATGCTCCAAACCGGGTAACAATGGCTGCAGCTTCCTCAGCCTCGGCTGAAATTGTTTGGCATGATTTAGACTTCCTACCCTTTTTTTGTTGGTAGGAGATGACACCTCCCGGGTAACTTCGGGCACTAAGTCTGGATGCACCCACATGATCTCTCCTCGCGATGTGGAGAGAGGTACCAATCCAGATGTCTGGCTCCGGACGGGTGGAAGATTAGTAACCTCCATCATTGCCCGGGGGACAGGTATTACCCCGTCTGGAGTGCTTGTTGGAGGAAAGTCGCCGAACTGAATTGACACCATGTTTGTCGCCATGGTAACCTCTTCAAAGTCTATCGACAGAGCTTTGGAGCCGATAAGACTCTAAATGTACCACTTTAATTGGAAGCAGTCATGAGTGGAATGATGGACATAGCGGTGGAAGTAACAATATTTTGGGTCCTCCATTTCTGTCGCTCAGGGCTCGCGCCTTGGTGGAGGGAGCTGGATCCTACCCCTTGCAAGAGCATATCGAAGATAGGTTTGAAATGACTATCTTCAAATGAGTAATTCACCTTGGACCACGGACCTTCCGCCTGCTTTTGTTCGGGCTTCTGGGTTGCATCAGCGACCATGGCCTGTTTGCGCTTATTGTCCCGGTTGGAGGTGGCGCCATTGTTGTTGTTGCTGAAGGTGGAACCAGGACGTCTGCCCTTATCCTCTCCGTCTGGGATGTGTAATCCCAGCTGGCGAGCTTTCTTCAACTTCGTCTCTACATTGGTAGCACTTATGATGAAGGTTGTCCAATTTCTGAACTGATCGTCACCCATCCAAAGGCTAATTACGGGGAGCAACTTCTTCTGGCAGATTTCAATCAAGGAGCTCTCGGGATTGCCAAAGGGCAATCTCATTACGGTTTGACGGAACCCTCGATATAGTTTCTCGTTAGCTTCCTCTCTCCCTGAACGACGTCCATGAGAGATGACATTGTTATATCATGCCCCACTTCGTAGAATCTTTCCAGGAATATGTGCTTGAAGCCGTCAAAAGAATGGATGTAGTTGTCGGGAAGGTTGCGGTACCAGTCAAACGCGATCCCCTCCAATGCTCCGATTAATAATCGTGTGAGGATGGAGTCACTATGCGGCAAGTGGTCGGTTCTGACTTCAAAGTAAGTCATATATCGACTAGCAGAGGTCTTCCTGTCATAAGAATCGATATGGAACGGCTTGTACCATGGTAGAAAAGGCACATCTCTCCATGAAACGGGATATGGCTACCGTATTCTGAGGTCCCAAGAGGAGTCTCGGGCATTGAACATTGCTCGAAGCTCCTGGACTTCCCTCCTTGCCTCCTTGGCTTCATCTGCAGTTAAAGGAACGGATGCTCCTAAGGGATCATCACCCAAAGGAGGGGCGGTCGTATTGGAGTTTGCATTGACTGCGGGTCCCAAGCTTGTTTGTCCGGGCGTTCTTGTTGGTTGAGTTGGCAAGGCGGCTTTGATTTCGTCCACGGACTTGACCAAGGACAGGAGCATGGCTTCCAGTACTTCTAGATGTTGTCGGTCAGAAGGCGCTTCATGATCATCGTCAGCCATAAAGACTGTCCTCACGTGGGTAGAGGTGGAAGGGATTGTAGCAGAGGTGCTCTCTGTGCCGTACCCTTGTACAGAGAAATCGTCGAGAAATGTAGGAATGTCATCTTCCTCGGACTCGGAAGGGATGCTACCCCCGCGCAGGAAGCCGCATCATCATGGTGAGGGTGGTGACCCTCAGGGAAATCCAAGTCTGTTGTGCAGTTCTCGGGGATCTCTACCCCCTGTGTGTGTTCTTGGTACACCAGGTTGTCGCATATATTGAGGGGACTGCTACCCCCAGCTTCATCTACTCTCAAGGAGGCCGAAGGGGCACCCCCGGGTGCTGGAAGCTTCCTTTTGGATCGAGTGCCTAAATAGACACCCTCTGTGGTTGTCGGTGGCAACCCTCCAAGTGAGGGTCACCTTGCAATACTGGCCGAGATCGTCAGGGTGGAAGAGCCTGTCTTCTTTCCTCCCTTGCGAACCTTCTGAGTTGAATTACAGGAGGCGAGAGGAAACTCCTCGTTTCCTAAAATTTGCACATGTTTCTTGAGTTGTTGTCGGATAGGTGCTGGTTGTTGCAATCGTTGGAAAACTGACTACCGTCCTTCAGGTGCTGCTGATTTATCGCAGTAGCAGTTGATGATGACTTGGGTACAACGACGTCCCGAGAGGGACTCATTGCATGCCAACGCTGCCACCTTGTGTTTGTGAGTAATCATCTCACGCAAGTCGGTAGCAAGCTGATCTACCTTTGCACCAAACTTGTGGAGTCGGGTATCCCGAGCGTACGGGTACTTAGGTATCATGTATGCTCCCTGATCCGTGGCTAGTAAAAGCACTTACTCTGGATCGTTGGAGGGAGACTTTAAAGACCCACCCTGTCCGTTAGCCCTGGGGGACTGGACGCGGGTGGTTCTGTATAACTTTCCATCAGAAGCCCGTGTAACAGTCAACGGGGCCTGCTGACAATCAGCAACTTGGACAGTTGACTGGGCTTGTTGGGCCCGCACTGCCCTAGACTTCTTTGACGTAGCACCCGAAGGTGCATAGTAAAAAGTGTCCAGATTAATACATCCCACATTCTCAATGGGCCGCATGGCATCGGGCCCGTATGAGAGACGGTTGAACACAGATCTTCTGACAGGGCCGCATGAAACATCCTGTCTGAGGCCAGGTTTTATTGTCGTATGGGCTATCTTCTTGCGGCCAGAGCTGGCTGCCGCATGGGCTATCTTCTTGTGGCCAGAGCTGGCTGCCGCATAGGCCATCTTCCTACGGCCCTAGTTGGCTGCCGCATGGGCTATCTTCCTGCGGCCAGAGTTGGCTGTCACATGAATTGTCTGCCTACGGCCAGAGTTAACTGTCGCATGGACAGACTGCCCATCTTTCTTATGCGGCTTCTTCTTTATCCGTATGGATTTCCCTTGTGCTCCCATAAACTCAGCATCATAGTACTTTCCTCTGCTAGATTTGGGGACAGTGGGGTCCTCTGCGGTCGGAAGCAAAGTCGCAGGAGAGTTTTGGTCACCGTCTTGGACTGCAGAAGGAGCTTCTTCGAGAACTTGGTCGGGGGCAACAGTTCTGTGCACCGACGTCCTGCGAGTTCTCTTTGGGTTGGCTCGCTTCTAAAATGGGCTGGCTCTCCCTTCAGAGAGCATTTCTTCGAAGGCTTGTTGGTCAAAACGAACCACAAGCATTTGCTGCATAAAGTCGAGCTTGGACGCGTCAGATTGCGTCACCAACTTCTCATCAGAGGAGAAGGACGTCCCCAACAGAGTTGCCATCGTGTTTGCCATTAAAAAACAAAGACAGGTATTATAGAAATACTGAAATTGATTGCAAACTCGCTTGTACAAAGAAAAGCCTAGAAAGAAATCCTAGGAAACAATCTAAGTACAATTATTTAGTTTTTTATTCTAAGGGGGTGACGGTGGAGGCTCGGAAAAGTTCTATCAACTCTGTATTACTCCGTGGACTATCTGACGCAGTCTTTAGCTCTTAAAGAAATTACCTTTTTGAAGGTTTCCAGCCCTGGATTGCCAACCATTTGCATGGGTGTGGTGCCCTGCTATTTATAGTAATTTCGAAATGATGGATATTTTGAGCTGCATAGATGTCCACGTGGCAAATCCCCGGGCCACATGGCCGTAATCATACCTCGAGACTCGGTCTATGACTGATAGCTGGGGATTTGTTAGGATTTGTTGTGATTTATCGTTGTAGCAAATCTGAGCAGTTGAGACCTGGTCAGCTTGTCACGTACATCAACTAATCTTCTATGGCGAGCCGCATGAAAGATGTCTCCTGGCCGAGCCGCATAAGGAATATCTCATGGCTGAGCCTCATGAAAGAATGTCTCGTGATCGAGCCACATGAGCCGCATGAAGGACGTCTCATGATCGAACCGCATGAAAGAATATCTCATGACCGAGCCGCATGAAGGAATGTCTCATGATCGAGCCGCATGAAGGACGTCTCATGTCCGAGCCGCATGAGGAATGCTCATGACCGAGCCGTATGAAGTACGTCTCATGACCGAGCCGCATGAGGAATGTCTCATGACTTAGCCGCATGAGGAATGCCTTCTGACCGAGCCGCATAAGGCCATCTCATGAGCGAGCTACATGAGGAATGTTTCATGACTAAGCCGCATGAAGGATATCTTCTGGCTGGATAGGTATGGGGGCCTAGGAGAAGGTGTTGTGCCGAATGTCACGATTTGAGAGAGAGTTTCGTTTGTCTCCCACTTGTCTTCTCGAAAAAAAATGAATTTGACCGACCCTCCTCCTTGGCGAGTGTTGGCGCTGCGGATTATGGATCTCCTTGTTCAAAGAAGATTTGACGATGGACTCCTTCAAAAGATTGTGATGCGCTTGACTGAGACGATGCGCCTAACCGAGACATCTGAGTAATGCATCTAGTTGAGAGCAGGCCGTTACAACGTCTTCAATTGGCATCATGTTTTCGAGATATTGTTGGAAAGGCGCAGTAGGTCGCAGTCGCTGAAACACAGACTGCCTTGGTAGTGGAGCCACTGTCTTATGACTTGGCAGTTGATGATGGCTTGGGTGCAGTGATGTCCTGGAAAGGGCTCATCGCATGCCAAGGTTGCTTCTCTCTTCTTGCGTTTGTGAATAATCACCTCTCGCAAGTTGCTAGCAGATTGATCTATCTTCGTATCCATTTTGTGAGTCCGGGTATCCCGAGCGCCCGGATGCGTAGGTATCGTATTTGCTCCCTGATCTGAGGGTAGTAAAAGGACTTGCTCTCGATCGTTGTAGGAAGACTTTTGAGACCATCATATTTGTTCTCTAATCACCGGCTAGTAAAGTACTGCGAGACATGACAAGCTATGACAGGCCGTGCATAAAATATGCGATAGGGCCCTGGACTTCTTCGACTTGGCACCCGAAGGTGCATAGTAGGAAGAGTCCAAGTTGGATGCTTCGACATTCTCAATGGGCCGCATGGGGGTCTAGCCCACAAGAAATTCCCCCCTGACTTGGTTCAAGCGCAATAACTGCACCCAAATGGGAAGGATAGCCCGCAAGAGATTTCCCTCCGACTTAGTTCAAGCGTAATAGCTTCACCCAAGTGGGAAGGATGGCCCGCAAGAGATTCCCCCTGACTTAGTTCAAGCGTAATAGCTGTACCCAAGTGGGAGGGGGATTTTAAGAGTCGGCTCATATCTGGTGCAAACGCACCCAAGTCGATTCTGTGCAGTTTACCATCGGTAGCGCGCATGATTTTGCGTGCGTATCTCTGGTTTACTGTTGGCATAGCACGTTTGAAGCGCATGGCCCGTGCCGCCTTGGATTTCTTCATACTAGCCCGTGAAGGCACATAGTACTCAGAACCCAACTCATCCTCGCCATGACAGCGAGTGACTCAATTGGATGATTCTTTTCTTTTTTTATTTTGGTGCCCTTTTCAAAGAAGGCAAGGGGGCTCTATATATAGAATGGAATGAGCCCTTTCTTCTTCTCCTTTCCGATGTGGGACTAAAAGCAATATTTTTCATGCTTCTACAGGTATCAGTGCACGGCTTTACGTCCTTGGACTTTTGAGTGAATTCTTTAACTCTGATGTTTCTGCGAACTCTGAATGTTGCTTCCGTAAATTGATATCGTTGGTACGCTCTCTCTCAAAAGTCCCAAGGGATGTCCATACAATAATTCTATATAATTTGCAAAACGTAGGAAAATTGTTTTTGACAAGAATCAAAAGATGGTTTACGTAGCACGGTTGGCTAAGTCGGGCTGGGTATATACACCAAAGTTGCGTCGACCTTAGAAAATTTGAGTGCGGGATTCGAATTGTGTCAGACGAGAATGATTTGGACTTGATTGAGTATCGGGGGATGACTATCAATAGGGGTGCTATCGAGCAACGATATCGTCGATGCGATATAGATGAGCATGCTTGAAATTCGAGAGAATAGTTCGAATAAAAAATTTGAAGAAGTCAATTTTGATTCGAATGATGGTTTTGAGGATTTGTCGAATGACTTCATCCCTGAGTGGTGTATGCGATAGCTTCAGGGATGTCGATCGATCGATTGAGGATACAGGGTGTCGATGAGTCTATCAGCAAGCGTCGCGTGTATGCAAAGACGTAGATTGAGTATCGTTGAATAAGTTGTCGTCTTGAAGTTTGACGAGTCGATTCAAATAAATTAGAGATGACACGTACGGGATAGTGATTGCGTGAGTATAAAATGCAAAATGATCGAGTAGGTGAAATCGAATAAAAAAAAGTTAGGGTGTGCGAATGGATAACTTGATCGAGGAAATTGATACGGATCATAAATGAAAAGTTAGTACGACGAAAAGATAGCATGCATGAAAGGTTTGATTTTGAAGTAACAAAAATAATACTATGGATTGAAATGAATGTTGTTCGATGATTTGAGTTAGCAAGGAATGATGTGAATTGAGAAAATACGTTGGTCGATGACTTAAGATAGACGGATGAACAATACGTGAAATTGGTTTGAAGAAATTGATGATGTAAATGACTCGAGGGATAATGATCGAATATTGATCTTGAGTGTCGAGAAGATTATCCAGTCAGACGCTAGCATCAGTTTCACGACTCAAAATTCGTTGTAAATAAAGATCGTCAGGTTATGCATATCATCGATGGTATTGAGGTGTATCAAGGATCTGTATGCGATAACTCGGGAGTACTCAGATTCGAGGAATGGCGGTCGTACAAGTGTTATCGTTCTAACGTATACTATACTTAGGATTTTGATTGAGATGAATGTTGGATAAAAATGATCGTGTCTTTATGGTTACGTTGATAACCACAACGTCGACGATCTTGTCTTTCGCGAGCGCAACTCCAGCCTCGCACATGCGTCACGTCAGATTTGGGGCGATCGTTCCGTGTGAGCGCTGACATGGTGATTAATGTTGCGGGAACGATCGAACTCAGAAAATTAGGACGTGACAATTTGGGTTGTCTCGACTTGTTGGTTTGATGCAAAGGTGAATTCGAGAATTTGTAGGTCTTGTGATTGACGAATGAATGAAACTTGAGAATTGAGTCGGAACAATCCGTGCGTCGAGAATGAACTAGTCTAGACTCAAACAAGAGTTTCGTTCCGATGATGATGATTATCCCGTAGGAGCGTTGCATGGTGATTTCATGCCCACCATAGATAATCGGACTCGCGTGAGATCGGGGCATGGTATATTGTTAAGTCAGATGACCTTGTGATCGATTACGTAAATGTAACACCCACTTTTTGAAATAAGGGTATTTAAGTCATTTTAGTCATTTTGTGATTTTCTAGATATTTTTTGCTTGTGTTTGTTTTAGCATTTGGTTCAATCTTAGAAAATCCATATTAGAGGCTAACCATGACATATGAGGATTATTTGGCTAATTAGAATTTATTTTAGGCTTTGGTTTAATTTAGAAGGCCATTTGACCATTTTTAGGCTATTTAATTAATTGGCCTTTTAAGCCTTTCTGTTAGTGGGCTTAACTCAACTTAGATAGAGAAGAGGGGCCCATGAACCAACCCTAACCCTAGTAGGAATAGCCTGGCCGGCCATAAACAGGAAACCCCCTCCCTATATAAGCATTGCATTAGTTTTGACACCCCCTTTACAAAACCCTAGTTTCCAGCTCTCCAAAATCCTAACTTTCTCATCCGACCTCCGTTTCACCTCAAACAAAGTATGTTGTGATCGTGGAAAGGAGGAGAACTTGCTGGAGCATTGCTAGCAAGGAGTTGGAGGTATTTGTTCGGTGGAAACTGGTCGTCTCATTGATCGAGGAGTCAGTTTCATTGGTATTTCAACTCTCAATAGGTAAACACCTAAACACTATAGTTTCTCCTAATTTTTTTTCATGGTAGCATGCATCTAGGTACCCTAGACCCACCCATGAAGTTTGGTTAAGTTTTGTGTCTGTTTGATAGGCGTGTCGGACACGTATCAGATTAGGGTTTAATGTGTTCGATGAATTATCTCTTAGATTTCAATACTGTTATTTTTGCAAACTAATTTCATGATTTGATATCCCTAGATGTAGGGATTCCTAAACCCTAGGTTTGTGCAAGAGTCGACGCGTATTCGTGTCCAAAATTGGACACGCACGCGCAGCACGAGGACCACGCGCGTGTCCTGCTGCTGTCGTGTCCGTTCTCACTGGACACGGCGACTCGATGAGAGAAAATTGGTGAGTGGGTAGGGGCCATGTCTGACATGGTGCTCGTAAAATTTGGTATGGGTTCTTGGAGAATCGAGGGAGATATCGACGTGGCACTGATTTGGCCTGTCGTACGTGCGTTAGTTTGCGGCGTCCAATACGCATGTCGTACGACTCGGACACGTGTCGTACGGCCAGTGCAGACACGTGGGCTTGTAGCCCTATAGGTGGGCTACATGTAGGAGTGACCACGTGTCATAATTCATTCTGTGTCGAGCCCTAGGTCGCGTGACACGCGTGCACGAGAACTGGATCCCAGTTTTGATACGCGAGTATCCAGGACACTTTGTGTCCTAATACTTCGACACAATGACACCTGAACCTCATGTTCAAACATGTGACACTTTACCAACCTTTGGTTTCGATTATTATGTAGATTTTCGAATGTTTTAGGTCATGTTAGGCTTTGTTCGAGTATCGCGTTTAGTTCAGATTTTTCTTCCTGTCAGTTTTTCCCTTTTGTTGTTCCCAGCGTGTTTCGATGTAATATTCTGTATAAACCCAACATACAGGTCATACATTACCCTACCTAGAGGCTACCTATTAGTTTACTTAATGGGGAAAGCTGTGTTCAAGTTTGGGTTGGCATAGAGTACTCGGGTTAGTTTTAATTCCAGTTTTACTGTTCCAGTATCTTGAAACTGTTTCCCATCAGTTTTGATGATTAATTCTGTATAAAAACAGAGCCTACAAATCCTATTTGACCCTACCTAGAGGAGTACCTACTAGTTGCACAATCGAGAAGGCTGTGTTAAAGTTTGGTCTTAGCCTAGGGTTTTCGAGAAGGTATCAAAATAGGATATCAAAAGAGATAGGTAAACTTCCTATGACTGATATTGGGTTGAATTAGGCTTGATTTAATGCTGAGTTCAGTTACTGGATTAGCTGAGATTGGGTAATGCCAAGTCCAGTTAGTGGTTAGTCAGGAATTAGATGCCAAGATCAGTTAGTTGATTGTTAGTTTAGTTTAGTTTAGTTAGTTGATAGTTAAATAGTTGGTTGAAGTTAAAGTTTAATTGATTAGTTTAGGACTAGTTATTGTAGTTAGAGTAGGATTGTTTTTGAAATGTATATAAGTATGTGGATGCATTGGGTTGAGCTGTGAGGAATTAGGATTGAGATTTCCTTATTTTTCTAAACTAGAATTTTCCTAAGAGATACCCTAATCTAGAGTTTGGTAGAGGTTAGTCTAAAGTATAGATGTTAGGTATAAGGTATTATGAGTTAAGGTATTTGGTTAATTACATTGGTTGTTAGGATTAGGCTTTTTGGACCTAAGATAACACCAACACAATACCCAAAATCAACTCTAGGACTAGTATTGACCTAAAATTGACTTGTAGACTAGTTGACCAAACTTTGACCTAGTTGACTAGTCTGGTTGACCAAAGTTGACCCAAGGTTGACTTTGACTTAGATTGACCCAAATCATGTAGAATTTGCATTGAAGGCTTTCCTTATGATATTTTAGACTGTATTATGACATGTGGTTGTTTTAAATAGGATCTTATTACTCCAGTCCAGTCACTTTTCATCATCAGCAGTTCGGATTGCCAGGCGAGTACATTCTCTGATCTTTTCATGCTTCTTTGGATATGTACTCTTGTTATAGACTAGTATACTTGATGCTGACACGACGTTCACACGGATCAGTACCCTCTGGATCTTTTCATGCGATGTTATCCCCTCGGATACATCGAGTATGTCATGTTCATGTACTTTATCATGGTCATCATGTACTCCATGTATTCATATTTATCCATGTGCACTCATATGTTATTCATGTACACTCATGACCACATGAGCTCCATGTATACAGTAGTCGTTATCCATATGCAATAACATAACATGCTTTGATCCTTGTGTATTGGTTGGGGGCAGGGGGAGTGTAGTTGGTTATGTGATCATTATCCCCAGTAGGTATCCATGTGCATTCCATAGTTGTATCCATGTGCAACCCAAGCTGTTTACATAACCAATTCATGCTCTGATTCACGTAGAAGGTTACATTCTTTATTTATTATATTATATCTCAGTTATATCTTCTCTCTGGTTGATTTCTCTTTACAGCGATTCATGTATAGTTTTCTATAGCTTGCTTTATATGTCCATTCCTGATATGAACTGTTGTGAGAGATATGTGCTCGTTCCGTCCTGACTGGGCATGTTGAAAATTTTACAGGTGATGATGAGGAGTACTGTCCTACTTATTATGGCATTGGCTTAGATGACACTGGCGACGTAGACCCACAGGAGGATCCCACAGTCGCTGAGAATTTGCCCATAGTCTAGCTGAGACTTAGTACTTTATTTGTATTTTCTGTTTGAGACTTTATGAGTTGTACTTGAGATTATTTCTGGTGGTTTACACCTAGACTTTTATTGTGACTCTCTTGAGATTCTTCTTCTATTCCATCTTAGTATTGTGATTGAGTTACGTATTATTTTACTCTCTATTCATCGCTTATTTAGATTGTGTTAGATAGGGTGACTCAGGACAGCGTTCTATCGCCGACACTGCGACGTAGGCTGGGCGTTCGTTACTTCTCGTGCCCTTTCACTGGGAGCGGATCGTGACAGTAAATTAGGATAAATAACTTAGGGAATACAAGATATGAATTATGGTTTAACGATGAATCGTGTCGTAGCGTGCTTGACTTGAGAAGGATTAATAGGTGGATTGTATTGGACGTGTTCGAAGAGATAGACTATGCGAACTGGCTTATTGGACGAGCGATATTGATATGTCGAAGATTTGGTTGAGTGAACTTACGATATGATGGCTTTGCTGAATGACTCGGACCCCGTGCGTCGAATGTCGGGATATGAGTAGGAAATATGTACTCGATGTTTAGAAATCGGAGTGCTGCGAGCTTGGGTAAAAAATCTCGTACTATCAACTTGGTTTGACCTTAGGATAGGGTCAGTGTTGATATTGTTGTTTGGAAACTACGATTCCAATACTGACGATCGACCTTGGACTGAAAAAGATATCCTAGTGGTAGACAGACGTACCAGTGCGGAGAGGTAGGAATTGTGGAGGCACCACTCACGAGGCTCGGTTGACATGCACGTATATTGGGGACGCCTGAATAGTTACACGATCCAACTCGAGTGGTGATGGCAGATTCTTTATCTCGAGGCTTGGCTTAAATGCATGTATTTTAGGGACGTCTGGAATATTTGTACGATCCAACTAAGTGATACGTTGAATCAAGTGAGACTAGAGGAACGGAAGAGTATCGAGGATTTCAAAATTTTGAGTTTTGAAGAAAAGATTACGGGTAGCACGAGCGTGGCTCGGATTTGAGAAATGTATAGGAGAAATATGTGCGAGAAAAGTAGGATGTTGAATCAAGTATAAGTCGATAAGTGTACTCAGTTAGTTTCGAGGATGATACTTTTAATGATGAATTTTGGATGCTTGCAATGTAAGAAGAGGTCAATCAATTCAAAAGAAACAACATTTGGGAACTCGATCCTAGGCCCAATAACTATCCTATAATTGGGACTAAATGGGTGTTTCGAAATTAGCTGAATGTGGATGGGATTGTAACTCGTAACAAAGCCCGATTGGTTGCTCAAGGCTATAACCAAGAGGAAGACATTGATTATGAAGAAACCTATGCACCGGTTGCTCGCTTAGAGTCCATCTGAATGATTTGTGCTTTTGCTTACTTTAATGATTTAAACTTTTCGAATGAATGTCAAAAGTGACTTTTTAAATGGTGTTATTAAGGAAGAGATGTATGTCAAGCAACCTCTTTACTTTATGGAATTTCATTTCCCACATCATGTTTTCAAACTTCACAAAACCCTTTATGGCTCAAACAAGCTCCTCGTGCTTGGTATAATGAGTGTCTTAGTTCTTTTTTAATTTATCACAACTTCTTTAAGGACAAAGTTGACACCACTCTGTTCATCAAATCTCATAATACATGCTTTATTAGTCCAAGTGTATGTAGATGATACCATTTTGGTTCCACTAATAAAACACTTCGTGAAGACTTTGCAAAAGTTATGCTAGATGAGTTTAAAACGAGTATGATGGGAGAATTATCATTTTTTTCTTGGACTACAAATCAAGCAAGGCTCCCACAACACATTCATTAATCAAGCCAAATATACCAAGGATCTTCTTAAACGCTTTGAATTCGACATATCCAAATCAATCAGAACTTCTATGGCCACTACTACGAAGCTTGATCACGATGAAGATAGTGTATCGGTTGACATTCGTAAGTATCGAGGTCTTATCGCTAGCTTACTTTACTTAATAGCTAGTCGTCTGATATCATTTTTAGTGTATATTTATGTGCATGATTCCAAGCAAGTCCCAAAGAATCACACTTATGTGCTGTTAAGCGTATTTTTCGTTATCTCAAAGGCACCATAAATATGGATCTTTGGTATCCCAAATTTTCATCCTTCGAGCTTATTGGCTACTCGGATGCGGATTTTGTCGGATGTAAGATTGACCAAAAAGCACTAGCAGCACATGTCACTTTCTTGGTAAATCCTTGGTATCCTGGTTTAGTAAGAAACATAATTCCATAGCTCTTTGAACAACTGAAGCCGAGTATATTACAGCCGGTTGTTGTTGTGCATAAATCCTTTGGATGACCCAAACACTTATTCTATGGTATATCTTCTAATGCTATTTCTATAAATTGGATAACACTAGCTTTATAAATCTCACTAAAAATCCTATTTGCCACTCACGTACCAAACATATTGAGATTAGAGACCACTTTCTACGTGACCATCAACTAAAAGGAGATATTTGTCTTAAATTTATTGAGACTACTCATCAACTTGCTGATATTTTTTACTAAACCCCTTGTCGACGAGCATTTTTCCTTTATTTGTAGTGAAATTGGCCTTGTTGAAAAATTGTTTAATGAAAAATCCTACATCATCTTTTTACCTTCAAAAGGACGATCCGGCAGATTTTTGCAAAAATCCTTCAAATTTTTTCTATCTGTAGTTTCGTGGGCAATTTATTTTGGGGCTCTTTTGACAATGTCCATTATTTTTTGGATGAACAGTCGGATGACCGCGGATAACCGTCGGATCATCCGACTGACAAATTCTGGCACAGATCTGACGCGTCTGACCATTCCTCTTCCCCTAAAAACTCTCCCAGTCCCCATAATCCCTTCATATCCTATCTTATTTATTACCCACCTAATCTTATTTACTCCCTCTCAAATTATTTAAAAAAATCTTGCATTCCTCTTTATCCTCTCATCCTTCCATCTTCTTCATCCTCTCACCGGCCACCGCCCTCTACCGTTGGCCACCGCCCTAAACCGTTTGCCACCACCATCTTTCACCAAATCTCCTCCTCACCACTGTCTCCATGTCTTCCAAACGCCCTCGCCATGCCGCCTTCTCTTCCTCCTCCGGCCCTCCATTCGAAAATCTTTTTTTCCCCTCCGCCATGGCTCATGGTTTTAACCCCACCATCTTCCATTATGCTCAGTAATCTAGAGATTGGTTCTCTATTTTCTACAAACTTTCCATTTCTACTAGCAAACCCATCTCCTTCCTCTATTTCCCAAATCATTAGGAAATTTTCTCCGATGTCGGCCTAGATGAACTACTGGAGCGGCAAATTGATGTATACCCCGCGGTTGTCCACATGTTCTACTGCAACCTAGTTGCTAGTGGAGATGGCCCTGAGTTTGAGACTAAAGTCGGTGGGGTCAAGTTCACTGTTACCGCAGCTTCCTTTACCAGCATTCTCGGCCTTTTCGAGCATCCTAATGTTCGTCCGCTCCATGCTACGATCGATACCATAAAGATCTAATCCAACTACTCCTTCGAGGAGTTTATTTTTAGTATTTGTGATCGTCCTACCTCCCTCAAATCGGACAACAAGGACTTGTCCCCTTTCTACCATGATCTCCATCATATATTGTGTCACTCCATCACCCCAAATAAGACAACATAGATAAACTCACTACTGAGGAGTTGATAGTAATGTATTACCTATTTACCAAGCAACCCTTCTCATTGGCCAAAACCATCATCTATTCCATAATTCGTATCCAGTAAGCTAACCATTATTCCTTTCTATTTGAGATGTATATCACGATAATTCTTGAAGCCAATGGAGTGGATCTCACTAATTGTCCCAAGGGTCCCAAACCCTCGTTGCTTGATAAATCCAAATCGAGACCCCTTCACTCCGCTTCTCGTCCATCTGCCACGCAGCCTCCTATGGCGGGCACATCCTCCCCTCCTCTGGCTTCTATGCTCCTATCTCCCGAGGTTCGTCGATACATTTATCAACATTTTGATTCTCTCTCTATTTCCTGTTAGAAATTTATTGTACCATGTCGATTCATGAGATGAAGAACATAAATTAAATTGCGGAAGCGTACCTGAATCCATTGCTAGGCTTGATGGATCTTGAAGCGGTCGCCCTTTTATGGGGTTCAATCTTCCAACTTACTACGAACCTCATTGACAAAGAGAACCCGAATCCTTTGTCCCTCTCTTTCTGATGATGGGGATGCAGAATAGTATCACGACCCGCACCCACCGTGAGGGTACGAGTACGTAACAGCGCCCAGCCTACGCCGCAGTGTCGGCGGTAGAACGCTGTCCTAGGTCAATCATCTAACAATATATAAGGTACCTGTACAGTATATACACTCCGAATGGAGGTGACATAGCAAATACAGTCTCAATCACATCTAAGGTAGAATACGATAAAATGATAGATAGATATGAACTGAAATCCACACAAGAGATACAATAGATGGAAGTCTAGGTGTCCATGATAACATCCCCACAACATCCAGATAAAACAACTCCAATATATACAATAATGTATCAATGAGAAAGACAAGGTAAGAGTCTAAGATAGCAGTCTAAACCACCGGTGGCAGATCCTCTACTGCAAGTGGGTCCAAGTCACAAGTGTTGTCTATAGCTGCACCATAATAGGTAGACACCAGAGCCATCCTCGTCCTCTGTAAAAAATTTAACAGGTCCAGTTAGGACAGGAGCGAGCACAATACATCTCATGCAGATCATAACAGGTTAGAAAATATAAACATGCAAGAGAGTACGATACATGAAACTGAAAAAAAGTACATGATGTAAATAGAGAAAGAACTGTAATAGAAGTATCTACTATAAGTAGAGAGCTACCAGTGACTAGTGATTTAGAGTACAAAGTTGACATGTGAACGGCTGGATTTGCACATGAACATACTAAAGAGACGCACATAGATATACTACTTTGGAATTGTTCACATGACTATTTATACTCCCCCATACCCTACTCAATACACAAGGATCCAGACAAGTTATGTTACGTACATGATTTTCACATGAAAGCCCATAAATGGGTGCACATGAAGTATAAATGAGGGCTCATAAATGAGTGCACATGAAATTTATATGAAGGCCCATAAATGGGTGCACATGAAATTCACATGAGGGCTCATAAATGAGTGCACATGAAGTATAGGTTATACATGAGATACATGAGAAACATGACCGAACATGAGAGCACATGAGAGTACACGAGCATGCATGAACGAGCATGAAGCACATGAGAAACATGAATAACATGAGAGCGAGGAATACATGATGTACATGAAACACACGACATGATGTATCTGATACTCCCGAGGGGGATAACATATCAATGTAGGAATCCATATAGTACCAATCCGTGATAATATCATGACAGCATCAAATAAGGTAAACTAGAGCAGGAATATAATTCTAAGCAAGTTATGAAATGATCAGAGAATGTACTCGCCTGGTATCCTGAATATCTGAAGAGAATATATTGTCCGAGGAGTGGTGTCTGTCTCCTATAGAACAGTACAAGTCACTACATGTCTAAAATAATGAAATAGACTGCTACAATGCAACTACATGATGTTTGGGGTCAATCTAGGCTAAAGTCAACCTTGGTCAACTCTAGTCAACCATAACAGTCAAACTAGGTCAACTCTAGTCTAGTTAGGTCAAACAGGGTCAACAAGGTCATACAAGGTTTAACTTGGTCAAACAAGTCTAGGTTGGTCAAACCTAGGCTTAACATGTCAATCTAGGCCTCTAATCAATTACCATACAAGTCACACTAGTCTAGTGATACACTAACTCAAGTGTATCCACACCACATGCCATAGGCTATCTACAGAGGCCATGAGCCAAATCACATATAGGTTAATACACCCATATACCATATATCTAATACACATTATCTACATAGGCAATTGCATTATCTATGTCACATTACCTTATCACATTACACATTCACATTAGTTTAGATATTATATATATATATATATATATATATATATATATATATATATATATATATATGTGTGTGTGTGTGTGTGTGTGTGTGTGTGTGTGTGTGTGTGTGTGTGTGTGTGTATGTATGTATATATGTACATACACATAGAGGGGGATATGTAAATCATGGTAAATGTGTGTGTGTGTGTGTGTGTATGTGTGACAGGGAAACCACAGTGTTGTGTGTGGTGAATGAGAGTGTGAGTGTAGTATAGGCTATGTGTCTCAGATTTATGTGTGAGGAATGATATCAAAACAGTGTGAAAACCAGTGTCATGTGTGTGTATGTGGTATATAAGTTGTGTTGAGTGTTTAAGTGTCATAGAGTGTGTGTCATATGACTGAACAGTGTAGGCATGTGTGAGTGTTTGAGGAAAACCTGTGTGACAGGAAGTTTAGGATAGAGTGTGTGTGTTACAGTGTGGCTGTGTGTAGTGAGTGTTTGAGGGAAAAATTAGTGAGGATATGTGTGTGTCAACACATGAGAGTGTGTGTGGTGAATGGGTTAAATAGGAACAGTCTCAGGTTTTTAGTGTCCTGTGTGACAGCAACTACATGGAGGAAATATATCAGTGTGAATTCAGTATAGAGTGTTTTAGGAAATCAAGTGACAGTGTGGATGACATTAATTCTCAGGTTTAAGTGACAGTTCAACATGAGAGAAAAAAATAGTTCTCAGAATTTCAACAATGATAGTCCAAACAACACCCAAACAGTTTGCATACCCAAAAACCAATTTTGAAATCCATTGCTTCCACAAATCACACACTAACATAATCATCATTCATTACACATGTAGGTAAATCTAATTAACCATTTAACATCATTAAAAATCAGTTAATAAACAGATTTAAACTCAGAAATTCAATTCAGTTCAGGCGTATCAGTAGAGTATTAGCACATTGGGGAATAACATGAATTCGAACCTAATTAATCAACAAAATCACGATTAGAGAGTTGGTAATTAGTGTCACATATGTGTATGTGTCCTGTGAGTCATTTTGTGTCCCACAACCACGACACAGACGTGTCCACATCGATTCAAACACGTGGGGTGCACCCAGTGTAGCACAATGTCGTGCACGAGTGCGCACGCGTGTGGGACACGACACACGATACTTCGTGTCACGTGCACACACCCACGTGGTCGCCTAGGATAGGTCTACACATGGGACAGCGTGACACATGTCCACGACGTGTCTACAGTGGACACGAGCACGTGTTTGTGCGTGTCTGTGTGCGTCTAGGCTGTCAGCACGCGACAGCGTACGACCAGTGCGGGCGGGAATGCTTCGCGTGTAGTGCACCATCTGCTCCCAAATTTTGGGAGCGTGATGACAGTCAGTGCCCCCTACTCTCCACAAAAATTTGTGTCCTCTCGTGTCCTATATTGTGAGTTATGGAGCCCGATAGGCAGGATACAGGCCGAGGGCCCGTGCAGCGTATCCAAAGCCAAAAACACGACACAAAATGACATGAAATACCAAACATCCTTCACAAAAATTCATACACATATATGATCTAGGGATCTATGAAATTAGATTTTCAAAATACGAAAATAAATCCCTAAGGGGCATTTTAACAAACACTTATGTATCCACTATGATACGTGTCCGATACGGACACCAAATGGACACGAATTGTGTCCAAATTTCGGGGACAACTAGGGGACTCTTGGACCTAGCCCTATATGCAAAGAAAACAGGAAAAAATAATGGGTTTGAGTGGTTTACCTATTGAGTGTCAATACTCAAAGAAAGCCCCAAATGGAAGGATTCCAAATAGCAACTTCCAAGCTCCAAATGGCACGAAAACTGAGGTGAACCTCCAGAATCAGTAAACAGACAATAATTAGATCCTAATGCAAAAGACTAGGGTTAAAAAGGAGTTGAAATAAATTAAATAGGATTTTAGGAGAATAGAAATTTACCTTTCCTTCAAAATCTAGGTCAAGAACAAAAGAGGTAAGAACACATTAATAGAATACTTATAGGCAAGGGAAAACCCTAAGTGGCTGCCATGGGTGGGTTTGTTTGGGTTTTGGGCTTAAGTCATGGGCCTATGGCTTAATTACAAGTCATGAAATTAATTCTAAGTCATAGGTCATGCTCCAAATCACTATTCTTCCTATTCAAACCATGATTTCTAAATGACTAATCTAGATTGACTTAACTTAGACTAGGGTCTCACCATGCTAACCTAGTCACCATGGTTAGGGTCAAAACCTAGGTTAGTCTACAAAGTCTTAACTAGTCAAAGTCAAATTCAACAACCATCAATCCAATATTTAATCAAATTATTCTAATAAGTCAAAATGACCAAATTACCCCTAGGCTAAAAATGATAAATAGATATTCCAAATCACAGGGTTTAGGCTCTAGGTCAGACAGTCTCTACAGTTTCACTAGCTGCACATCAAAATCACAAGTCATGATTTTTAAATAGTTTTAAATGATCAAAAAATTACCAAAAATCATATTATTATTTAAATATCATAATTAAATAATTAAAAACACAAAATTTCAAAATTACCCTCATTTAGAAAACTGGGTGTTACAAAGGGAAAAAGAGAACCTCTCTTTTCGTGGCCGTATAAGTTGGGGACCATAACCCTAATGAATACGTATATTTATATGTTTTAATATTTCTAATTTGGCCCCTCATCAAATTAGAATTATCTCCGGTATCTACACATTATTTCCATGACAATTATACCCTTAAACTAATTTCCAAATAGACCACTTTAATTTGGCTTAATTATTTAGATAGCCCAATACAATTAATTTTACATGTGTGGCCCATATTATTGAATAATTCCAAGAATCTCCCACTGGGCCACATATATAACCTTATAATTGTGTTAACCTTAGTGAGCTCATAAATTGCTATCTTAATCCTTAGGGTATATCCGGACAATCTCGTCCATTAACCATATCAACATAGGATCAAAGTGGCATTCGTCACATATAGCGTAACTAAACCATCAATGGTCACATATACCAATATAGCTAAACGATATAGATCAATCATGGATAAGTAGCATAGAAATTACACGCAATGTGATCAATACATGTCTATTTCCAACTGGTCCTCCTTAACTTTAGTGAGATCAAATACTTTAACATAATAAAAACAGAATGAACTGAATTTTCATATATCTGATCAGATAAATATCCAAAATACTTTAATATATAAATGTGTCCAAAACCAAATATCACCAAAATACAAAAAATACAAACTCTCACTGTATTACCATATTCTTAATTAAGATAACACCCATATGAGCAGTATGCTCATGAAAGACCATGGGTGATAATGCTTTTGTGAGCGGATCCGCTAACATGGAGTTTGTCCTAATGTGCTATATGGACACTTTTACCATTTTGAATTCTTTCCTTCACAACTAGAAATTTTATGTCAACATCCTTTGACTTATACAAGTTCTTGTTGTTTTTAGAATACAGTACTGCTGATTTATTGTCACACCATAATTTTATGTGGTCTTTCAACACCGTACTGTAGGCGCAGCCTTGTGACAAAATTTCGTAACCATATTCCCTGAATAAATGCCCTACAGCATTTTATAAACCTTAATGCCATGGTAGAAGAAATTATGAGTGCATGTTTGACACTCATCCAAATTATATCTTCATTAGTCAGCATAACCTGATGTAGACCTCCTGCTGTGTTGGCATCCAACAAAATTGGAGTCAAAATACCTTATGATCTCCAGAATTATCTGATCTCCTATAAAGAGCAAAGTTCTTGTTCTCTATTAATTACTTAAGTAGTTTTGGCTGCTACCCAATGATCCATCCATATTTGCTTAAATATCTGCCTAACATCCTAATATGTATGCAATATCCTGACGCGTACATACTTGAGCATACATTAGACTCCCTACAACTGATCATGAAATAAAAATTTATTGTATTTTTTTAATTTTAAGGCTAATTTTAGGGCACATGACTGAGACTGAACTTGTCTCCTTTAACGAAATGTGTCACCTGGTTTGCATTGAATACTTTAATCAATATACAAAACCAGAAAATTATTCCTACTTCCACTAAACTTGTGGTACACATAATCTTCAACAGTGTTCATCTCAAAACCAAACGAGATAATCACTTGAAGTACCTTTGACGAGAAGCTAGCTTGAGTTCATAAATAGATTGTCAATTTGCAAACCATATTCTTTGGGTATTTCGACACAAAGTTTTCTGGTTGTACCATATAAACTGTTTCATCAATGTTACCATTGAGAAATATCGTTTTGACATCCATTTAATATAATTCAAGATCAAAATGTGCAACATGTGCTATGATTGTTTTAAAGAAGTTTTTTAAAGATATCGAAGAGAAAAAACTCTATAAAATCAATCCTAAAATTTTGAGTAAAGTCACTAGCTACAAGACGTACTTTATACCTCTCCACATGACCCTTTGAATCCTTCTTGGTTCTAAATGTCCATTTACAACCAATGGACTTCATACCTTTTGGTAATGGGACAAGTTCTTAAACTTTATTGTCTTGCATGGACTTATACTCCTTATTTATTGTATCAATCTACTTTGAGAACTGGAACTTTTCATGGCCTAACGGAAGTTGATTAGATCATCTTCCAGTATCCACAGTCTTCCGCACATTCCTAGAGAAATATGACAAATATTATCCAAAATTATATTTCTCCTTTCTCTGGGGACCATCTTAATATTACCGGTTTTTGAGGTTGTTGAGTTTGTTCCTTAGGAATAATTACCTTATCTTGAATGGGGTGCTGCTACGTTGTCGTTGTTAAGATATCTCAACAACGACTTATAGAGGTAATTTGATATTGCCTTATTGAGGCTCTGAATTCACTTCTTGATCATGATAGGTATAGAGTCCTGCACATCGTCAAAAGTGATAGTAGGAATTGTAATTGATTCATTCTCAAAGACAATGATCCTGACTTTATTTCTCTCCCAAACTCAACATCCTCAAAAAAATATTATACTTCTCGTCTCAAACAATTTTCTTAGTATGGGATTGTATAATTATCAACCCCTTGATATGTAGCATAACCAATGAAGTAGCTGCTTATAATTTAACTTTGGTCTGTCTTCCCTTTACACATTCAATACAGACATTGAAGTCTATAAAGTCAATGGAATTCAAATCTCATCAGACACAAGTCGTTCAACTCTATTTCTAGAGATGTGATCTAATCGCTTATGTCATAATGAGGCTAAATTTTTATTATTGTTAATTTTGTGTTTAGTACCATATGACTCAATTTGCAAGGTTTTATTTAAGATGCAATAGTTTCAACTGAATATAGGCTATCATAAACCTTAAAGGAACCGTTACAAATAATATTTGGATTTAAAGATAGACTAAACTTATTATTTTAAAATGAACAATGATAACCAGATTTGTCCATTAAGGAAACTGAAACCGAATTTCGTCTAAAAGACGGTACAATAAAAGTGTCTATCAAATCCAAATAATAATCGGTTCCTAAAAAAACCTAAAATGTTCTATTGCTTCTACTTCTACCGATTTGCCGTCACCCGTATAGATGTATATTTCACCATCAATTGGCTTTTGGTAGCTCAGACAACCTTGTCTATAAATACTAATATGGGTAGTAGCACCAGAATCTAACTACCATGTGTTTCTATGTACTAAATCTAAATTAACCTTAGAACATACCAAATTTAGAAATGTACTTTTTTTATACTCCATGCGTAGTACTTTGTATATTTCTTCCTTATATGTCCTGCCTTATCACAAAAGAACAACCCTTAGTTTTATATTGTTGTTTCTTTTGAGCTGGACCCTTAGCAGCTACTGTATTCATTTTCTTTTTCTTTCTTTTTTTTTTTTTTTTGCCCGTAAAGTTTATCCCATTAAACATGAAAATTAAAATCTTATTGACAGATATTATAACGACATTAACTGTAAAGAGAACAAAGCAACAAAAAAGATATATGCTCTAATTAATAACCAAAGCGTAAAATATAGTCAAACAAATTTAAATAATGGTGAACCCCATCTCAAGATACCTAGTACATCATTAATATCAAGTCTTTGGACAGTAATATTATCTGCAAGTGGTACTCTTGGTGTAATGATCAAACGTTGACAATAAATCATGTCAAATAATAAGTCTATCTTTGGATCGGGTTATTATTCACATGTAAACCTTATAATTGTCACACATTTATCACCACAAGTATGTGTGCAATTCGGCCAAGTATTAACCTTCCTTTGGGCCGGCTAAATACCCGCATGAATGTACACGCATAAACATCCAACATCCCTCATAGACTATCTACGCAAGAGAGGTCACTTTGGCGATATCTTGTTTCAATTAGTCTATTTAGAATATTAAACAACTATTTCTAGTCACAAAACGGCACCAAAATTTTGAATGTTGACTAAATTTTACAAAATCGAATCATGTCCATAACCTTATGTACATGCATATTTATAAGACTATTGCTCAAATAAAATTCATCAAAAGCATAAGCATGAATTTTAATTTGCCAAAATTTGAGCATTATCAGCATAACAAAATACATATAATAATCTATTAAAAATATGCATTTATAGAACAACGACATATAGGACATAATTCAAATACTCCAAAATATATTGCAAATAATTTTCTTGTCCTTTCTATCATGAACAAATAATATATCAAATTTTGACGCTATTAGATCATTCAGCAAAAGAAACCCACCAAATTTCCTCACCCAAAAAAAAATCCATAAAGAAGCAACATTTTGGGTATATAGAGCCCATGTACAATCGGTACAAAAATTGGGCCAAAAGTGCTCAACTAAGGAGAGCCCTAAAGTAGAATCGGCATAAAAAAAATTCTGACTTCAACCGGTTATATTCCAAAGTTTCTAAAATCCACGTCAAATTAGATAGGTACATGGGAGCAGATTTGGCTCTTTTTAATCAATATAAAAATATTAATATTAATAATTATCGGCCTTATTTATACACAAAAGTATATATCCTAATATAACACACATTAGAAACAAGCCTAATCAATTTGGACAATCGGTCAAAGTTGCAAGCCATAAAAGAGATTAAGCAATGATGGAATTAAACAAAGTCGCCCCATAATCTTTGGAAGATAGATTACATAACTAAAGCCAAAGATTGGTTGTATATAACTAGTGCACAATTCAGAAGTAAACCTGAGATGTCATGATGAGAGAAAGTGGATGGTTTGCTATTTATATCCGGCTATTTAGCTTAATGCCTAAAAACCAAACATTTCTTGCCAACGCCCAATTGTTGGACATTTTTCTTGATTTACAATTCCGATGAACAGTACAATTTTTATTCCATGCATTAGTTATATGCAACCACGCTTAATTTCGAAAATTTTGGCTATTTAGTTATATACAATCATGCTTAATTCCGGATGAACAGTATAATGATTATCCGAACAACCTGAGACGGTAAGTGCCAAAAAAGAAAATCCGAAAATTTGTTCAATAGACCACACAAAATTATCCGAACAACATAAATAAATAAATAAACATCTTTTCAACAGTAGCAATCAAACCTTTCATTGGTGGATCATAAATTTTGATATAACAATTGGAACCCTAAATTAAATTAGATCGAACGATCTAGGGTTTCTATAAAATAAAAAAAATTGATTCTGAAACTTCGACCTCATAAATCAAACAGGAAGCCTCTGATACCACTTGTTAGAAATTTATTGTACCATGTCGATTCATGAGATGAAGAACATAAATTAAATTGCGAAAGCGTACCTGAATCTATTGCTAGGCTTGATGGATCTTGAAGCGATCGTCCTTTTATGGGGTTCGATCTTCCAACTTGCTACGACCCTTAATGACAAAGAGAACTCGAATCCTTTGTCCCTCTCTTTCTGATGATGGGGACGCAGAAGAGAAAAAGAGAACCTCTCTTTTCGTGGCCGTATAAGTTGGGGACCATAACCCTAATGAATACATATATTTATATGTTTTGATATTTTTAATTTGGCCCCTCATCAAATTAGAATTACCTTCGGTATCTACACATTATTTCCATGACAATCATACCCTTAAACCAATTTCCAAATAGACCACTTTAATTTGGCTTAATTATTTAGATAGCCCAACACAATTAATTTTATATGTGTGGTCCATATTATTGAATAATTCCAACATTTTTACCTCGAAGTGCATTCGGCACCCTCATACATCACGGATTCATGGATCAGGTCTATTATATTCAACAGTATTTTAAGGAGAGGGGTCCTTTTGTCAATCCTGCAGTGCCTCATCCAGACTATCCCGGACCGCGCTTTACCGATACCAACGTCTATGGTTTTATGTATCCTCGAGGCATTGACCCTTATGGTGCCTTTACTCATGCTCCTAGTATGGATGAAAATCCTTCCATGGATGTCGATCCTCCTACAGCTCCTAAGAGTTGATGTTTTGATCTCTCTAGTTGTGTAGTCCTTATGGGACTTGTTTTTAGACTTATTATGGTTGTGTGCAGTCCTTTGGGGACTTGTTTTTGTTTTTTTTAACTTGTTTTGGTTGTCTATTGTCCTTCGAGGACTTGTTTTTTACTTGTTTATAGTCCATCAGGGGCGGTAGCTTATTTCTATCTATTTTTGTTTAAAGCTATCTAGCAATGCTTATAAGCTTTCATCTACTTGTTTTATAACATACATGCGCTCTCTACAACATGCCAATTTTGTTTCTATCACGCCTCTCTTCATTTTGTATAAATGACAAAGGGGGTGAAACTGTATTGAGGGGGGAAATGTCATATTACGGGGGAGTTATCTCCTAAATCCATATGTTTGTCAATTATCAAAAAAGGGGGGGATTGTTAGCACATCGATGATTTTGATATATTGATCATAATTAACCTCCATACTGTTTTAGTTATATTACTCTACAGCAACGACATAAAGCGCAATTTTGCTAAAGAAAGATGCTTTCAACACTTGCAGCACAAATAAAGCTCATGGATCACACTCAAAGAATCCAGGATCAAAGCAAAAGAATCCAAGATCAACGCTTTACTAGTTCTCTAAGTGTCTAGAAAATCATTGTAAACACTTGTGTATGGATGACAAACCAAAAAATAAAACCCACCTTTAAATCAAATAAACATCTATGAAGAAACGGACAATCCGTCGGACATCCGCGGATAACCATCGGACAATCTGATTTGAGACAACAAGTATTTGAGGTCTCATACGGATCATCCATCGGACATTCGCGGATCACCTCTGGACAATCCGAATTGAGACAACATATATTTGAGGTCTCACATCATCCGTCGGACATCCGCTGATCACCGACGGACAATTCGAATTGAGACTACAAGTATTTGTTGTCTCATTCGGATCATCCGTTGGATATCCGCGGATCACCACCGGACAATCCGAATTGAAACAATAAGTAGTTGTGGTCTCATTCGGATGATCCGACGGACATCCGCGGATCACCATTGGATAATCCGTATTGTTTAGCTGGCTATATTGAATTCAAATTCAACGGCCAGATGTCAAAGCATTTAGTGCATCCAACGGCTATTCTCTATTAGTTATTGTTGGATACGGATAAATCATCGAATGTCCGCGGATCACTGACGGACAATCCGAATTAAGATAGCAAGTATCTGTTGTCTCATTCAGATCATCCGTCGGATATCCGTGGATCACCACCGGACAATCCGAATTGAAAAAACAAGTATTTGTCGTCTCATTTGGATGACCGTTGGATAATTTGTATTTCTTAGCTGGATATTTTGAATTCAAATCAAATGGCCAGATGTCAGAGCATTTAATGCATCCAACGACTACTTTTCTATCATTTAGGCCTCGTTTGGTTACCGAAATTTGAGCTTGGGAAAGGAAAGTGATTCCTTTCCTATGTTTGGGAGCCAAAGGAAAGTTGTTGGAAAGGAAAAATGATTCCCAAGAGGTAGAAAAATAGGGAGGAAAGTGGTTCCTCCCATTTATCTAAGGAATCACTTTTCCTCCAACTTTCCCGCATTTATTACAAAAAGTTTTGACCAAAATATCCATATTCATAATATTATTTACCATTTTTATCCATAATATCTTTTAGACAAAAATATTTCTGAGTAATAATTATTTTTATTAGCACGAGGGTATTTTTGGAAAATTGACTTGATTTTGTTTCCTTTTCTTACAAACACCAAACACTATAATGGAAATTAAAGATATATTCCGGCTATAATCCCGATCTTTCCAAACACCGGAAAGGAAAGTTTATAGGAATTATAATTTCCTAAAGGAAAGGAAATACCAAGGAATCAGTTTCCTTTCCTTTCCATTCCGCGAACCAAACGAGGCCTTACTGTTGGTTATGGATAATCTGTCGGACGTCCGCGGACAACCGACGGATCATCCGACCGCCTGCAGGAAATGCTTTATACTTTGGATTTGTATAAATAGAGTTTCCCCTTCTTCATAAATGCTTATCTACTTGAGCCCTAAATTTATTATCTACCAAAGAGCTCCTCCTTAACTCTATAAAGCTTTTATTTGTCATCTACCAAAGTGTTAGAGTATTTAAAGAGTTGTAACTTCTCTTGTAAGAGGTTGACGAGCCTTCGAATAAAAACTCGTGTGGTTGAAGTTGACAAGCCCTCGGATAAAAACTTGTGTGTAAGAAATTGAAGAGTATTCGGATCAAAGCTCGTGTTGTACTATTAATTGAATAGTGAATTAAAGTTGAAGAGTGTTCCGGGACTGGAGTGCCCTAAGGGAGGATATCAGGATACATCGAGTGTTTGATCTCTCGTCTCTTTCTTTTAAATTGCTATTTACTTTGAATATTTACGTCGGTAATTTTTATTATCCTATTCACCCTAGGTTCTACACAAGTCGGTTGTAGGTGTGATGTGATGTGATGCGGGTGCGATACAAGTGCGGTGTAGAAGCGGGCCTTCAGGCTAGGAATGTGGCATATATATATATATATATATATATATATATATATATATATATATATATATATATATATATATATATACCATGTAAATTGTTTCTGGAATCGCTCCCACTAGAATTCGAACTCCTGACCACTTGGGCCGCATGCATCTCTCTTAACCACTAGGCTAGAGGTCATTTGCGGCATAGCAGTAACGTCAAATATATATATATATATATATATATATATATATATATATATATATATATATTGGAAACTGAGTATATATTATTCATCCATACAATTTCTCTTACCCCTAATGGGGTGACATAGCAGTAACGTCAAAGTCAATGTTGTGCAAAATTTCAACCAGGGGAGTAGACAATTCCTCGAAGACTTGTCGATTAATCCTTTCCCGTTACACATGTCAAACAGACGCTGCAAGTCTCAAACTGGCCGTCTTGAACTACACACACAAAATTTTACAACCAGTTGTCAACTAGATATCAAACTTTCTTAATCTAAAAAAAAAATAGAAAATCATACCATAAAATATAGAGGGAGCAGATAAGTTGGAGCTATTTTTCGAATATGGAACTTAAACTCCATGCAGCCAAGAAATTTTCTAGCGGATATTCCCTTTGAAATTTTTGTTTATCGGGACAACAACAAAAGAAAAGAGTAATAATTTGATTACAACTAAATGGGTTACAATCCATTTACAATCACGTTCGGGTGTGAATTGGTTCTCTCTTTTTATGTGAGGTAAAAAAGAAAAGGAGTTAATTGTCAAACGCTACTTAGGCTATTGCAAATAAATTATAATCTGTTTGGTTGTAAACTTAGTATTTTTTGAAAAGAAAAGGCAATGAGATTTCTCTTGCTTGACGTTGGCTAATGAAGAACGAAGCAAACAACAACATTGTGGTGGTGGTTTGTGAGTGGAAGCAATCATTCTGTGCTGATGTCGTCATGTGCTTCATTCACGTAAAGCCATTACACAACCTGACATGCAACTGTTCATAACCTAAAGCCATACGGTTAGTGACATGCATGATGCATCTATTCCCTTCTCTCTTTCTTTTCAATGTAGTGTAGCCTTCGTGATACAGAAGCTTGTTTCTGAGGAATGCTACTGTTAACTAATTGTTATTGCTTATTAATTAGTTGTATCATATTATGGTCGGAGCCTGTGGCTGACTTTGAATGGACGTCAAGTTCTTAGAACATCTCCAATGTTGTTCTCTATTTTTAAGTTATTTTTTATTAAAATAATAGAAATTATTTTAGGAAACTATTTTTACTTCAATGATCGATGCTCTTGGAATAATAAATGTATTTTCATTATAATTCATTTTGATACTTTTTTATTAATAAAAATAGGACACTACAACAACTTGATGAAAATACGTTACTTACAGTGTTCCATGAACAGAAACCTGGGTTGTTTGAATTCATTGAAGAACATAATCACATTAGAGACAGAGAAGTTCGTTCTCAACTTCAGTTGGATCTTATTGAACACTTGTGGCAGCTACATGGAGGAGAGTAAGAAACTAGTCATATTGCGAATACTTATATATTTTTGGAAGGAATTAATCATTGTTTATTTGTTGACTTAATTTTTTTTGGAAATTTTAATCTTCTGAAAAAACGTTTGTGAAGTTGAATGGTGAACATGTTTCTTCGAAAGTGCAATCTTCACTTCATTTGAGTACTTGCGATGGTTGCGATGATTGCGATGACAACACCCTTTCTATCTTGATCATGATGTAAATCTCTATTGTTCCTAAAACAAACACAAAATTAATGAAATATTAAGACTTAAGATTGAATGCTCTAAACATATACATTTCAAAAATCAGTGTTGCCTTGAAGAGTTCAAATCCAATCCTTAATTTTATGTCAGAACCCAGAGTTTCAGCCCAGCCCCCAATTTTATGTCAGAACCCGTATCAGTGTTGCCTTGAAGAGTTCAAATCCAATCCCTAATTTTATGTCAGAACCCAGAGTTTCAGCCCAGCCCTCAATTTTATGTCAGAACCCATATCCAAATAAACGATTCCTTACAGACTGCGAGGGCAGGGCCGGTCATGGGAGCCCAGGACAAACTTTCAAATTACATAATGTAAAAAATATTTAAAAAAAACTTTTTAAAAAATAGCTACAACTAAGGATTATACTTAGGTCCTTTAGTGAGAAGTCTAAAGTACTAAACACTTCACCACAATAACTTTGTGTCTAAAAGAGCCCATGGTATATACTAGTTATATTTTGAGATACAAAATTATTAACATATTTATAGTTAAACTATTTTTTTGGGCCCCTCATGATCCGGAGGCCCAGAGCCGTCGCCCTGGCCGCCCTAGGCTAGAGCCGGCTCTGTGTGTGGAGGGATCGAAACGTGAACCGATGCAATGTGTCAACCTCCCATTGGTCCTGGCATTTGACTGAAGTTAGCATGGGGTGTAGGTGACACGTGGCGGCATGGTTTCAGCCGCAGACCCTCCCCCCCCCTCGGTCCATCTGAAATTTTCCTATTCAAATACCAGCCCCTCAATTTTAAGTCATAACCCTAATCCCAAATTTGGGGCAATCATTCATCCAAATCACAAACCCTAATCCCTAGTTTAGGCAGAATAAATCAAATCAAAACTTGATTGAGAGATGTTGGAGGTGACCGACTATAATCGAATAGAGGAGGAGGCAACTTAGCTTAACCCACTCAAGAAGATTGGGATAGGCTGGAAATCGAAAGTAGAGCTTAAGTGGGGGTAATCACTAGTCGAGAGGAGAGCAGACAGCGGCAGCGAGGCAACATTCGAGAGTGACGCAGGTTTAGGGATTTAGGTTTATAGGGAGAGGGATATATATATATATATATATATATATATATATATATATATATATATATATATATATATATATATATATATATATATAGAGAGAGAGAGAGAGAGAGACTAATCAAATTGGAGGAAATGTGAAATTTTAACGGGACTAGTAACGTTGTTTAGTGACATCTCGTGACTAAATTAAGTTCAATATATGCTGACCTGGATCTGCGATGTAAACAACATAATTTGTGACGCTTAATAACAAGGTTAACGATGCATAACAAAATTTCTCTATTGAATGTGATGTTGAGTTGGCATGTGAAATAGTGTGATGCAATAGTCACGTTCTATGATGAACATTTTGCCTTACTACTATGTTTCTAGGTAGTTGCTTGTGTATCACTAGTGTCGCACTTTAAAACACGATAATCCGTGTCATGGTAGTGATGTATTGGCAACTGTAGCTGATGACGTCAATGTGTCAATGTCTCTGCTTGTTATTATATGCCAGTATAAAGTTGTCACACATCGCATTGACTTTGGACCTTCGAGTCACTAATGATGTCGCTAACTCCACTTATTTTGGTAGTATTTTTTCAACAAGACTTTGTGAAGGCCTTGTTGCAACAAAACTTCTAAAGCCTTTCTCTGCCATAGCCCAAAATTTTATTTGTTGTTGAACTTCTTCGCCTCAAAACATCTGAGTATCGTCGTGGACTTCACCACCATTGCTAGTATTTTGACCATAAATTATCATACCACTCTGTTGGAGATACCATCGGAACTTATTTTTCGAGATGCGTCGACGACGAACCAACACCCACAATACTACCGAACACGCTAGCCAACTTTTGCAGAAAATAAAGGTAAAAAATACTAGTACAAGTACAAAAGAAATATATGTAAAATATCCTAACCGATAAAAAATACTAGATAAGAAGATCACTACTAAATATGGTTACAATGATTTAGAAGATCCCTACAACTTCATGACCCACAATACTAGATAATACACACAAAAGAACCCAACAAATTCTCAAATATTACATCCAAGAAGACATATCTCTTCTTCAACCTCTCTATTTCATTCCTCTTTCTTTCTCTCAATTGGTGGCGATCCAAAACCTCTTTTAGCATGCTCTGCGACACAAGGAACCCTAGGCCCCTTTATATAGCATCTAATGTCTTATAAACACAAATCCAATTTTAAGTAGACATGACATAAGTTTTCATAATTAGAAGCTCAATAGGACTAGATAGGACTAGGACTTCAATCCAATTATAACTATTAGGATTTCTTAATATGTTCAAAATCCTAATAAAGAGCCAATATAGCACAAAGATAATAATATAGTGACTTCATTATCACTTGTTTGGTTATAGCGAAGCAAAATTTCATGAATTAGATATAATCATTGTTATTTAATCATTAGAAATTAGAGTAGCAATTCATAAAAAAAATAAGTTCTCATATTTTGTACAGCAAAATTAGAGAAACAAAGTTCCAGTAAATTTTATGAGATGAGTTTAGAAAATTTGGTGCATCTCATATGATGATCATGACCATGTGGAGCACTACCAAAATACGACACTATAGTGATGCCTAAAAAAGTTGCTAAAAGGAGCGACAATCAAAGTGTGGTAGGTTTGTACGGAGTGACAATTACAGGCCAACACGAATATTGGGAGAACCCGAAAGTCCGAACGGGATAAAACTGTCGGAGGAGAGCCCCAATCTTCCACTACGTGGATCAGAAGCAAAATCTAGATACTCTCGATCAAAGTGCTTCCATGCTTCTTCATCGAATGGATGATCTAATACTCCATCGATGTATTCCAGCCTGTGCCAACTCATGTTCTCGGCAGTCTCCTTCACCATAAATAACCTCTACAATTGCGGCGTCAAAGGAAAGTAGTACATTGAATCGGTCGGCTTCCTTGCACCGGGTGTCTTACTTGTACTAGTTGCCTTATAGCTATCAACACTACAAAATCTGCACACGTCTTCATCTTTGTCGTCCTTATAGTACAACATGCATTCGTTGTGACATGCATTAATTTTATCATATCCCATTAAGAGCGATCTCACCACTCTTTGACCGGTAGAAGTCTGTAGATAACTGGCACACTCCGACAAGATATCTATAATCAACTCAATGATTCAGTTGTAGCATTCTTGAGACATGTTGAAATTGAACATTGATACTCAGCAGTCTTGTAACCACCTCCGACGGTGAATGATCCTCACAACCAGGATACAAAGGAGTCCTTGTATTCTCCAGCAACTCTATGAACTTTGCAGCATCGGCATTCGGTGTCTCCTTAGCCCTATCATGATTGTCTGGATCAAAATTAGGCCCCACAGCATTAAAAACTACGTTTATCCACCCTTCATAGTAATCATTGTAGTCGTTGACATCCATATACGGCTCCAAATTATGCTTCGACTACGATGCTAAAGGCACAAGTTCTCCGTGTGGAGTCCATTGATAGTAATTCGGTATGAAACCCTTCGAGTAAAAATGATATGTCACGTCCACTTCTAGATGATATTTCAAGTCACGACATCTTGCACATAGACACTTAATATTGTACGATCCATGTACTGAGTGAACGTATTGACGAACTGCAGGAACTGCTCTACCCCCTGTATAAATTTATTCTGCACACCGTACATGTCATCTGCAGGATGACGATTGTACATCCATAAATGATTTCATTTATAGTAATTCATATCAATTTGAAGATAATTCTGTAAAGATGGATACACATTATTCGAGTATATTATAAAAATAGATGCATATGGATACACATGAGTATTAAATAAGGGTCGTCACGTATTCAAAGTTATCCCTTCTCTTTAAAGAAAATATATTTCTGCAAGCCTTTTAAGGCTTTCAGAGTTCTACCAGATTTCAGAAAAATAATAGAAAAGACTAAGTATTATAATTTTCTTTTGTAGGATTTTTCGTTCTTTATTTTTTACGATTTTTTACTCCTTTTGTTCTTTTCCTTTTCTCCTATTTTTCTGAAATTTGTAGAACTCTAAAAGCCTCAATAAGGCTTGCATATGTAAACTTACTTTTTCAGAGAAGGGCTGACATGGACACTTGACTTCGGACTGACACAGTCAATTAAAATAAGAGATAATGATATCTCTGTGTCATGTGTTCCTTGTGAAAGGAACACTTGACCTCAGAGTGTCAAATACTCTCTTGTATCTTGATACTAGGATACAGTTTCAAATACCCATGACACTAACTATACACACGTTCATCAAAGTACCAACATACTTGACACTTGGTACCAACATACTTGACATTTGGGTGTTGTCACGTGTTCTTTGTGAGCCATTCTCTGAAAATAAAATTTACTTCTACAAACCTTTTGAGGCTACTAGAGTTATACTAGATTTTCAAAAAATTCTATAAAAGACTAAGTTCTTCGTCTTTTTTGGTATAACTCTAGTAGCCTCAAAAGGCTTGTATAAGTAAATTTAGTTTTCAAAGAAGGGCTCACATGGAGACTTAATTTCAGGCTAACACAGACATTTAACATAAGAGATAATGATATCTCTATCGTCATGTGTTCTTGTGAGCCCACAAGGAAAACTTGACCTCGGAGTGTCCAAGCTAGCACTTACTATGAAATACTTGGTGACACCTAGCTAGCAAATACTTGGCGATACCTAGCTAGCACTTACCTGCATACCTAGTATCTTGACTCATGTCTTGACACTATACATATCACTACTAAAATAAGTCAAATTAGCGACGCAATTAGTGACGCTTTGTTAAGACATCGCTAATATTTTTGATATTGGCGACGTACTTTTTATATGTCGCAAAACGCTACTAATTGCAAAAAGTAGCAACTTTGAGCGACGTTTAGTGACTACAATTAATTTGTTGGAAAGTGACGTCGATGAGAAGTGGCTGAACGTCGCTATATTTTGTAATCATCGACGTTCAATGATGTATATTTATTGGGTCGCCATTTTTTTATTTTAGCGACGTTTAGCGACATCATTTAATGACGTCGCTAACTGTTTAATATACACGGGACCAGCCCCATCCCAAATCCAAAAATTTCACCCCAAATTTTTTTCTCTCCCTCAACCGCCGCTCCCCCCTCGACTACTCCTCCCCCTCGACCGCCGCTCCCCCCTCGAGGCCACCGTTTCTCCCCCTCGCCACCGTGAGCTCTTCCTCCTCCGAGCTCCTCATCCACCGACCCCCCCTCCACGAGATCTTCCTCCTCCACCGTGAGCTCCTCCTCCTCTCCGGGCTCCTCCTCCACCGACCCCCCTCCGCGAGGTCCTCCTCAACCACCTACGCCGACCTCCTCCTCCTCTCGAAAAACCCTAAGATCTGGTAAACCCTAACCTATATTCTATCTGAGTTTAGACACGTATGAATATGACACGATACACTGATACGATATACTATATTATATTCGTACGCTGACATGATACACTGAGCCACCACTAGGGACAATAAGATATGATTAGGGACTGATTGGGTTCAGTTCCAAAACTGATTAGGGTTCATACCTACACTTGACAACATACCATATCTTATTGGATACTTTTCACGACCCGCACCATCATCAGGGACACAAGCACGTGGGTACGTCCAGCCTACGTCGCAGAATCGGCAGTAGAACGCTGTATAGGTCTACTAGAAAGTATAACATCTAGACACAATATATATGTACCTTTCATCTCCGTACGGAGGTATATAATCTCAACTCAATCACAAGACATCTAAGGAAGATAAGCACGAATATCATAAGATATAATGAAAAATAGATAAACTGAAATAGATGCAAGTCACTACACAAGATCAGAGTTTAAGACATAACACAATATCCAAATAAGTACTACAAGTCTCAATACCCATCTGGAACGCAGTCCAGTCAAACCTAACTAGTTTAGGTCACTACTGGTAGTATGTCCTCTTGGATACTTGCATAAGAGGGAGATCATGGTAATAGCCACCGTCGGTGCCATAACCATAATAGGTCAAGCAGTTAGCAACTAAATCCTCTGTAAACATCAATGGGATGATCCTGCCAGGAAAATGAACGAGCACAAACACCAACAGCAGTCCCATAGTATTGACAAATGCTATAAGAGACAATCAAAATGGAAGACAAGATGATATATCAAGACTGAAATATAAATAGGATATGTAAAACAGAAAATTATGTCAGGGTATAACGTACATGAAAGTAGAACTGAACAAAAATAACTGATATATAATATAAATATAAAATGTGCCTCGAGTATTAGAGCAATTATGTGATCGGCTTGGGTGCAAGACTCGAACCTTTCCATTTAGCTCGGCTATCACAAGATGAAACAAAATAGGGTCTAGACGACCAACATGGGAAGCGAGCATAAGAAATGATCTCACTACACCATATGTACGGTGAGGGTGGCGCAAGTACTGTAGGAACAAAATTGTAAATCAGAATACTCTAGAGGGGGGTGAATAGAGTAGGCAGCGGAATATTGCTAATTAAAAATCTCGTTAGCAGTTAGATCACAGATATAAAAATAATCACAAAGTAAATGATAGTAATGAAAAGTGATCAGAAGGCAAACGCAAACACCGAGATTTATACTGATTTTTCTCTTGTGAGGACTAGCCCAGTCGAAAGAACTCTAGCTTCTAGTTGAATCCACTATTGGAAAATTCTGCAAGTTTTCATACGAAGTCCTTGCAACTTCTACAGACGCGAGCTTTGATACGAAGAAATCGACCAACTTCAATTGTGAAGAGTTGTTTCTTCAATCAAGCCTCTGATTACAACCGCTCTGAAACTTCTAGATCGTACCGCACTGGCAAATCGACTAGAGGATTGTAACTGGCTTAGGATTTGAAAATATAAGCTTTTGAGAACTCTTTGGAGAAAATATAAGCTTTAGAAGAGAAGAGATTGAAAGTGAATTGGTGTTTTGAAATGATCGAAATCCTTCTCTATTTATAGTTTTTCCAAAGACAGAACTCTAACAGAATTCGGGCAGAATTCGCACAGAACTCTTAGTAACAAACCGCAATTGAAGGGTGACTAAGTTCAAAATCAAACGTTCACATAACGTTCAACTTGGCCGAACTCTGGCCGAGTTCTGCTAGGGTTCTGCCAGTTGATTTTGAGAAAAATCATTTTGGCTTTTTGAAAAGTACTTCAGAAGCTTTTTGTAAAAAGGATATTTTTCAAAACATAGGTTATTTTGAAAAGTATAGGGTGATTTTGAAAAATGATTCCAGACAGCCTATTTGCCAGTACGACTTGGTGTACAATGTATTCCTAGACTCAATAAAATAAAAAATTATATTGCTTTGAAGGAAATACATTCTGAATGACAAACAGCTTCGGAACTGCTTCGGTCTTGAACATAGTAGATATCCATTGTTGAGCAGTGTCCAAAAGATCATAGGTAAACATCTGAATTGCCTTGCATTTATATCGAGATAGAGTTTGATCAATTATTAAAATTAGGTTTGACCATGACCAATGGGCCAACAATCTCTTCCATTTTGATAATTGACAAACCTTGCCGATATAACATCTAAGTATGGATCAATTCAAAAATGTGTGATACCAGAGAAAACAAAAATTGTTCATAACCTGCATAATTGTTCATAACATGCATTCATGAAGATGTTAGATCATATTTCTCCCCCGTTCTCACTTAGCAAAATAATTATAAAAGAGAAAGCTCCCCCGCAATAAATGCATAAGTAACAAACAGTGAAGAAACACAAGAAATACAAAAAAAATAGTCATCACAGGCATTGTATAAGAAAGATTATATAAACAACACAGGCATGGTATTTGTCACAGGCAGTTCATATGGAAGCATAAAAAGAGAGATAATGCTATAATAAAGCTGAAACAAATAAAATGCTGAATAATAAACTAAGTGAAACATATGCCAAACTGAGGCATAATAAAACCATGTCTATGAAGAGTCACAGATAATAACTAAAATAAAGAGTGCTGATAATATATTGGAATGTCGGAGCATTTTTAAGTAAACATAAGACAAAAATATCTGTCACAATATGTAACATCTCAAAAATCATCATCCTCATCATCATCGTCATCGGCTGCAGCACCAGCATGTCCAGATGGAACAGCTCCAGAAGTACCAGCTCCAGAAGTATGAGGAGTGACACCAGAAGTACGATATCAATCATAAGTATTTCCTGGCTGGAACAGAGAGTGGACTGCCTCATCATCAATACGGTAGCCAGAAATAGAAGGGTCGCGAGGTAGAGAGCTAGTTGAGTGACCCGTCTGCGCAAATCTCAGATCGACAAAAGAGTTGGCAATAGCCTGGAACCGATTCACGTCACGGAACTCATGTTCCCTGGAAGTGTCAACATAAAAAGACTGCAGATCTGATAGATGATGATGAATACCCTCAAATGTCATAGGGTAGGACTGAGGAGGACCAGGTGCTGTAGGAGTAGGTACAGGAGGAGCTGGTGCAGTAGGTGGAGGAACAGTGGCAATGTTGCGATGAGAGAGTTTGAGGAACTTGGGCTCAGGGTCAAGAGCACAAGTGGATAGGTCAATGTTAAATCTCTGAAAGATGCGTGGGATGATCATCGCATAAGAGAGGTTGCGGTCTCTTCCGCGACATCTACCCATCATCTGAATGATAGTCTTAGGGGTAGAAAAAGGAATCCCCTTAAGAATGTGATATAGAGCAGAAAGCTCAAGTGCAGTGACATCATCTTTGGAAGTGGATTTTGGAAGTAAAGTGGAATAGATGATGCGATGTAATTCGTAGTTAAACAAGTTTAAGTTATTGGCCATGAACTTTCCAGGACGAGCACGTGCGGGCGCACAAAGCTCATTCTTGAAACTAACGATAGTCGTACCATCGGAGAAATCGAAATCAGTGATGTCATCGAACGGGACACCTTCATTTGGAATACCAAAGATTTTCGCTAACGTTTCATCAGTAAACTCGATATCTATCCCTCCGACACGTATTCTCGCGGTAAAAATGTCTAACACGAAATTACAGTAAAATAATCTAATGGCATTAGTAGCTATAGGAAATTGTAAAGAAACAAAGTGTTGTAACCCTAATGCCTCAAAGTAAGGACGGTGGTCGGGAAAGACAGTCCACTTGATCAGAGATTCGGTACAAATAGTACGCATAATAAAATCGGTATACCACAATAGGGCTTGGTCGGGAGTTTTGAAGTAAAACTCGTCCGATGCACCGTCATCCGATTGGACCGGAGAAAAGAGGGAATCCGTATGTGGATCCGAAGACGATGCCTCTTCACTGGCATTGGTCTTCTTTCTCTTGAAAGGATTGAATCCCTTAGGCATTCTATCCTAAAATCTAGAAACACTAACAATTGGAAAGTGGAGGAGAGAATGAATTATACCTTCCGAGAATTGGATATGTTGTAGAGGACAAAATTCTCCGCACGAATCCAAAGTTTGGACGAAGATCTCCACGCGGATTAGAAGAACAAAGGTGGAGAAGAGCTAGGGTTTTGGGGCGCTGCTGCTGCTGTTTGATGTAGTTTGGAAGAATGAAGAAGATGGGGGCCTCGGGTTCTGGCTGGTACATATATATACCCAGCCGAACGCTGGCCGAATTCGGACCGAACTCGGGCCGAATTTGCCAAGGGTTGCCTGGCTATATATGAGTAAGAAAAATAACAATGGGCCACATCTTTTTCATTAATTCGTTTCAAATATTTAATTCAGAGTTTAGTAATTTTAAATCTCAAAATAATATAATTAATATTATTTTATAAATTAATATTCTTTACTCAGCATCTGTCTCAGATTAGCTGTAGAAGTACTATCCCAGCTAACGGAGGTTCACCGGGAAACTCTTAAGTACCGCTTCGCTTCGACCGTAGTCGTGGTGACAAACAGACTCTTTTTAGTCTTGTCTCGAAAACAATTTTTGAATATCGAATAAATTAATAAAACAAAATTAATTAATATTATTGATATCTAAAATTCCTAATTCTCGACGTAAATAATTTAAACGATCTTCTGCTAGAGGTTTTGTAAGTATGTCAGCTAATTGATTCTGTGTGTCTATGTATACAAGGTCTATATCTCTATTTTGTTGATGATCTCTAAGAAAGTGATGTCTAATCTCGATATGTTTAGTACGAGAGTGACATACTGGATTCTTAGTCAAACTAATAGAACTAGTGTTATCACAGAAAATGGGTATGTGTGTAAAATACAATCCATGGTCTTCTAAAGTTTTTTCATCCACAAAATTTGTGCACAACAACGTCCTGTGGCGATATACTTAGCCTCGGTTGTTGATAATGTAACAGAATTTTTCTTCTTACTAAACCAAGAGACTAGTGCTTTTTCTAGGAAATGACATGTGCCGCTAGTGCTTTTTCTATCTACTTTGCATCCGATAAAATTAGCATCAGAATAACCGGTCAGGTCAAACGACGTAGTTTTGGGATACCATAAGTCGACAGAAGAAGTGCCTTTAAGGTATCGAAAGATACGCTTAACTGCGCACAGATGTGATTCCTTAGGATTAGCTTGAAAGCGTGCACATAGACAAACATTAAACATAATGTCTGGTCGACTAGCAGTTAAATATAGTAAGCTACCGATCATACTTTGATACTTACGTATGTCGACAGGTTTGCCTTGTTCATCAATATCAAGCTTGGTTGAAGTCGTCATTGGAGTGCTAAGTGGCTTTATTGTTTCCATGTCAAACTTCTTTAATAGATCCTTTGTGTACTTTGCTTGATTTATGAACGTTCCATTATTGGTTTGTTTGATTTGCAGTCCGAGAAAGAATTTTAGCTCTCCCATCATGCTTATCTCAAACTCATTCTGCATACACTTTGAAAATTCTTGACAAAAAGATTCATCAGTAGATCCAAAAATAATCATCTACATAGACTTAAATCAAAAGAATATTATTATTCAAAGATTTTATAAATAATGTAGTGTCAACCTTTTCTTTTGAAAAACCGTTATCAAGTAGAAAAGAGCTTAGACAATCGTACCAAGCACGAGGGGCTTGTTTCAAACCGTATAAGGCTTTCTTCAACTTGAAAACATATTCAGGAAATTTGAAATCAGTAAAACCGGGAGGTTGAGCTACATAAACTTCTTCTTTTATAAAACCATTTAAAAATGCGCTTTTGACATCTATTTGAAATAACTTAAAATTATGAAAACATGCAAATGCACATAACATACGAATGGATTCTAATCTCGCAACTGGGGCATAAGTCTCATCGTAGTCGATACCTTCTTCTTGATTGTATCCTTGAGCTACGAGTCGAGCCTTATTACGAGTTACTAAACCATTCTCGTTTAGTTTGTTTCGAAATATCCATCGGGTATCAATGACCGGATGATCAATAGGCTTGGGAACAAGTTCCCAAAATTGATTCCGTTCGAATTGGTTTAATTCCTCTTGCATAGCATCTAACCAAAAATTATCACTACATGCTTCATCAATATTTTTGGGTTCAAACTGCAAAATAAAAGCAACACAAGAAGCTATATCTTTATTCGAAGAACGAGTACTTACACCTTTGGTAATCTTACCAATTACCAAGTCCTTTGGATGATTAATCAAGAATCTCATCTCCTTTGGTGTAGTCTCAAGATTGCTAGTTCCGGCTTCTTTGCTTGGAGGTTCATCTGATGCCTGATGTGATGGTTCTGCATCTTTGTGTGAAGGTTTTGTAGTAGCTGTACTTGGTGTGATTATGTCTTCATTGTCATTATCGTATAAGTGTTGATTTAGTTCATCAAACTTGACATTGATAGATTCTTCGATGATCATTGTTCTTTTGTTGAAGATGACTCTGTATCCTTTGCTCTTTGCTGCATAACCTAAAAATATACCTTCATCGGCCTTTTCATCAAATTTACTCAAACTATCTTTAGTATTAAGAATAAAACATTTACAACCAAAGATCTTGAAATAAAAAACATTTGGTGTTCTATCAAACCATAGTTCATAGGGAGTCTTCTTCGATATAGGTCGAATTAGAACCCTATTGAGAATATAGCACGCTGTATTGACAGCTTCAGCCCATAAATATCTAGGTAGACTAAACTGATTTAACATTACTCTAGCCATTTCAGATAGAGTTCTGTTCTTACGTTCCACAACTCTATTTTATTGCGGAGTCCTAGGGCAAGAGAATTCATGCAGATAACCATGTGTGTCACAAAATTGCTTGAATTTTGCATTCTCAAATTCGCCGCCATGATCACTACGAATACGAGTAATCATGAACCCTTTTTCATTCTGTACTTTCTTGCAAAAGATGATGAATTCTAATAATGCATCGTTCTTGCGTGCAAGAAAATAAACCCATGTATATCTAGAAAAATCATCTACGATGACAAATGCATATAACTTACCACCTAGACTAGCAATTCTACTTGGTCCAAATAAGTCCATATGCAACAGTTGTAAAGGTCTAGTGGTACTTACACCGTTCTTGGATTTGAATACGAATTTGGTAGCTTTGTTCTTTTCACATTCACTACATACCGTATCCTTCTTGAAAGAAATATCCGGTAAGCCGCGTACCAACTTCTTTGTAGATAGTCTTGAAATTGTATCCATGTTTGCATGACCGAGTCTCATATGCCATAGTTGACTCTCAACGCTTTTGGCCATCAAACATCTACCTGCTTTGTTAGCATCTTCCAACAAATAGAAAACATATATGTTGTCTTCCCTAATACCTTCAAATATAGTACTACCATTTGAACTATCAACTATAGTACATTTATCTTTTACGAAGTTAATACCATAACCGTGATCAGCTAAATGGCTTATGCTGGGCAGATTATGTTTTAACTCGGTAACTAAACAAACATCTTTAATCACTGGATAGAGAGCCTTACCAATGTCACCGATACCGATTATGTACCCTCTTAAATTATTACCGAAGGAGACGTATCCTTCTTTATTCCTCTTCGACAGTGTTGCGAATAATGAAGCGTCACCGGTCATGTGTCGTGAGCAACCGCTGTCGAGAATCCATTTACTCCTAACATGTGAAGGGCGTCCCACCTACAAAATAATTTGCAGATGAAACTCTTGGTACCCATTTCTTGTAGGGTCCTGACTGGTTAGTTTTTGGTATCCATATATAAACATTTAAATCTACTAACTTTCTAATTCTACATGCAGAAGATATATGACCAATGAGGCCACAATAATGACATTTAGCATGTTGAGTGTTGAAAGTAGTGTGAGGTGCATGATTGGTAGGTTTTGGTTTTCTAGTATAGAAGAATGCATGCCTGTTAGTCTTCTTGGGCATAGTTTTGGTATGGTTTGGTCTGACAGTGTTGGGCATGTTCCGATGATTCGGTAATTGACACGTGTTAGAATAGGAAGCAGCAACTTCAGGCCGTTTTCCTAAACTAATTTCCAACTTTTTGGAAGTGTCATATAATCTAGTATAGTCAGATGTGAGTAATTCTAATCTGACCTGTGCACACTGGAGACTCTTTCTCTCCTTAGATAGGTCTTCCATTAACTGGATAATAGTTTGGTCTTTTTTCAGATTGTTTAACAGTATCGTGTAACAACAACTTAATAGAAGAAAGCTCACCAGACTCATTTAAAGAGTTATTATCTCTAACATGATCTAGTAGGTCGGTAAGTCTTTCTATTTTATCTTTGTACTCTTTGAGTACCTTCTTAGAGATTTATATTTACTACACAGTTTCCTGTAATCATTTGGCAGGTCATTGAAAGCCTCTCCTAGTTGCTCAAAGGTAAAATTATCATAAGGGTCAAATAGAGGATTAGTGATTACCTGATCGCAAGCCATCAAGCATACATTTGCAGCGTCATCTGATTGTTCGTCTTCTGAGTCGCTGGCTTCATTTTCATGCCATATGCTTGTGTTGGCGTACTTCCTTGATGTAGATTTCTTCAGATAGCCTTTGTCATATTTGCTGCTTTTTTTTGATGATGATGCTGTTGGACAGTCTTTTTTCATGTATCATTTCTTCTTGCATCCGTAGCAAATAGGATCTTCCTCGTTGTTGTTGTTTCTATCTTTTGTTCTCCTATTAAATTTTATGAACTTCTTAAATTTTCTTACCAGAAGAGCTTGATCTTCAGAGTCGGAGTTGTCACCCCCAGTTTTCAGAAACAGGGGTATTTTTGTCATTTTACATTTTTGAATATTTTTGAAATGTATTTTATTATTTATGATATTATTTTGGGGTTGAAATTTATTTTATTATTTATGATATTGTTTTGGGGTTATTTGAGTCGGGTTCGAATTTCAACTCAATCCGACTTGAAACAGGGACCCGGGGGGTAGTTTGACTCTAGTGGGACCCATACACTCGTTAGGCATGGCCCACATGATATTAATTTTAGTCCACATGATATTAATTTTAGTTAGTAGTTAGACTAATTATTTATGGATAGGTTTAGTTTAATTAGAGACTTAAAACTAGACTAAATTGACCCCAACCTTTAACCCATTCCTAATTTAAATCAAATAGATTAGTGGAGGGCATTTTGGACATTCAAATAGGGGACACCTCACCATTTTTGGGCAGCCACCTATGGGAGGGATAAGGAGTGAGTCACTCCTTCATTCATTTGTTTTCATCCACTTTCTCTCTCTTGTTCTTCCCCAAATTAATTTAGAGATGAACCTCCATTGATTTCATCTCCAAATCAACCCCTTCTTCCACCAAATCTTCTTTATTTCTCTTCTACTCCATGGTTAGAGGGTACTAGCCAAGTTTGGGAGAATTCGGAGCTCGTTCGTGTCCTTTTGGAATCTCTACGTGTCGGTGCCGTATCGAAAGACTTTTCCTTTGAATCTCTCTTCCGGAAGGTATAATCTCTCCTCTAATCCATCCCTACATGCATATAAAAATATTTTGAACCCATAGGAATGACCCCCATGGTTGTATCTCTATTTGTGTCCATTTCGTGTCCATTTGGAGGTCATAGGAGTGTCCTTTGTGTTGTGGTTGTGTCCATGTAGGAAAATCCCAAATTTGGACACACTATGTGTTGTTGTTATGTATGAATGAATTATTACATGTTTAATCTCATATTTTTGTATTGGTGATGTGTTCTTTAGTGTCTCATATATATATTAGTGTAGAGAGTGAGTTCTTGATATATTATGTTATATACTTGTGTTTCTTTTGTCTCAAACTACCTAAATTCGTCATAATTTTTATCCACGTTTTTAGTAGCTAGAGCAACTTAGAAATGCCATAACTTTTAGCTCATAACTCCAATTAACCTTCCATTTTTTTTAAAAGAAGCGTATCGAAGTTAGATTTCTAGATATATATTTTAATAAGCCAAATTCGTTGTGAAACTTTCTGTAAAATTATTTGAGTGTCAGTTGTACGAAAGACGAACGCGTTTCGGTATTTTTGCGATTCCGGGAGCTTCCGGACACGAAAATGCGATCCGTTTAAAGTTTCAGAAAGCTAACACAAAGATATATAACATACTTTAATCCTAGAATTTAGTGAATGCCCAATTGGTACAGTATTGATTTTAAGTAGAATAGTGACTATACGATATATGTATTTTGTGTAACCTATGAGCCTATATAGTATGGATATTAAATGAATATAGAGTATGTAATGCATGATATGTTAGATGAATGAAATGATATATATATGATATATATTCTCTTTACATTAATGTATATATATGGTTGAATGCAAGCATGTAGGAATACAATTAATATAATGCATATAAGCAATGCATGAATAAAAGAATGATATACAATGTATGCATGAAAGTATATAATGAATGCTAGATATGAATGCAAGATATATATGTAATGATAGATATGAATGCATAATGTATAAATATTGTAATGCAATATATAATGATAACATGTAAGGTAATGTAAGGTATGAAATATATGATGTGTGCATGTTTGTATGTCTCTATGTTAATGTATGGAATGATATGAATATACAATGTATGCATATGTATAAAACATGTAGGTAATACATAGATGCATGAATGAAATGAATGTTTGCAATATGTTAATATAAATACAAGTATCTAATATACATGTGTCACGACCCGCACCCACCGTGAGGGTACGAGTACGTAACAACGCCCAGCCTACGCCGCAGTGTCAGCGGTAGAACACTGTTCTAGGTCATGAACTATAACTTAGCATAATATGAATACTCTCCATAAGGAGGCCAACACAGAGGTACAACTCAATCACAATCTAAGGTAGAATGATAAAGATAGATAAACATGAAATCCAAAAGAGATACAGGAGATAGAAGTCTAAGTGTCTAAGATACATAAATCCAAAAATACATCTCAAAACTCAAATACTGTAATCCATAAAGTAAATACAGCTCCAGACAAAATGAAATAACTATCTAAACAACCTCTACTGTGTCTCTTCTAGGCTAGCAGGCAATCCCAGGCCATCTATAAAATTTATCAACAGGTCCAGTCAGGACAGGAACGAGCACAATACATCTCATGCAGTTCATATCATGTCAGAAAATATAAAGCAGACAATAGAATAAGATATATGAAACGCTGTAAGAAAATATACATGAAAACAGAAGAGATATTTGATAACTGGAAATATATACATGATAAGTAAGAACTGTAAGTGACTAGTGATTTAGAGTACGAGATGGCATGTAATTGGCTTAGGTTGTACATGATGAACATGAAAAGTAACAGAGTGTACATGATGGATAAATCACATGACCATTTATACTCACCCCTATCCACAATCAATACACAAGGATCTATTCAAGTTACGTTACGGACATGATGTTTTGGTTATACAAAAAACACATGAGGAAACATGAGCGTACATGAAAGAACATGAGAGTACATGAACGTACATGTAAGAACATGAGAGAACATGAGTGTACATGAATAACGAAAAGCAAGGAATACATGATGTACATGAAACACATGTCATAAAGTATCCGATGCGCCCGCTAAGGGGGATAACATCCCAAGAAGAGATCCATATAGTACCAATCCGTGATGATAACGTGACAACATCAAGTAAAAGTAATCTAGAGCGAAAATATAAGTCGTGACAAGTATAAAACGATCAGAGAATGTACTCGCATGATATCTGAATGTCCAAGGTAAAGACACTGTCCGAGAAGAGGTGTCTGGCTCCTAATTAGAACAGTACAAGTCACAACATGTCCAGAAAGGTAATATAAAGCACTACAATGCATTCTACATGAATCTAGGTCAAACTAGGCCAAAGTCAACCCTTGGTCAACTCTGGTCAACTGCACTAGTCAAACTAGGTCATGTCCTAACCCAACAAGTCTTACTAGGCCTAACCAAGACTATCCTAGCAAGCACACATCAATACAAGGCTATACAAGCCAACATACATCCAACTCTATATAGCATGCAATTATTCAATACTCAAATAGGCAAGAATTCACATTGGATATACACTAGGTAATCTATTACTTTAAACTATATATGTCTACACATATATACACATGCATATATTGGTATTCAACATTAGGTCTATAATCATGGCATTTCAAATGGTCATATAAACTTATATATTACAACACAATATGCTAACATATATATAATATACATACATAGCTAAGTTAACTGTATTCATAAATACTTATTTAAGAGGCTATGTGTGTGTATGTGAACATGACAAAGTGGCAAGTGAGGGTAAAATAGGCATACATAGTGTATACATATCAAAGAGTGTCAAAGTGTAAGTAAACAAAGTGTCAAGTGTGATAGTGTCTACATAGTGTAAGGGATACATGAGGTAATATAGGATTTGTGTTAACATAGAACATTACATCTCATTAACTTTTATATTACATACATTACATTTATTATTACATTACATTCATGCTTGCATTCATTCATCATTCATTTATTCTCTTGCACTACTATATGTACCATACATTACATACTATGGAACCTACATATTCATTACAAGCCATACTTATACATACTTACATTAGATAGGATACTTATATTGGCCTAATGATTGTATCATGTTTTTGAATATGGTTAATATGTTAAGTTTAGCACTTCACTATCACTAATCTTCATACTATCGCTAAAAGCATTTCTACTTATACTTATACCTTTGGTGATATGTGCCTATTGGTTTACATATTAGTGATATGAGCTTATCTATCTTAAACTTACTTGGGTCGCCAAAATCAAAACTATATTTTTGATTGTGGTCATTCAATTAAGTTTAATCATTATGATATCACTAACATTTATGCTATCACCTTAGCACTTATACTTAAACTTTGCATAGTCCTAATGTGCTTTATCTTATCATACTTGCTACATGTATATTGCTTTGTTCGTCTAACATGTACATGCAGAAAAGTAATAAGCAAGATCAATGTGGACATATGCAATGAAGAAATCATGGTGGGCCAAAGACGACGGATCCCACAAGATTTCTCTGAACCACCCGACGACATCTCTGGAGCCTCGCACCGGGGGTTCCGCTGCCGCCAAGGGAAAAGCTAGCACCTATTAAAGGAAGAAGCCAAGCCATGCCATCATCATTTTAAGACTCTGAAGAAGCCTGCACCTGCTATAGTGTATCTGGAGTCTGTAATGAGTCTTAGGAATAATTGTAAACACAAGAAATGGATGGCAAAATCGAAAGCTAGGGTAGATAATAACCCAGGACAATCTTCAGAATCCTGGCGGATGATCCGACGGATCTCCGCAGAAATCCGGCGGAAGATCCGAATGGTCTCACAGAATACCTTCTGTGAGTGTTCGGATTATCCGACGGACTTCCGCTAAAATCCGGCAGATTTTCTGCCATATGACCGTTTGTATTCCAACGGTCAGATTTTACGAAGGATTGATCCGAACGGCTCTATTTGTAGCCATTGGACTATACAGGCGGATGATCCGGCAGATTTTCGCGGAAATCCGGCGGATGATCCGTCAGCCTGAGAAAGTTGCATTATTGCACTTTCCTTTGCTTTGGTTATAAATAGCCTTGAACCCCCTTCATTCAAGGTTGATGTTTTGAGCCTAAAAATTTTCAAACCACCAAAGCTTATCCACATACAACTCTACAAAGCCTTTATTTGCCATCTACAAATTGTGTTAGAGTTATTGAGTTGAAAAGTGAGATCTTCATCCTATTGTATAAGGAGATCAAAACCTATTGTGAAAGGTTGAAGTTGGAGAGTCTTCGTATCCAAACTCTCGGTTGAAGTTGGAGAGTCTTCGTATCCAAACTCTCGGTTGAAGTCGGAGAGCCCTTCGGATTAAAGCTCTTGTGTAAGAAGTTGGCGAGTTCTTCGGATCCAAACTCGTGTGTAACTATTTGCTCAAATAGTGGATTAAAGCCGGAGAGAGTTCCGGGACTGGACTGCCTCTTAGGAGGATACCAGGATATATTGGGTGTCGGTATTGTGTTTGCTTCTTCTCTTGTACTTATATTTTTAAATTGCCAATTTGCTTGTGCTAAGTGCTTGATTAGTTAGCTTGACCCTATTCACCCCCTCTAGGGTTCCTACAATTGGTATCAGAGCAAGGACTCTATTGTTAGGCTTAACATCCTTAGAGTAGATCCTTGTTATTTTTCTATGGCAACCTATTCCTCATCCTCCGATAAAGAGGGTTTTATTTCTAGTAGCATAGACAATCATGTTTCTTCTAAATACAAGAAATGCTCTAAGTGGAAAGCCATGGCTAAACAATCCTTAGAGATTCTTGACAACCTTCATTCTACAAATGAAGAACTTTCTGAAAAGGTTATTCATTTAGAAGAAGCAAATGAGTTTTTGAGAAATGAAAACAATGTTTTATTATCTAGACTTGATTCTCAAAACTCATCTTGTGTTTCTTTAAAGAGTCTGAATAAGGCTTTAATTTTGAAAATCAAATCTCTTTCCTCATCAATAGAAGATCTTAAGAGGCAAACACATGAGCTTAATCATTTGCATGATTCTTCTATTAACTCTTTAAAGAAACAAAATGATGATTTTATTTCTAGAATTGCTTTATTTGAAAAAGAGAATAATGCTTTAATTGTTAAATTTGATTCTCTTACTTGTATGCATGATGATTTGATATTAGAACATAATATTCTTAAAACCAAATCTTCTCATGCTCACTCTAGAGATACTCATCATTCTAGTATGTCACATGTTCATAACCATGCTCATTCGGATACATGTGCACACACTAGTATTAGGTGCTTCTATTGCTCTCGCATTGGACACATGAGCTTAACTTGTCCTATTCGTAGGAGTTTTTCTACCAATGCTAGAGTAAATAGTATATGGGTCCCTAAAGCTAACAAATGTGGATCCAAGTTCATTTGGATACCAAAGTCTTCGCCTAATGTTGTAGGTGGAGCTTCTTTTATCAGGACATAGCACCAAGGAGCGTGTTGGTGGTTGCAAAGCTCAAAGGTCATCTTTCAAGCAATAGCACCAACACAAGTGTGGCCACTAGAGCCACTTTGGTAACATGCTAAACGATTCTCTTTAAATGGTTTATATTAGTAGAATCTAGCATGTTTCTCTTGATGTTTTGCTACTAGCTCACATTGATATCCTTAGTTGCTTATTGTATAAATCAATGTGAGATATAATACTAGCATGCTTAGTTAATTTTCTTATTATTTCTTTTATCTAGCATGACTAGTTACTTAGCTTAAATGTTTAGTTCACACTTGTAGTTTATCACTCATTTTCTATTAAGTGTGACACATTTAATTTATACATGCTTGTTATTCTTAATCTCTATATTATGAAGCATGCATATCACTCTAGTCCATAGGAGCTTGATTTTGATTTGAGTTAATATGATTTTAACTCCCCGTCTTTAAAGTTTTTGAGAATAGTTACATCTTACCGATTTCTCCTTAATATGTAATATTTACTTTAAATCGGTATTTGTGAATATATATGTTTAGCACAAGCTTCTTATCACTTGACAAGTATACACTTATACTTCCTTTTTAACCTTGTGTTTACATAATATATTCATTATTGATTCTCATACTTTATCTTGATTATCTTCTTGAGAATTAATTACGTCTTTGCCTAATAAAATTTATTTATACATGCTTTTGATTTTGTGATGGTTTCTCAAATATTCATTAAGGATACATGACTATATTTATTAAAAATTTCATTTACATATAGTTCATGTATCTCTTATATTGATATCTATTTTTGTATAAATACCTTTATGTAGGCATATGAGTTAAGCTAAAGTTTTATTTTGATTTGAAGAGTATTTAATTACACTTGTTACTTTCAAACCTGTGCCTATCTCATATTCTTTAGCTATTGATTCTTTTGACCAAAATTTGTGTATTTCATCTTGAATCAATTAGCTTCTTCCTAAAAGCCTTATTCTTGATTATATCTTCTTGGCTTTTTGGTTGGCATTATGGATACATGTTCTTAATTAATTTTTGATCTTTTCATGTATGCCTATTCGTGATATTTATAGTTTCATATATATATGATTTCTAACTTTTGGTTGGGATGTTGAGAGAAAATTTTTATTAGTGTCTTGTTCATGACTATTTATGAAAGATCTTTGAGAATTTGATTTTATAGAGAGTCGGATAATCCGACGGACGTCCGCTGAAATCCGACGGATAATCCGATCAATTCCAGCAGCTTTGTGAGCACTAAGTTCGGATCATCCGCCGGACTTCCGCTAAAATCCGACGGATAATCCGATCGATCCTTCTTTGCTCATTCCTTGGGTTATGCTTCTTTTTGAATTATTGTTGCCCAATGATATTTTTGTAGCACATACGAATACTTGTAACTGTTACATCATATTTCTCATGAATTTAGCTACTATGGTTTCAGCTTTTGTGTTGAGATCTTTCCACTTCTAGAGAATACACTTATTTTAATGTGGCTATAGTATTTTGCATTCTCTAGATCAATATATCATTTCATTATCTTGGATTAATCTCATACTTGGCAAAGAGATGTATTTTTATCGTGTTTTCATGAACATCTCTTTTGTCCTTTACTTGATAAGAGTCTATTTCTTCTATTTATCTTCTTATGCTCTTATCCTTGCTTAGTAAAGAGTCTATAAATCATTTTGATCATTCAAAATGTATTTCCTTAATTGTGAACTCTATGCTTAAGCAAGTATTTTTTTTTTGTATTAGTGACTTAAGAATTAATGAGCACATTTATCTTGTTAATGGCTTCTCTCATTAATCTTATTTGGATTATATAGTTTGCTTATTTGTGATATATTATTAAGCTATATAATTTTGGCTCACTTTCACACATCTAGCTATATTCCTATACTTCAATCTATATATGATATGCTAGTTTATAAAAACAAGATTTGTGATATGCTTGATCTCTAAAATTAGTTCTAAAATTCTTTATTAAATCTTGTTTTCTCTTAAATTTCTCTCACTTTTGAGTCATGATTTTATCATATTATCTTTACATCTCCTTGATTGAATTTGTAATTATTTAAATGAGATTGACTCTTTCCCATGTTAATGTGTAAAAAATTTTTGGATTTGTGATTTTTTTCTTGATGAGATTCATTAGATCATATTTATTCATTTGTTTTCTTTATGAATGATCCTAATGATTGAGTAGTCCTAAACTATCTAATTTTGTAAATGTCAAGTTAATTTATTACTCTACTTTGACTACTCATGGTTTATCACATATGACCTTTGCTATTTGAACTTTATTGGTCTTTCAGAAGTAGCAAAGTTTGGATATTACCCGATTGATGGGTACATATGTGATAAAACATACCTAGTCCATGCAAAGCATAAATTGGTTGATTATTTCTTAATTAGATAATCATGGACATGATGTTTGAGTTTTATTTTTATTTTATTTTTGAGCTATATTCTGTCTATCATCATGATTGTTCTTAATTGACTTTATTCTTTTTCATGATGACATTCTCTCAAAGGATAACATACATTGATCTATCATATTTGAATATGAGATTCTCCTATATAGACTAATGTATGCCATCTTTTGATTATATACGCTTTATTGGAATATTCTTTTGATTTTTCATCTTTAGTGGCTATTAATTGGTTATCTCTTCTTGATTAAAGATAATTTTATTCGTCTTTTGACGATATTGTAGCCTTATATGCATCGAGCAAGGGGGAGAAATCCATTGTTGATTTACCCCTAGATCTTTTAGTTATCTATTTTATGCTATAAGTGCTTTGGAACTAGATACGCATATTTTGAGGGGGAGCAAATTAATTGATTCAATTCATTTATTCCCTTAAATATGTCATATACCTAGTTCACCATGGACCCATACTTTCTTTTTTTTCATATCTTAGTGAATGAGGTCATGATACTTTTATTTGTGAAGGGTTTATGAGAGTATATGCTATTGTCTTTATCACTTATCTCTCTTTTATATGGATTAAATAAGTCAACCTCTTAAATATTAAATTTTATATATTATCTTGATGACTATTGTGCTTTCGTTGTTTTGGCTTTCCTAATACGCTTAATTGATTTGGCTTTTCTTATTGAGGACTTACCTAAAATACATGTTTATCTATATTGGTAATACTTTGAGGGGGAGCATTCAAGTCGACTGAATTTCTCCTTCTCAAGTATTTTTCTCCTTTACCTTCATGTTTATCTAAAAGGGTATTCATATAGCATGATAAGGTATTTGAGTTCAAATGCATGAACTTGGGTAAGCATATAGATTTTGCAAAGAGTGAGATTAGTCTATATCAATTGCTCTATTTTTCATTGATCATTTCTTTATTTTGTTCCACTATTCTTTTGTAGACAATTTGGACTTTCAAATGGCTTTTTGATCAATATTTCAAGCTTATATTTCAATTGGTATTAAGTTTATATCTTTCAACTATCTCACTTGGTATTTCTCTTATATCAATTACTTTGCAATTATCTAATCCTCATGGACTTGTGACTCCTTCCAAAACTAAAGTTTTAATTCATATAATATTATGTTTTGGAGTTTCTTTCTTGGATTTCAAGTTGGTAAAACTATTCTTTGACTGATTATCAATTTTATTTGTTTTACCAACTATGTTGTGTTTTGACAAGTTATTTTCCTTTTGGCACTCTACATTTATATGTAGCTTTATACAATTGTCATTACACCCTTCTCCCATTGTTATTCATTAGTCTATTTTGACCATGATTATCTATGACTTTCCCATGCTCTGATTTCTATGCTTAAGATTGATTTCATTTTATCTCTTAGTATTGGGGAGCCTATTTTTGATCATGTCAAAGGGGGAGAAGTAAGTTTAAGTAGGTGTTTATAAGTAATCTAAGTAGTATACGTTTAGTGATATTGCTTATATCTTTTGTATATTAGTGATACATGCAGTGATACATGCATCTATTGTGTTCATACTAAACTTAACCGATTTGCCATAATCAAAAAGGAGGAGATTGTTGGCCCAATGATTGTATCATGTTTTTGAATATGGTTAATATGTTAAGTTTAGCACTTCACTATCACTAATCTTCATACTATCGCTAAAAGTATTTCTACTTATACTTATACCTTTGGTGATATGTGCCTATTGGTTTACATATTAGTGATATGAGCTTATCTATCTTAAACTTACTTGGGTCGCCAAAATCAAAACTATATTTTTGATTGTGGTCATTCAATTAAGTTTAATCATTATGATATCACTAAAATTTATGCTATCACCTTAGCACTTATACTTAAACTTTGCATAGTCCTAATGTGCTTTATCTTATCATACTTGCTACATGTATATTGCTTTGTTCGTCTAACATGTACATGCAGAAAAGCAATAAGCAAGATCAATGTGGACATATGCAATGAAGAAATCATGGTGGGCCAAAGACGACGGATCCCACAAGATTTCTCTGAACCACCCGACGACATCTCTGGAGCCTCGCACCGGGGGTTCCGCTGCCGCCAAAGGAAAAAGCCAGCACCTATTAAAGGAAGAAGCCAAGCCATGCCATCATCATTTCAAGACTCTGAAGAAGCCTGCACCTGCTATAGTGTATCTGGAGTCTGTAATGAGTCTTAGGAATAATTGTAAACACAAGAAATGGATGGCAAAATCGAAAGCTAGGGTAGATAATAACCCAGGACAATCTTCGGAATCCTGGCGGATGATCCGGCGGATCTCCGCGGAAATCCGGCGGAAGATCCGAATGGTCTCACAGAATACCTTCTGTGAGTGTTCGAATTATCCGACGGACTTCCGCTGAAATCCGACGGATTTTCCGCCATATGACCGTTTGTATTCCAACGGTCGAATTTTACGAAGGATTGATCCGAACGGCTCTATTTGTAGCCGTTGGACTATACAGGCGGATGATCCGGCGGATTTCCGCAGAAATCCGGCGGATGATCCGTCAGCCTGAGAAAGTTGCATTATTGCACTTTCCTTTGCTTTGGTTATAAATAGCCTTGAACCCCCTTCATTCAAGGTTGATGCTTTGAGCCTAAAAATTTCCAAACCACCAAAGCTTATCCACATACAACTCTACAAAGCCTTCATTTGCCATCTACAAATTGTGTTAGAGTTATTGAGTTGAAAAGTGAGATCTTCATCCTATTGTATAAGGAGATCAAAACCTATTGTGAAAGGTTGAAGTTGGAGAGTCTTCGTATCCAAACTCTCGGTTGAAGTTGGAGAGTCTTCGTATCCAAACTCTCGGTTGAAGTCGGAGAGCCCTTCGGATTAAAGCTCTTGTGTAAGAAGTTGGCGAGTTCTTCGGATCCAAACTCGTGTGTAACTATTTGCTCAAATAGTGGATTAAAGCCGGAGAGAGTTCCGGGACTGGACTGCCTCTTAGGAGGATACCAGGATATATTGGGTGTCGGTATTGTGTTTGCTTCTTCTCTTGCACTTATATTTTTAAATTGCCAATTTGCTTGTGCTAAGTGCTTGATTAGTTAGCTTGACCCTATTCACCCCCCTCTAGGGTTCCTACAACTTACACCTCATACATCATTTATTTAAACATTTACTCATGCTTGCATTCTCTATTTAATTACATAATGTATATACATTAACATGGGTTAAAATCAAATAGAACATTATATTACACACAAGGGTGCACAAAATACATATGCCGAATAGTAACTCCTACTAATAATCAATACTGTACCATCTCAGCATGAATTAAAATCTAGGATTAAAGTATGTTATAGATCTATGTGTTAGCTTTTCGAAACTTCAAACGGATCGCGTTTTCGTTTCCGAAAACTCCCGGAATCGCGAAAACACCGAGAACGCGTTTGTCTTTCGTACAGCTGACACTCAAATAATTCTCCAGAAAGTTACAGAAAGAATTAGGCCTATTAATATATGTTTTTGGAAAGCTAACTTCAATACGCTTCTTTTAAAAAAAAAGGGAGATTAAACCGAGCTTTGAGCTAGAAGTTATGACATTTCTAAGTTAGGGCTGAAATTAAAAACGTGGATAAAAATCATGACAGATTTGGGTAGTTTGAGACAAAAGAACACAAGTATATAACATAATATATCAAGAACTCACTCTCTACACTAATATATATATATGAGACACTATAGAACACATCTCCAATACAAAAATATGAGATTAAACATGTAATAATTCATTCATACATAACAACAACATATAGTGTGTCCAAATTTGGGGTTTTCCCACATGGACACAACCACAACACAAAGGACACTCCTATGACCTCCAAATGGACACGAAATGGACACAAATGGAGATACAACCATGGGGGTCATTCTTATGGGTTCAAAATAGACCTATATGCATGAGGAAATGAAAAGGAGAAGGGATTTATACCTCCCGGTAGATCGAATCGAAGAAAAGCCTTCCCGGAGCGACACCGACACGTAGAGATTCCAAAAGGACACGAACGAGCTCCGAATCCTCCCAAACTTGGGTAGCTTCCTCCTTGGCTAGAATGGAGAAGGAAAGAAGAAGATTTGGTGGCGAAATGGAAGGATTTGGTGGAGAAATTGCTAGGGATTGCTCTCTAGGAATTTGGGGAAGAACAAGAGAGAGAGTGTGGATGAGAATAATGAAATAAACTTGAGCCTATCCTCTCCCAAAGTGGCTGGCCATATGGGACTATTTGTCCTATTATGGTAAGGTCCAAAATTCCCCCACTAACCTATTCTATGAGTATTAGGAAAGGGCTAATTGGTTGGGGCTAAATTAGTCATTCTAAAGTCTCTAATCACACTAACCTTATCCATAATAATTAGTCTAACCTCTAACTAAAATATTTCTATCATGTGGACTAAAATTAATATCATGTGGGCCATGCCTAACTAGTGTGTGGGTCCCACTAGAGTCAAACTACCCCCGGGTCCCTGTTTCAAGTCGAATTGAGTTGAAATTCGAACCCGACTCAAATAACCCCAAAATAATATCATAAATAATAAAATAAATTTCAACCCCAAAATAATATCATAAATAATAAAATAAATTTTAAAAATATTCAAAAATGTAAAATGATAAAAATACCCCTGTTTCTGAAAACTGGGGGTGACAAATCTATCCACCTTAAAAAAAATTCGTCCTCGAAATTAAAACAAAGCAATCACAGGAAACACATGCAGAAAACAATCACATTCAAATAATTTTCAAAAAAAAATCAGCAATAAAAAAAATCTCTTTGAGGCACATCAAACATTTGTAAATAAAAACTGATACGTGTCCGATACGGACACAAAACCATCACAAAATCACACCTATCAAAGGTCAAAATCAACAATCACCAACGCAATAAATATCAAAATAATTTAAAGAGGTCAAATGCAAAATATCCTTAGGCCAGAAATGACATTAAAATATCTTAATCACATGGTTAGGCTCTAGGTCAAACAGTCTCTAGGGTTTCACTAGCAAAACATCAAAATTACAAGTCATGATTTTAAATAGTTTTAAAATGATTTAAAAATTACCAAAAATCATATCATGATTTAAATGTCAAATCAATAAATGATTAAAATTATAAAATTTCAAAATTACCCTCAATTTAGAGAACTGGGTGTTACAAGTCTACCCACCTTAGAAAAATTTTATCCTCAAAATTAAAATGTTCTTACTCCTTCTAGGTCAAACCCCCCACAATCAAAGTCTCAGAACTTAAACAATCATACGATTTAAAAGGATGACATACAGGATCATGGCATACAGTGGTAGTGAAAGTCTCATCTAGGTATACTAGTCATGCTAAACCAAAACGGTCATATGGTATCAAAACACACAAGCAATCTAGGGTGCTAAACTAGAAAAGATACAAAAATAACAATCATCAAGGCTGTAAGGCAGTCTACCATCCTATATGAAAACTGGTACTTATCAAAATAAAATAAAGTTAACTACCATTTATCTAATAAGGGATACTATTCAAGAAAATCAAAATCAAAAGTTAAAGAATGAAAGCCAATTGCATGGAAATCCAATCACAATATATTTATATATATAGCGTTAGAGAGGGAAAAGCTAGCATTATGTACAAGTTATGTAGTTCGTGTGTATATGGGTGTATGTGGACATGTTCATATGGTTAGATAATAGGCGTGTGTGTATGTGAAATATACATGAAAGTGCATAGGAGGATTTGGGGTTTCAAACAATAACTATCAAGTTACACTAATCATGGCATATTGGTTAAACAATCTACAATACACAACTCATTTGCTCATAACATGCATGGCTAACCATGTATATATGTATATATAAAGAGGTAGAGATTTAGTTATGTATGTATATACATTATAACATGTATGCCTAAGCTCTATATATATCTATATAGATATATAATCATGACATAGAGAGGAAGAGTTAGGTTACATGACAGGGTATACTAAGTTAGTGTGTGTGTGTGTGTCCTTGTACAGGGTTATAGCTTAGTATTGAAAGGTTAAACCCAGTTTTAGTTCAGCATTTACATACAAAATCTGAAAATAAGCTAACATTTAAACCAGTGCAATATTAACATAATGCAATTTCAAAATTTAGGAGTTTGAAACATCACAACTAATCTCAATGCTCTCAATACATCCTAACATGATAGAAATAAAACCCTCATATACTATCAATACATTTATCTACGCATACAGTTCAATATTACATGTTAAATCTGAAATTGAACTAAACATGGAAATCAATGTAAAAATGTTAACATGTATTCAGTTTTCAGGATTTTAGAGAATTTGCACATCAAAACCAACTCAATGTTTATCACAACCTAACATGTAAGAATATGGAACCTAAATTTATATCCCTACAACAACAATGTACACAACTCTAAATATTACATTTAAAACAATCAATTTGAACTAACATTTAAAATCCCGTATTAAGGGTTAATATGCACACAGTCTCAGATTTGACAAATTTAAACACAAAACTCAACCAAATTTTTTTTTGAATTGAAACCCTACGTATAACATACATGTACAGTGATATAAATAAAACTATTATCATGAAATTTTATATTTAAATTACGAGTTAAGCTAGAAAAAGCAGAGAATCGGAAATATTGGGGTTTTGAAAATTTAAACATTAACGACATATTAATATGTATTCAGATAGGTGGAAATCAAGTGTAGCATGCATAAGTGTCAGGAAAGTGTCCACTATATATATTCATATATTCTCATGTCCCAATATAAAATTTTAATTCTACGTTAAGACCAACAATTAGATTCCTACCAAGGTTGCAAGCAGGTGATTGACGTAATCAAGACAGTATTATTATTATTATTTAATACAAGAATAATAGCAAGAAAGAAATAACGATAAAATCTGTTTTTGCTTATCTGTTTAAAAGAAAAACCCATTTTGAAACCCAGAGCTAAATTTTCAAATCCAAGATAAAGTCTAGCAAAATCATCGATTCATTGTATTAAGAAGAATTTCATAGTAAGAAGTTACACAAAGTTTATAAAAACAGCTAAAGCTACTCCTAAGTTAAATAAATGAGAAACAAAACAAAAAAAAACAAATAACAATTCTCTCTTTCTTTCTTTCTTTTTTTCTTTTTTTTTGAAAGACTGAAACAAAAGTAGAGAAAACATGTTCAAAAATATTTAAGGTACAATCTGATAATCATATGCGTCTTCTTGAAATTATGTTGTCAGAATTCTGCCACGCCAATAAGCATAGCTGCAATAAACGATAGAGTCCATAATAAGGCATACACCCTATAATCATGTTATCTAGAATTCTTACCACGCCACCCGGTATGGCTGCAAGAAAATCTAGATTTCATAACTAAGATAAGTATAGCTATATCAGGCTCTACGTCCTTGTCATGCTAGCAAATATGACTGCAATAAATTCTAAATTCCATAATAAAGTAGACTTTTACCTTTCTCACTGTCCTTATCAAGTATGTTATCAGGTTATACCTTAATTCCAAAAAATGTACATATACATATGAATACAAACTCAAATTCAACAACTAACATCAAGATTCAAAATTCAATAATAATCCATCAAAAATCATAAAAATACAGACTCAAATTCAACCACTAACATCAAGATTCAAAATTCAACAATAATCCATCAAAATCAAGTTCAATAACAGGAAGTAAAGGTAAATCAAATCAGGGAAAAACAGATTTCAAATCGAAGTTAAAATAAGATTCTCAAGGGTCGTCCCAGGAATCTCTCAAAGAATCCTAACCGTAATTGAGTACCTTCAAAATATATCCTATTCCTACTGCAGGCTGTAGTGGTACTCTAATTCGAATACCACTACATAAACTCGACCTGCATGGGCCACCACTAAAAACGTGTCATGACCCGCACCCACCGTGAGGGTACGAGTACGTAACAACGCCCAGCCTACGCCGCAGTGTCAGCGGTAGAACGCTGTTCTAGGTCATGAACTATAACTTAGCATAATATGAATACTCTCCATAAGGAGGCCAACATAGAGGTACAACTCAATCACAATCTAAGGTAGAATGATAAAGATAGATAAACATAAAATCCAAAAGAGATACAGGAGATAGAAGTCTAAGTGTCTAAGATACATAAACCCAAAATACATCTCAAAACTCAAATACAGTAATCCATAAAGTAAATACAGCTCCAGACAAAATAAAATAACTATATAAACAACCTCTACTGTGTCTCTTCTAGGCTAGCAGGCAATCCCAGGCCATCTGTAAAATTTATCAACAGGTCCAGTCAGGACAGGAGCGAGCACAATACATCTCATGCAGTTCATATCATGTCAGGAAATATAAAGCAGGCAATAGAATAAGATACATGAAACGCTGTAAGAAGATGTACATAAAAACAGGAGAGATATTTGATAACTGGAAATATATACATGATAAGTAAGAACTGTAAGTGACTAGTGATTTAGAGTACGAGATGGCATGTAATTGGCTTAGGTTGTACATGATGAACATGAAAAGTAACAGAGTATACATGATGGGTAAATCACATGACCATTTATACTCACCCCTACCCACAATCAATACACAAGGATCTATTCAAGTTACGTTACGGACATGATGTTTTGGTTATACAAGAAACACATAAGGAAACATGAGCGTACATGAAAGAACATGATAGTACATGAACGTATATGTAAGAACATGAGAGAACATGAGTGTACATGAATAACGCAGAAGCAAGGAATACATGATATACATAAAACACATGTCATAAAGTATCCGATGCGCCCGCTAAGGGGGATAACATCCCAAGAAGAGATCCATATAGTACCAATCCGTGATGATAACGTGACAACATCAAGTAAAAGTTATCTAGAGCGAGAATATAAGTCGTGACAAGTATGAAACGATCAGAGAATGTACTCGCCTGATATCTGAATGTCCAAGGTAAAGATACTGTCCGAGGAGAGGTGTCTGGCTCCTAATTAGAATAACACAAGTCACAACATATCCAGAAGGGTAATATAAAGCACTACAATGCATTCTACATGAATCTAGGTCAAACTAGGCCAAAGTCAACCCTTGGTCAACTCTGGTCAACTGCACTAGTCAAACTAGGTCATGTCCTAACCCAACAAGTCTTACTAGGCCTAACCAAGACTATCCTAGCAAGCACACATCAATACAAGGCTATACAAGCCAACATACACCCAACTCTATATAGCATGTAATTATTCAATACTCAAATAGGCAAGAATTCACATTGGATATACACTAGGTAATCTATTACTTTAAACTATATATGTCTACACATATATACACATGCATATATTGGTATTCAACATTAGGTCTATAATCATGGCATTTCAAATGGTTATATAAACTTATATATTACAACACAATATGCTAACATATATAATATACATACATAGCTAAGTTAACTGTATTCATAAATACTTATTTAAGAGGCTATGTGTGTGTATGTGAACATGGCAAAGAGGCAAGTGAGGGTAAAATGGGCATACATAGTGTATACATATCAAAGAGTGTCAAAGTGTAAGTGAACAAAGTGTCAAGTGTAATAGTGTCTACATAGTGTAAGGGGTACATGAGGTAATATAGGATTTGTGTTAACATAGAACATTACATCTCATTAACTTTTATATTGCATACATTACATCTATTATTACATTACATTCATGCTTGCATTCATTCATCATTCATTTATTCTCTTGCACTACTATATGTACCATACATTACATACTATGGAACCTACATATTCATTACAAGCCATACTTATACATACTTACATTAGATAGGATACTTACACCTCATACATCATTTATTTAAACATTTACTCATGCTTGTATTCTCTATTTAATTACATAATATATATACATTAACATGGGTTAAAATCAAATAGAATATTATATTACACACAAGGATGCACAAAATGTATATGCCGAATAGTAACTCCTACTAATAATCAATACTGTACCATCTCAGCATGAATTAAAATCTAGGATTAAAGTATGTTATAGATCTATGTGTTAGCTTTCCGAAACTTCAAACGGATCGCGTTTTCGTTTCCGAAAACTTCCGGAATCGCGAAAACACCGAGAACGTGTTTGTCTTTCGTACAGCTGACACTCAAATAATTCTCCAGAAAGTTACAGAAAGAATTAGGCCTATTAATATATGTTTTTGGAAAGCTAACTTCAATACGCTTCTTTTAAAAAAATGGAAGATTAAACCGAGCTTTGAGCTAGAAGTTATGATATTTCTAAGTTAGGGCTGAAATTAAAAACGTGGATAAAAATCATGACGGATTTGGGTAGTTTGAGACAAAAGAACACAAGTATATAACATAATATATCAAGAACTCACTCTCTACACTAATATATATATATGAGACACTATAGAACACATCTCCAATACAAAAATATGAGATTAAACATGTAATAATTCATTCATACATAACAACAACACATAGTGTGTCCAAATTTGGGATTTTTCCACATGGACACAACCACAACACAAAGGACACTCCTATGACCTCCAAATGGACACGAAATGGACACAAATGGAGATACAATCATGGGGGTCATTCTTATGGGTTCAAAATAGACCTATATGCATGAGAAAATGAAAAGGAGAAGGGATTTATACCTCCCGGTAGATCGAATCGAAGAAAAGCCTTCCCGGAGCGACACCGACACGTAGAGATTCCAAAAGGACACGAACGAGCTCCGAATCCTCCCAAACTTGGGTAGCTTCCTCCTTGGCTAGAATGGAGAAGGAAAGAAGAAGATTTGGTGACAAAATGGAAGGATTTGGTGGAAAAATTGCTAGGGATTGCTCTCTAGGAATTTGGGGAAGAACAAGAGAGAGAGTGTGGATGAGAATAATGAAATGAACTTGAGCCTATCCTCTCCCAAAGTGGCTGGCCATATGGGGCTATTTGTCCTATTATGGTAAGGTCCAAAATGCTCCCACTAACCTATTCTATGAGTATTAGGAAAGGGCTAATTGGTTGGGGCTAAATTAGTCATTCTAAAGTCTCTAATCACACTGACCTTATCCATAATATAGTATGGATATTAAATAAATATAGATTATGTAATGCATGATATGCTAGATGAATGAAATGATATATATATGATATATATTCTCTTTACATTAATGTATATATATGGTTGAATGCAAGCATGTAGGAATGCAATTAATATAACGCATATAAGCAATGCATGAATAAAAGAATGATATACAATGTATGCATGAAAGTATATAATGAATGCTAGATATGAATACAAGATATATATGTAATGATAGATATGAATGCATAATGTATAAATATTGTAATACAATATATAATAATAACATGTAAGGTAATGCAAGGTATGAAATATATGATGTGTGCATGTTTGTATGTCTCTATGTTAATGTATGGAATGATATGAATATACAATGTATGCATATGTATAAAACATGTAGGTAATGCATAGATGCATGAATGAAATAAATATTTACAATATGTTAATATAAATACAAGTATCTAATATACATGAATGTAAGTATAATATAATACAAGTATACATGTATGTATCATGTAAATGTAATATACATGATATGTATGTATGCATGTATACAAGGTAAGTATGTATGTATGTATTTCTATAAACTGAGTTAATCTATAACCTTTTACACACATGCATTCATACACCCTTTGACATCATGTATCCCATGTCATATACACCTACCTATCACTAAATTTTAGAACATTAACACATATCCTTTCACACACATGCCAAACACACACATACTCACTTACTCTTTTACCTCTCTTTCTCTCTATATATATATGTATGTGCCTATATATATAGCTTTCCTATATATATCTATGTATATGAATATGTGAATGTGAATAATATATATACATTATATGACTAAGTTTGTGTGCCTTGTTAGCTTATAGTTTAGTTTTGTGCTTGGTTTAGCAAGTGACTTAGGCTATGAGTTAGTAGCTATCTTGGATACTTGATTTGCATATACTTAGTTTGTTTAGACCTAGAATAACTTGTTTGACCTAATTTAGACTTGTTAGACCTAGTTTGACCATAGTTGACCTAGGTTTGACTTTCAGGGTTGACCAAGTTGACCAAGAGTTAACTTTGGTCTAGATTGACCTAGAATCATGTAGAATGCATAATAGAACTTTATATTGCCATTTTGGACTTGTTGTGACTTGTGCTGTTCTGATTAGAAGCCAGACACCTCTCCTCGGACAATATATTTACTTTGGACGTTCAGACACCAGGCGAGTGCATTCTCTGATCATTTCATAACTTGTTAGAATTATATTCCTGCTTTAGATTACCTTACTTGATGCTATCACGACATTATCACGGATTAGTACTATACGGATCTCTTCATGCGATGTTATCCCCCTCGGGAGCATCGGGTACATTGTGTTATGTGCATTTCACTTTCATCATGTACTCCTGTGCTTTCACCATACATGTACACTCTTGTGAATCATGTACTCTCATGTTCACAGAGCCTTCATGTATACTATCATGTGCACCCTTTCAAGGGCCCCATGTGATATCGTGTACAATAACATAACCTGTTTAGATCCTTGTGTACTGATTGGGGAAAACGGGGGAGTGCTAGTAGTCATGTGAACAATTCCATAGTAGTGTAGATCATGTACAACTCTTTAGTGTAGATCATGTACAAATCTGTCCTGTTCACATGTGCTATGCTGTACTCTACATCACTAGCCACTGTTAGTTCTCTATTTATAGTAGATATTTCTATTACAGTTCTCTCTCTGTGTACATACTATATTTCTTCAGATCATGTATCTTACTTTACTGCATGATTATATTTTCTAACCTGCTATGATTTGTTGAGATGTATTGTGCTCGCTCCGGTCCTGACTGGACCTGTTGATAAATTTTACAGATAGCCTGGGATTGCATGCTAGCCTAGAGGAGACACAGTAGAGATTGTTTAGATAGTTATTTCATTTTGACTGGAGTTGTATTTACTTTGTGGATTACTGTATTTGAGTTTTGAGATGTATTTCTGGATTTATGTATCTTAGACACTTAGACTTCTATCTCCTGTATCTCTTTTGGATCTTATGTTTTATCTATCTTTATCATGCTCTACCTTAGATGTGATTGAGTCTGTATCTGCTATGTCACCCCCATTCGGGGAGTATAAACTGTTTAGCATTATATTGTTAAATGTTGTGACCTAGGACAGCGTTCTACCGCCGATACTGCGGCGTAGGCTGGGCGTAGTTACGTTCTCGTACCCTAACAGTTGGTGCGGGTCGTGACACGTTTTTAGTGGTGGTCCATGCAGGTCGAGTTTATGTAGTGGTATTCGAACTAGAGTACCACTACAGCCTGCAGTAGGAATAGGATATATTTTTGAAGATACTCAATCACAATTAGGATCCCTTGAGAGATTCCTGGGACGACCCTTGAGAATCTTGTTTAACTCCGATTTGAAAACTCTTTTTCCTTGATTTGATTTATCTTTACTTTCTGTTGTTGAATTTGATTTTGATGTATTATTATTGAATTTGAGTTTGTATTTATTGATTTTGATGAAGATTGTGGAATTTTGAATCTTGATGTTAGCTGTAGCATCCGAGTTTGTAGTTATATGATTTGAAGGATTTTGTTCATTTTTGAATTTTGATGTTCGTTGATAAATTTGATTTTTTTTGGTATTCATTGTTGATTTAATTTATTTTTAGCAAGATGAAATTATATGGGCTAGGTCATCTAAGTTATGAAAATTTTGTCTTCTATAGTCACATTAGCCAGCATGGTGAGGACATATAGTCTGACTTTAGATATATTTTTCGGGTGTGGGAATTTAAGGTTTTTGCAGCCAAGCTAGCGGCATCGCAAAAATGTTAAATACCATGATTCTAGAGGTATGTACATAAGTCAAGGACTCTGTGATTATCGTAGCCTTGCTTACTAGTATGGCAAGGATTTAGAGTACCATGATTGTGGATAGACGCATATGATTATCAGATTGTACCTTAAATATTTTCGAACATATTTTCTCTACTTTTGTTTCAGTCCTTCAAAAAAGGGGAATTATTACTTGTTGTTTTGTTTTGTTTTGCTTAGGAATAGGTAGCTATTTTTATAAACCTTTGTGTAACTTCTTTCCATGAATTTCTTCTTAATACAATGAATCAATGATTTTGCTAGACCTTATCTTGGATTTGATATTTTAGCACTGGGTTTCAAAATGGTTCATTCTTTAAACAAATAAGCAAACAGATTTTATTGTTATTCCTTCTTGCTACTATCCTTGTATTAAATAATAATGATAATAATAAAACTGTCTTGATTACACCAATCATCTACTTTACAATCTTGGTAGGAATCTAAATGTTGGTCTTAACGTAGAATTAAAATTTTATATTGGGACATTAGAATATATATATGAATATATATATATATATATATAGCAGACACTTGCCTGATACGTATGCATGCTACACTTTGATTTCCAACCTATCTAAATACATATTAATATGTTGTTGATGTTTAAATTGTCAAAATCCTAATATTTCTGGTTCTCTACTTTTTCCAGCTTAAACTCGTAATTTAAATATAAATTTTATGTTATTAGTTATATTTACATCACTGCACATGTATGTTATACATAGGGTTTCAATTCAAAAAAAATTTAGTTGAGTTTTGTGTTTGAAATTGTCAAATCTAAGACTGTGTGCATATTAACCCTTAATACTGGATTCCAAATGTTTAGTTCAATTTGCTGTTTTATTTTTTTTTAAATGTAATATTTTGAGCTATATACATTGTGGTATGTAGGGATATAAATTTAGGTTTCATATTCTTACATGTTAGGTTGTGATAAACATTGGGTTGGTTGGTGTTCAAATTTCTCCAAATCCTAAAACTGAATACATGTTAACATTTTCACATTGATTTCCAATGTTTAGTTCAATTTCAGATTTAATATGTAATATTGAACTGTATGCATAGCTAAATGTATGGATAGTATGTTAGGGTTTCTTCTCTATCATGTTAGGATGTATTGGAAGCATTAAGTTGGTTGTGATGTTTCAAACCCCTAAAATCTGAAACTGCATTATGTTAATATTACACTGGTTTAAATGTTAGCTTTTTTTTTTCAGATTTTGTATGTAAATGCTGAACTAAAACTGGGTTTAACCTTTCAATACTAAGCTATAACCCTGGACAAGGACACACACACCCTAACTTAGTATACACTGCCATGTAAACCTAACCCTTCCTCTCTATGTTATGTTTATATATCTATATAGATATATATAGAGTTTATGCATACATGTTATAATGTATATAGATACGTAACTAAATCTCTACCTCTTTATATATATATGTATATGGTTAGCCATGCATGTTATGAGTAAATAGGTTGTGTGTTGTAGATTGTTTAACCAATATGCCATGAGTAGTGTAACTGGATAGCTATTGTTTCGAAACCCAAATCCTTCTATACTCTTCATGTATATTTCACATACACACATGCCTACTATCTAACCATATGAACATGTCCACATACACCCATACACACACGAACTACATAACTTGTACATAATGCTAGCTTTTCCCTCTCTAACGCTATATATATAAATATATTGTGATTGGATTTCCATGCAATTGGCTTTCATTCTTTAACTTTTGATTTTGATCTTTTTGAATAGTACCCCTTATTAGATAAATGGTAATTAACTTTATTTTATTTTGATAAGTACCAGTTTTCATATAGGATGGTAGACTACCTTACAGTCTTGATGATTGTTATTTCTGTATCTTTTCTAGTTTAGCACCCTAGATTGCTTGTGTGTTTTAATACCCTATGACCGTTTTGGTTTAGCATGACTACTATACCTAGATGAGACTTTCACTACCACCGTATGCCATGACCCTGTATGTCATCCTTTTAAATCGTATGATTGTTTAAGTTCTGAGACTTTGATTGTGGGGGGTTTGACCTAGAAGGAGTATGAACATTTTAATTTCGAGGGCAAAATTTTTCTAAGGCGGGTAGACTTGTAACACCAGTTTTCTAAAATAAGGGTAATTTTGAAATTTTGTAATTTTAATCATTTATTGATTTGACATTTAAATCATGATATGATTTTTGGTAATTTTTAAATCATTTTAAAATTATTTAAAATCATGACTTGTGATTTTGATGTTTTGCTAGTGAAACCCTAGAGAGTGTTTGACCTAGAGCCTAACCATGTGATTAGGATGTTTTAATGTCATTTCTGGCCTAAGGATATTTTGCATTTGACCTCTTTGAATTATTTTGATATTTATTGCGTTGGTGATTGTTGATTTTAACCTTTGATAGGTGTGATTTTGTGATGGTTTTGTGTCCGTAGCGGACACGTATCAGTTTTTATTTACAAATGTTTGATGTGCCTCAAAGAGATTTTTTTTGTTGCTGATTTTTTTTGAAAAGTATTTGAATGAGATTATTTTCTTCATGTGTTTTCTGTGATTGCTTTGTTTTAATTTCGAGGACGAAATTTTTTTAAGGTGGATAGATTTGTCACCCCCAGTTTTCAGAAACAGGGATATTTTTGTCATTTTACATTTTTGAATATTTTTGAAATTTATTTTATTATTTATGATATTATTTTGGGGTTAAAATTTATTTTATTATTTATGATATTGTTTTGGGGTTATTTGAGTCGGGTTCGAATTTCAACTCAATCCGACTTGAAACGGGGACCCGGGGGGTAGTTTGACTCTAGTGGGACCCATACACTAGTTAGGCATGGCCCACATGATATTAAATTTAGTCCACATGATATTAATTTTAGTCCACATGATATTAATTTTAGTTAGTAGTTAGACTAATTATTTATGGATAGGTTTAGTTTAATTAGAGACTTAAAACTAGACTAAATTGACCCCAACCTTTAACCCATTCCTAATTTAAATCAAATAGATTAGTGGAGGGCATTTTGGACATTCAAATAGGGGACACCTCACCCTTTTTGGATAGCCACCTATGGGGGGGATAAGGAGTGAGTCACTCCTTCATTCATTTGTTTTCATCCACTTTCTCTCTCTTGTTCTTCCCCAAATTAATTTAGAGATGAACCTCCATTGATTTCATCTCCAAATCAACCCCTTCTTCCACCAAATCTTCTTTATTTCTCTTCTACTCCATGGTTAGAGGGTGCTAGCCAAGTTTGGAAGGATTCGGAGCTCGTTCGTGTCCTTTTGGAATCTCTACGTGTCGGTGCCGTATCGAAAGACTTTTCCTTTGCATCTCTCTCCTGGAAGGTATAATCTCTCCTCTAATCTATCCCTACATGCATATAAAAATATTTTGAACCCATAGGAATGACCCCCATGGTTGTATCTCCATTTGTGTCCATTTCATGTCCATTTGGAGGTCATAGGAGTGTCCTTTGTGTTGTGGTTGTGTCCATGTGGGAAAACCCCAAATTTGGACACACTACGTGTTGTTGTTATGTATGAATGAATTATTACATGTTTAATCTCATATTTTTGTATTGGTGATATGTTCTTTAGTGTCTCATATATATATTAGTGTAGAGAGTGAGTTCTTGATATATTATGTTATATACTTGTGTTTCTTTTGTCTCAAACTACCTAAATTCGTCATAATTTTTATCCACGTTTTTAGTAGCTAGAGCAACTTAGAAATGCCATAACTTTTAGCTCATAACTCCAATTAACCTTCCGTTTTTTTTAAAAGAAGCATATCAAAGTTAGATTTCCAAATATATATTTTAATAAGCTAAATTCGTTGTGAAACTTTCTGTAAAATTATTTGAGTGTCAGTTGTACGAAAGACGAACGCGTTTCGGTGTTTTTGCGATTTCGGGAGCTTCCGGACACGAAAATGTGATCCGTTTAAAGTTTCGGAAAGCTGACACAAAGATATATAACATACTTTAATCCTAGAATTTAGTGAATGCCCAATTGGTACAGTATTGATTTTAAGTAGAATAGTGACTATACGATATATGTATTTTGTGTAACCTATGAGCCTATATAGTATGGATATTAAATGAATATAGAGTATATAATGCATGATATGTTAGATGAATGAAATGATATATATATGATATATATTCTCTTTACATTAATGTATATATATGGTTGAATGCAAGCATGTAGGAATGCAATTAATATAACGCATATAAGCAATGCATGAATAAAAGAATGATATACAATGTATGCATGAAAGTATATAGTGAATGCTAGATATGAATGCAAGATATATATGTAATGATAGATATGAATGCATAATGTATAAATATTGTAATACAATATATAATGATAACATGTAAGGTAATGCAAGGTATAAAATATATGATGTGTGCATGTTTGTATGTCTCTATGTTAATGTATGGAATGATATGAATATACAATGTATGCATATGTATAAAATATGTAGGTAATGCATAGATGCATGAATGAAATTAATGTTTGTAATATGTTAATATAAATACAAGTATCTAATATACATGAATGTAAGTATAATATAATACAAGTATACATGTATGTATCATGTAAATGTAATATACATGATATGTATGTATGCATGTATACAAGGTAAGTATGTATGTATGTATTTCTATAAACTGAGTTAATCTATAACCTTTTACACACATACATTCATACACCCTTTGACATCATGTATCCCATGTCACATACACCTACCTATCACTAAATTTTAGAACATTAACACATATCCTTTCACACACATGCCAAATACACACATACTCACTTACACTTTTACCTCTCTTTCTCTATATATATATATATATGTATGTGCCTATATATATAGCTTTCCTATATATATCTATGTATATGAATATGTGAATGTGAATAATATATATACATTATATGACTAAGTTTGTGTGCCTTGTTAGCTTATAGTTTAGTTTTGTGCTTAGTTTAGCAAGTAACTTAGGCTATGAGTTAGTAGCTATCTTGGATACTTGATTTGCATATACTTAGTTTGTTTAGACCTAGAATAACTTGTTTGACCTAATTTAGACTTGTTAGACCTAGTTTGACCATAGTTGACCTAGGTTTGACTTTCAGGGTTGACCAAGTTGACCAAGAGTTAACTTTGGTCTAGATTGACCTAGAATCATGTAGAATGCATAATAGAACTTCATATTGCCATTTTGGACTTGTTGTGACTTGTGCTGTTCTGATTAGGAGTCAGACACCTCTCCTCGGACAGTATATTTACTTTGGACATTCAGACACCAGGCGAGTACATTCTCTGATCATTTCATAACTTGTTAGAATTATATTCCTGCTTTAGATTACCTTACTTGATGCTGTCACGACATTATCACGGATTAGTACTATACGGATCTCTTCATGCGATGTTATCCCCCTCGGGAGCATCGGGTACATTGTGTCATGTACGTTTCACTTTCATCATGTACTCCTGTGCTTTCACCATACATGTACACTCTTGTGAATCATGTACTCTCATGTTCACAGAGCCTTCATGTATACTATCATGTGCACTCTTTCAAGGGCCCCATGTGATATCGTGTACAATAACATAACCTGTTTAGATCCTTGTGTACTGATTGGGGAAAACGGGGGAGTGCTAGTAGTCATGCGAACAATTCCATAGTAGTATAGATCATGTACAACTCTTTAGTGTAGATCATGTACAAATCTGTCATGTTCACATGTGCTATCCTGTACTCTACATCACTAGCCACTGTTAGTTCTCTATTTATAGTAGATATTTCAATTACAATTCTCTCTCTGTTTACATACTGTATTTCTTCAGATCATGTATCTTACTTTACTACATGATTATATTTTCTAACCTACTATGATTTGTTGAGATGTATTGTGCTCGCTTCTGTCCTGACTGGACCTGTTGATAAATTATACAGATAGCCTGGAATTGCCTGCTAGCCTAGAGGAGACACAGTAGAGGTTGTTTAGATAGTTATTTTATTTTGACTGGAGTTGTATTTACTTTGTGGATTACTGTATTTGAGTTTTGAGATGTATTTCTGGGTTTATGTATCTTAGACACTTAGACTTCTATCTCCTGTATCTCTTTTGGATCTCATGTTTTATCTATCTTTTTCATGCTCTACCTTAGATGTGATTGAGTCTGTATCTGCTATGTCACCCCCATTCGGGGAGTATAAACTGCTTAGCATTATATTGTTAATTATTGTGACCTAGGACAGCGTTCTACTGCCGACACTGCGGCATAGTCTGGGCGTAGTTACGTTCTCGTACCCTAACAGTGGGTGCGGGTCGTGACAGGAGTCGCTGTCATCAGAATCTTCTTCGACAGTTCTTCTATGTTGAGCCTTGAGAGCGATCGACTTCTCTGACTTCTCCTTTGGTGTAGCATCTTCAAAGCCTTGAAGTTCTAACTCGTGAGTGAGTAGCTCACCCATGAGTGTTTCCAGAGACATTATTGAGAGACCGTTTCCTTCAATGGTTGCCGTAGCCTTTGGAATCCAGTTCTTTGTAAGAGCTCGTAGAAGTTTGCGAATCTTCTCATGGTTACTGTAATCCTTGTCTAGTGAAGACAAAGGATTTACAATATCCAAGAATCTTGTAAACATCTGAGTCACTGATTCACTTGGCTTCATTTTGAATGCCTCATACTCCTGAGTAAGTCTACTGATCTTTGACTCCTTGACTTGTGTTGTTCCTTCGTGGGTTACTTTGAGAAGTTTCCACACTTCATTTGATATTGTACAAGTAGATACCATGTTGAATTCAGTTCTGTCTAAAGCACAAAATAAAGTGTTAATAGCACGTGCGTCAAGACTGGCATTTTTCTTTTCCTTCTCTGTATACTTGTCATGGGGTTTTTCAACTAAAACACCATCAACATTAATACGAGGGGGCTTGTTATATCCATTAATAACTACAGACCATAAGTCAAAATTAAGAGATTTCAAAAAAAACTCATATGTGTTTTCCAATAAGTGTAATTAGTGCCGTCAAACAGTGGAAGTCTGTTTGTGGCTTGGCCTTCACTTGTGAATTTCACAGTTGCCATGTGTAATGTTGTGATCTATATAACAATTGAATATAACTGCAATTTTACCTTGCTTTACCTGTATAACCCGCTCTGATACCAATTGTAGGAACAATTAGGATCAGAATATAATACCTCTAGATGGAGAGCATGCTCTGATACCAATTATAGGAACGAAATTGTAAAGCAGAATACTCTAGGGGGTGAATAGAGTAGGCAGCGGAATATTGCTAATTAAAAATTTCGTTAGCAGTTAGGTCACAGATATAAAAATAATCACAAAGTAAATAATAGTAATAAAAAGTGATCAGAAGGCAAACGCAAACACCGAGATTTATACTGGTTTCCCTCTTGTGAGGACTAGTCCAGTCGGAAGAACTCTAGCTTCCAGTTGAATCCACTATTGAAAAATTCTGTAAGTTTTCATACGAAGTCCTTACAACTTCTACAGACGCGAGCTTTGATACGAAGAACTCGACCAACTTCAATTGTGAAGAGTTCTTTCTTCAATCAAGCCTCTGATTACAACTGCTCTGAAACTTCTAGACCGTACCGCACTGGCAAATCGACTAGAGGATTGTAACTGGCTTGGGATTTGAAAATGTAAGCTTTTGAGAACTCTTTGGAGAAAATGTAAGCTTTAGAGAAGAGATTGAAAGTGAATTGGTGTTTTGAAATGATCAAAATCCTTCTCTATTTATAGTTTTTCCAAAGACAGAACTCTGACAGAATTCGGGCAGAATTCGGACAAAACTCTTAGTAACAAACCGCAACTGAAGGGTGACCAAGTTTAAAATCAAACGTTCACATAACGTTCAACTTGGCTGAACTCTGGCCGAACTCTGGCCGAGTTTTGCTAGGGTTCTGCCAGTTAATTTTGAGAAAAATCATTTTGGCTTTTTGAAAAGTCCTTCAGAAGCTTTTTGTAAAAAGGATGTTTTTCAAAATATAGGTCATTTTGAAAAGTATAGGGTGATTTTGAAAAACGATTCCAGACAGCCTATTTGCCAGTACGACTTGGTGTACAATATATTCCTAGACTCAATAAAAGGAAAAATTACATTGCTTTGAAGGAAATACATTCTGAATGGCAAACAGCTTCGGAACAGCTTCGATCTTGAACATAGTAGATATCCATTATTGAGCAGTGTCCAAAACGTCGTAGATAAACATCTGAATTGCCTTACATTTATATCGAGACAGAGTTTGATCAATTATTAAAATCAGGTTTGAGCATGACCAATGGGCCAACAAGCACAAGAAAAAAACAAGGTGGATTTGATCATATAACTCCAAATAACTCTCCATCCCCGAATAGTATATGGATCTGGACACATCACGTCATGATATGGGATTCTCCAAGAGGGTAGCTAATCCTCCTCAGGAATCGGTGTCTATACAAGTACAGGAAACAAGATCGAACAATGTACCAATATACCATGGTTACCCAGGAATGACATCTCATGACAGGATTCGACATATACTAGTTTGTGGTCCATCGTGTTGAGAATCAAGTAAAACACTACAACTAAATCGGATATAGTAGATATCAAGATAATGAAAACTATCAGAGAATGTACTCGCCTGCGGTCCTAAGCTGTTAAATGGGATCGATGCTCAGAGTGATGTTACAGACCTAAAGATGAGATATACATGAGTTAATTAGGGTTTAACAATGTTAGGCATAATTTTCTAATGTATAATATGCAATCTAGGTCACACTAGGTCAAACTGGGTCAAAAGTTGACTTATAGTTGACTTTTTGTCAACTGGTCAACTTCTAGTCCAATTTAGGTCAAGTGTTGACTTGTAGTTGACCTTGAGTCAAAATAGTCAACCTTGGTCAAACAGGGTCAAATCTAGTCTAAGTATTAAAATATCAAGTTGTACCTCGTTATTCGTACATCGAAATCTATGACACACAAATCGAGATAAGATGATCAACCGTAAGGTTAATAATCTTATCATAGTGATCCACATGGTCATCTTGTCAATTTGTAAGATCACTGGAATCGACTGATCTCAGTTTCGTTGCACTAATTTCGAAATGCGTACATAAGAAAAATTAATTATAACTATTGGTGATACATAAAAAAAATATCTGCAGTCATTGTCGGATGATTAAACAAACATCGTCAACATGTCCAGAATGGTCAAATCATCTAGGATAGCCTACCCATAAGTCCAGTTTGGGCACAAGGGCAAAAAGATAATTTTGGGTCAAAAATGGTATCCGTGTTGGACCAACTTTGCACCAAAAAATGTGCAAGGATACAAGTCTACTAAACCTAACAAATTATATGCCCATGAATTCAGAATCGTGATACGAACCCAACGGTATATCCAAAATTGGATTCCATTGACCCGATCTCAAAATGGTCTGTTGACCAAGACATTGAAATTCTGATTTGTACGAAAATGCATGTCAGAGCCAATGTCCACTAAATCTAGCAAAGTATATTTCAACGAGTCCAGAATAACGATACAAACTCAACGATATATCTGAAATTGGAATCCGATGAATCGATCTCAAAATGGTCCGTTGACTCGGACTGTGGGGCACGCCTTGTACCGAAATGCATGCCAGGGCCCACGTCCTCCAAATTTAACAAAATTTATATGAATTTATGCCAAAACGACGCCACGAGTCTACTTTTGGTGTCGTAATTTGAAACCGAACTCCCAGGTCCAAAATTAGAATTTTATAAGTTGGAAATTACGAATTTGGACGGCCAACTTTGGCGTCAAATTTAACCAATCAAACAAGATCACAATAAAAAAAAACCTGAGGGGAAAGAAGATGGTTATACCATCCGTGCACAAGAACTGGTGGCACATCAAACGGAAGCAGCAACGGCGGAGATACGAGTCGACGAAGTTGGCTCCACAAAACTGTCCAAAAATAACAAAATTTAAATGGTCAACTTGGCGGCCGATTTTAATCTATCAAATGATCGAATTAACTGTTGAAACATGACAGGGGTGAAGGGGTATATACCGAGATTTCGACGGACAAATAGTTCGTCGATCCAACGGTCGAATTTCTCCGAAAACGTGTACGAAGTCGCTGCAACGAAACACGAATTCTGAGTTCAAAACTCGTGCGTCACGATGGGATTCTGTGCAAAATGCCCGAATAGTCTAGGCTGCACATCGGGGAAGGAGGTGGCTGCCACAGGGGAGTTCGCCGGGGCTTCACCGGACAAGGGGGTCGTTCTTGGTGGCCGTACGGTAGCACGGCCATGCCGCGACTGTTGTAGCTTTGCCGCTGCTGCTGTGCACTGTTGCTGCGTACGCTGCCTTGCTACTGCTGATACAGCTGCCCGTACTATTGTGCCTTGCCGCACATGGCAGGGGACTGCAACCGCATGGTGGTGGTCGGGCTCAGGTGCAAGTGTGGGAGGAAGATGAGAGGAAAAAGAATGAAGATGGTTATGGTGAGGATGGTGAGGAAAAGAAAATGGTGAAGAAGTAGTGAGGTGGAGGAGAATAGAAGATGATGGAGCTGTTAGGGTTAGAGGGAGCTGTCGACTGAGCCTAAGGAGGAAGGAGATAGAGAATGTTGCTGTTAGTGAGGGAGGAGAGAGAAGAGATATTGAGTGAGTGAGGGAAAAAATGAGTTGTTGGCTGTGTTAGTTTAGGAGAGAGAAAAATATCTCTAGAAAAGTAGGAAGGGAAAATTGTGTTAGGATTAGGGCAGGCTGCTAGGAGTGTGGGGGAAAGGGTTTGTCAAACATAGATTTGTGGTTTGGATGAGTGGAGTTAAATAAATGGCTAGGATTGGGTGTGGGCCTGATTAGGTCATTCTTTAGGGATTTGATCAAAGGGGTTGTCCATAAATATTTTTGAGTGGGTGTACTAGGTGTTTGGTATTTTGTAGGAAGATGAGTGTGTTGGTATTCATGAGGGGATCGCAAGAAGCTTGGGTTTGGTTCAAAATAGTCGGACCGGATCAAAATCGAGTTTGGTACAATAAATGGCTTAATTTAGTCACTTATGATCACGGGTAAATATGTAGCATGCATGGGCTGAACTGAATGGGACACAGGTGTCATGTGGGTAGTAGGCTTAATGTGGGCTATTGTCATGCCCCACAAATCAGAATACTTGAGAGCGGAGGACAGACACAGCCAGCTACGTACATTGGAGCGAATCCCACCTCGCAATACGGTCACGGATATCTAGATGCATGAGGGTTTACTACAAGCCATTAGTCACTTATAGTCAAGAACAAGCCTAGTGTCTCAATCTCAAGCAAGCAAGTAAATGTAACAAGTTGGTAGATCATCAGACATACAAAGTAAGGCGTCCCAAATATTATATATTCAGATGATCATAAAACTCGTCATACAAAATGCGAAGACTAGCAAGAGTTTAAGTCATACTTGATCAACCCTAGGATTTGTCAATCATGTTACAGCCCTTAGGCAGACATGAATGTAAATTCAATACGGGTTAACACTTGCTCGGCTGCTAAACGCCTCAAAAGAATAATTTTACAATAGAGTGGGAGAGCAAAATAAAACCCACTCGTTGCCAGGATTGCGTCTAGTGTTCACCATCTGGCTGGAAGGCTGAAAGATCCTCGGGTGCTACTCCGAAATCTGGCCACACAAAACCAGCTGGGTCAGACCCCAGAAAGAGCAAGTGCCACAAGGAAGGCTTCACTTAAGAACTAAAATCAGCACATTAGCACATGAGAACATAAATAATAATAAAAGACATGAGTTAGATAAAAACAGGGTGATAAACGATAAGGTAACTAAGGAACTATTCCGGTAACCAAGTTACAACCCGTAAACCAGACAAGGACCGGGGTTGTAACCCTTTACCTGAACAGAACTTAGTCCCTGACCGATTATCGAAAAGGTAAAGCATAACAGTAAATGCACTGAAGTAACCATGTACTGACACTATCTAGACAAGACTAGACTAGACTCCATCCATCAATCACGGCCAAGCAATGAGTACGGCTTGATACTTTAACTAACTAGGGTTTTCACAAGCCTAATTACTAACAAGATGAAATGAGATGTTCCAACAGCCACAATCCCTGCAGACTTAATCCAGGTTATCCAGTAGCAAGTTGAGAGAGTTGGATTAGGTGACTTGGGGGTACAACACATGACAGTGTGCTAGAAATATGACCTATTCGACGGCAGGCTATAAGTCCAATTAGAGCGCCCAAATAATGGGACTGCCTGTAGCTGGGAAATCTCTTCATGAACTACTTGATCAATCTAGTCATTATCCTAGTCAGATTCAGTATGAATCTCTGACCGTGGTAACCAGGAATTCATGTCCTAGACATGATGCAAGACGAGACATGTAGCTTATACAAGCACAAATACCCACGGTGTCAAGATAAGAGTTACTTATCAAGTCAAGATAGCCGTCACAACAGCATATCGAGATTATCATGTTATGTTTACTTATCAAGAGTGTACCACGATGGGCCACTATTATGTATTATCATGCCAAGGTTGATTGTCAAGAGTGTGCCACGACGGGCCACTATCATGTCATGTTACTTGTTACTTGTTAAGAGTGCACCTTAACAGGCCACTATCGTGTTCCATCCTTACACTATCATTAATGAGAGAAACTTGCATAAAATAGTTAGTAACATATTCTTGAAGCCAAGGAAAAGATCTACAACTTCTATGTTGGAAGTTAGGAGAGATTATGATCAGAAATCAGCCAAATAGGACATAAAACAACCAAAATATGCACTATGCGGCCAAGGGTGAATGGGGGCTCATGCGGCAGTAGATGGGTACCCATCTATGCGGCAGGGTAGATGGGTGCCCATCTATGCGGCAGGGTCGATGGGGTGCCATCTATGCGGCAAGGTGGATGGGGTGCCATCTATGCGACAGGGTCGATGGGGTGCCATCTATGTGGCAGGGTTGATGGCGTGCCATCTATGCGGCAGGGTCGATTGGGTGCCATCTATGCGGCACGGTCGATGGGGTGCCATCTATGCGGCAGGGTCGATGGGGTGCCATCTATGCGACAGGGTCGATGGGGTGCTATATATGCGGCAAGGTGGATGGGGTCTCATGCGGCAGTAGATGAGTACCCATCTATGCGACAGGGTAGATGGGTGCCCATCTATGCGGCAAGGTGGATGGGGTCTCATGCGACAGTAGATGTAAACCCTTAGCCCAATTATTCCCTTTTTTGAAACTTTGTTTTATATATATATATATATATATATATATATATATATATATATAAAGGCTATTTTTAACCTTAGGTAAATATCAAATGAATATATATATAAAGGCTATTTTCGACCCCTTGCCTCTCAGCAAACCCTAGAACCCTTTGCCGCTCTGTCATTCCTCCAGCCGAGATCGATTCAGAGAATCTGTGGAGAGGAGACGTTCGAGTTCTTCGACAGGTAATCCTCTTCCTCGCACCTAGATCATACTATTCCTTAAGGTTCAATATTTCTCATTCTTGTTCTAATAGGAACCTAGACATGTGTTTTTAACCCTAAAAGAATCTAGAAAAAATGTTAGTGGTAGATGGGAAGAGCAACCCTGTTCTAGGTAAATCCAGACCTCGACCTAGGCTATAGGGTGTTTCGGCTGTCATCAATCTATATGATATTCTTGCTCGAATAACCACATATTCCACATGTTAGGAATCAGTAGTATATAACTCTTAGTCTGTACATTGGGCACCTATACCTTGCTTGTGAATCGGTTGGTGTCACATTATGTATGTACCATAACTGAAGTAAAACTCTGAGTACAAAAGGGGCATCACCATATATGTGTGCACAGAGATGGAGTATGATACTGTCTCAAGTATCAGTAAGATAAGGGATCGAGGAGAACATGTTTCAAATACCACTTGTGGGTGGTATGTCATAGTAAAAGCATTAAGAGAACAGTAGGGAGTCGGGGGCCAATGGGTATTAGAGATGACACTTGATATCGGGTAGTATAATTGGTAATAATAATTGATATCATACTTGACCGTGATATCAACTTGATACTAATACCCCTGCCGCAAGAAAAGGAGCCAGGATCAGTTTGGTTACTGAAAGCTAACTGAGGTATTTTCTTCTACTCGTAAACTTGCTAATTATCTCAGCTATCAAACATTAAAGGATGAGCTGTAAGTGTTTGGTTTAATGTTAGAAGGGCCAATGGAGAAACCAAGTGTCAGGCATGGGAATACCCATGATACCACTTCGAGTATCAGAGGGGATTGCTAATAATGAATTCAAACACTAGAGGCTTGTAGTTCTAACAAAAACCTATGATACGTATGTACCTAGAAATGGAGGGATTGTGTAGTCGAATAATAGGAGTCTCCCCTGTAGTCGTAGAGTAGTAAGCCAAGGCAAGCTTGTGTACACTTGTGTGAGTAGGGCACACCCAGAGGCAGACCCTACTGATAAAGGTGAGTTTCATATAAAATATAGAAGTTTTAGGGGTACAAACCATTACCAGTAAGCTAACAAGTAGCCGAGTGGTTGTTAACATCCTGCTATCTAAGATAAATGTTCTACATGATCTGATACATAGCCAGACACAAGGAACACATCATTCGAGTGTAGGCACATGACTTGCTCAAGGCTTTTGCGTAGGTGCAGTAAGGTTGAGGGAACGCCCCTCTCTCTGATGGAGGTTTCCCTGAATATATGTTATAGTCACACCTTGGTATATAACTTGCAGTGCTTTCGAGTTTGAGTATGGGGTTAGAATAGAAATTAAACCTGGATAGCACATGGTATTTTGTTGCAAGATTTGACACAGGGTACGATATCTAACCCTTCGTATCAAACTTGATACTTGGTGTCACATTATATTTCAGTATCATAATTAATATCGGGTACCATATTTAAATCTTTGTATCAGGTTTGAAACTCTATAGCACAATGGAACACATGGTATCGGAGTAGTTCAGAGTTGAAGTATCGGACCAAATTCGTAACAGAGTTTGGGTTTTCTAATATCAGCCTTGTCTAGCCAAGGGGTACCAGAGCATGGGCATAAACAGAGGGGTAGCTGTATCAGAAGGGAGTTAGGCATATATATGTAGGCTATTAGGAAACCCATGTGGGATGACTGAATAGGAAGAACGATTGAAAACTGAAGGGTTATCCTCTCTAAATCAGCCCTATATAGGTGCAAAATTGTACCAATCTAAAGGAACTAGGATGGAGTAGCAAGGACTGGGTATCCTGATATTAGGACTAGCCAAGAGTACAACATGGACTACATAGACAGTGTACAGTGGTAATAGTAGTAGAGCAGTTGGTCTATTGGTAGGTTATCTAAGGAGGATACCAAATTAGAAGATTGTATTGATAGGTAATTGTGTTTGAACTTGAGAAATAGAGTTTAAGTATCATTTGCCTCTTAGAGATACACAAATGTAAAGATCAAGCCAGTAGTAGGCGTCCAGAATTATGAAATATATAGGCCATTAAGAGTCATACCAGTATTTGAAGCACAAATGTTTCCACATCAGTACAAAATTGATGGGTCAATAACTGTAGTAAAGGGAATAGGGAGTTATCACCAAGGGAAGCCTACCCAAGTTAAGAGAACTAATTAGTTTAAAATGGACTTTAGGACCTAAAAACCATATAACTAAGATAGTCTTGCTTTGTTTTCACTCTTTGACATTACAAATTTCCTAAATAGGTTCTTGGGGCTTCGACTCGGCACTTGACCCGTATCCGTAGCTCAGGACCACAGACAAGTATACCTTGCCAATCTTACAACTTTATCTGCATGTTTTCTATATCAGTTTCTGTTGATTGGTTCTTGACATGTGTTTATTTCGTATCATGTTACTAGTAGTGTATGTCATTGGTAAATACGTAGCCCTTGTTCATAGTTAGCCATGGAGTTCGTATTGGACATACGTCACACCTTGTTTGAGTCTTTTCATAGAATGAGTGCGTAGAAATGAACTGCTAATCCTTGTATTCATTTTCTCAACCTACGAGTCCATACTAGGGCGAGGGTTGACTCTTTGCACCTACGAGTCCACACTAGGGGCGAGGGTGATTGCCTTAAACTAACCTGCGAGTCCACACTAGGGGCGAGGGTTAGTGATTAGTTACAAACCTGCGAGTCCACACTAGGGGCGAGGGTTTTGTTATTTGTTGATCTCGTGTTCACTTGTTTTTCTTTCAGCAGTTCATTTATGCGTATTTGTTCATTTTCGTGTATAAGTTTTGCTTAGCCTTTTCCTGTTTTATCCTGGATTCTCTTCTTGCATGATAAACTGTTAGAAAGGCTTGTATATTATGCATCTTGTTAGTCCTCTAACGACCTGATGATCTCTTCAGGTTTAGCTGGGTTTGAGCCAGGCGCACACGAGCGGGTTTGAGTCGGTTTTCGACCACGGTACTACTGCAGTGAAGACAAATTTGATGTTTAGTCTAATTTCACTACAACAAAAGGCCTATTAATAACGCTCGACAAGACGTATTGATGACGCCTGATACCTAAGCGTTATCAAAGTTTGAAATACCTTTTTTCTATGACGATTTGGGCTAATTCTGGACTTTTTATAACGTTTATAAAACAAAACGTCATTAATATTTTAGAGCGGTGGCAAACTTGTAATATTTTTTAAGTTCAATTTTTGGCAAAATCCTTCTATACCCCGCGCACTTCAACAAAATTTTTTCTCTCCCCCAATTCTGGTCGGTCTTCTCCTTCTCCTCCTTTCTCCTCTCCCCTCTCCCCTAACTCCAAAATCCTAAGGATAGATCCAAAACCCTAACACTAGTTCAGCAACACCCTCCTCTCCTCCTCTTCTTCTCCTTCCTTTCCCCCAACTCCAAAACCCTAACCCTAGAGTCCGTTCTCTTCAAAATTAGGGCTAGGGTTTTTAATTTCTTCTTCCTTCCGACAAAAATAGGGAGCGGGTTCGTGACGTTCCTCTCCGGCGTGGTGTCGCACGTGATGCTGGGCTACACGGTGGTGGTGGCAAAGCCGGCAGTTGAATGCAAGATTTGAAAGACCACTGAGTTAAGTCTTATGTTTGTCCGAAATTTAAAGCTGACCAGAGGTAAAGCTCTCGTCAAGTCTTTCAAAGAACTTCAATTACCAGAGACCACAATACCCATTTATTCGTCGAGTCACTTTCACCATATACATTTCATGCAAATATAGCAAGTTTTGTTATGTGATGTATATTTTATTGCAATCACAATTTTAAGACTAGCCATCTGGAATCTAGTAGAGAACAAAGAACTGAATATATTTTTTTCTTGGAAGGTTAACACTCCACTGGTGTTTTGTGAGGTGTGTGTTGAGAGTAGATATTATTTGATTTTGGAAGATGAATGTCCTTGTTTCCTTGAAACCTGAACTGTGTTTCGACAATATTATTGATGACCAAATATTGCTGGCTCAAATGGTTAGCTCTCCTTGTGAGCTCACAACTGAAGTGTTTGGTACAACCGTACAAGTGATTATTCATGGTATTAGAATGTTGTTAGTGTTGGTCCACTTAATTTGTTCCTTTGCCCTAAGAACAAATCCTAAACAATCAAGAAGGAAGAAGAAGACTGCACAATAAAATCATTCACCAACCATGTGACAATCTTCCTGATGGAAGCAGATAATTTTCCAAACATATCTTATTCTTCAACTATCTTGAAGAGCGAGCCTTAGAGCAAAACATCAATTTTTTTGCAGATTTGTGCGGACTGTCTCCCTCAATTGAGCCCTTCCTTTGACAATTCCTTAGCCTCCTTTAACTAGGGTAAGAAAAAAATATAATTTAAGATTAAAAAATTTCTAAATTAGTCCAATACCAGTCTTAGCCGTTCAGATCCGATCTAACAGTTAAAAAAAAGATGTTGATCAGAAACCTGCATGAATAGAAAATATGGCGGCGGTATATGTCGGTGTACTGTAGGTATTGAAATTAGGTTCTGGAATGAAACTTTATACCGATTGTATATTGTCGGTGTACTGCTGCTGCTATTTTGGTTCTGTTTTGAGTCTTGGTTCAGTCATTGATTCTCGGTAACTTCCATCGATGTTTCACGATATTTTTAGACCGTTCTTCCACACCTTGAATCAAGGATGGAAATCTAACAAAAGGCAGATTATCGACGCGGATTGGAAGTTTGGAAGACATCACCTTGAAGGCTTGTCATGCTTTGCCACCACAGGTATTTAAAGTGCAATGAAGCAAGAGAAGAATCGTTGGTTGAACCACTTTCTTACTCTGAACAATCTGAGGACAATCGAGTGGAAGGATTTGGAGAACACTTGATTTTCGTTTGTAGGATCCTTGGCTATTAGGTAGAAGGATGTTCCTTTTTATCGGATTTTGGCATCCTTATGAGTTTGTCTTGTAAATCAAAGTGTTACTTGATGATAAGTTTGGCCACATTTATATCCGTCTACGGACGGACAAATATGTACATCACTTCACATTTGTTTCAATGTAATTTATTTTCAAGGTAGGACAAATATGGCCTAATTATCTTTACTTTTTTGTAGGTTTTATTTGTTGACATGTTCATCTTACTTTTTGAGAAGTAAAAAATAATTATCCTGTACTTTTATTCATTCAGGTGATGAGGACGTTAATTTGCTATTGGAGGCTCTTTTTAGATATTCTGTAAGTCGATAGCCAATTGCCTTCTTTGTCAAGTGGACATCTTAAATTGGTTAATAGTTTCTTTTAAACTATTAGTTTTGGGGAGTTAATGATGTTGATTATTATGGTTGGATAATATTTCCAGAAGTCAAGTCCCAATGCATCAGATTCCTTGGATGAATTTTCTGTCTCTGACATGGGAGGAGACAATTCACCCATTGAGTTTGCCTCTGACGATGTCAAGCAAGAAATAAAGGTGATCCTTCACATATTATTTTTCTTAAGTGCATAATCAGTGTAAATAGGGGCATGCAAATGTTCCATAATGTTGCTTCCGACATTTAAGTTTGCAGTAACTTTGCACTCTCAACAAGTATATTTTTTGGTCTATCCATCTTGATGCAATTTCCTTCGATGCTTATATCCTTCAATAGATTTTGCATTTTTTTCTTACAGAAGTGCATAATCAATGTAAATAGGAAATGTGAATGTTCCATGAAGTTTCTTCCGACATTCAAGTCCTCACTTATCACAAGTGCTGTGTTGGTCCCTCCATCTTTGCAATTGTCTTTGTTGTTTATTTCCTTCAATACATTGAACTGCAAGCAAGTTAGTTAACTTCACTTATTCAGTACTTTATGGAAGTATCTTAACATTTCACACAGGAGCCAAATGGAAATTTAAATGATGACCTGGACAAAAGATCACATTTAGCTGTGATGAATTTTTCAGAAGAAGAAATAGGTTTAGCAATTGATAGACTTGGTATGTAATACTGACTTGCACTTTTTACATGATGACTGACTGTTTCCCATTTCGTTTAATACTTTGGATAATTTTCTGAAATACTTGAGGTGTTAATATACTATTAGATTATATTTCTATCATGTAGTAACATTCTAATATTCTCGCGAGAGTGAACTTACATTACACTTTTACATGCTTGGTTGGTCATTGCAACTTTTTTTCATACTTGTTTCTGATTCTAATGACAAACAGACATCTATTTCTCATCAAAATTACTGTCGAACATTTCATAAATACCCTATTTGGTTTTATCTCTGTTTATGACCCTACATCCGGTGGATGTCAGCTTCGCGAAGGATGATCGGACCATTGGGGTGATCTTGTGGGCTGGGTATCCTGGAGAGGTGGGCAGATTGGCAATTGCCCAGGTTCTATTTGGACAGCACAATCCAGGTAAGGTTTTCTCCTTTGTTTCTACAAATTTCTCGTTATCAATCAACATCCATAAGGCCACGATACGGACTCAGGATACGAACACGGATACGGATAAGTTAAACTTACAATAGATTTTACCCAAATAAATAAAGTATATTGAACTTTGTTTTTATCTTTTTCAGGATTTTGCTACATGTTCTGTGGACAGTTTTGATGTGGCCCAGTTTTGATGTGTACAATTTTGGTAGTTGTAAATATATATATTTATTTGGATATTCAATGTAATGAAGATGTTGATATGTACTCTATTTTGAGAAATGTAATAAAGATGGTGATATATAATGTTAAGTTTTTGTAATGTAATATATACTGTGTAGTATAGAGCATTATAAATATGCTAATTTGAATAGTATAAAGTGTTATAAATGTGCTGCATTGAGCCTATACATATTATCTATTCATAACGTTTTAAAATTGTTCTGAATTGTGCACTATATATTAACTATTCATAACGCTTTTATAGAAACTATTCATGACGGTTTTTTTATAACGTTTTTAAAAAACATTTATAACATCCGTTTTCATAACGGTTGCTTTAAAAAAAAGCGTCATGGTTTGTCATTAATGACGCTTTTTAGCCGTCATTAAAAGGTTTTTTGTTGTAGTGTTTGACAATGTTTACTTTATTTCATGTCTTTTACTTTTTCCGTCTATTGGTAGTGGATTTGTATCCACCGGACGAGACTTGGATTCTTGATAGCTTGGAAACAATTAAGTTCATTTTATATTATTATCCAGTTCATTGATCTTAATTGTATCTTTTACTATTCTGTAGATGAGATCTAGTCTGCCATATTAGTTCAATAGACTCTGTGCCTTATGTATATTAGACAGCGTTCTACCGCCGACACTACGGCGTAGGCTAGGCTTGGACATGCCTCGTATCCGAAAAGTGGGTGCAGGTCTACGTTAATCACTTTGGTTACGTCACTGTACCGACGTGAGCCTGCACATAGGATTAGAAACTTAGGATCTCATCCACGTGTCTTGAAAATAGTATTGGTCTCTGTCCTTGATTTCTATTGAATCTTTGAGTTGCATCCTGCTTGAAATCTTCATACCGTCTAATGTTTCCTTTTGTTGTAGTAAATGGATTCTCAAGACAGGAACAACGCTTCCCTGAACACCCCACTGGCTGCAGCAGGATTCTTCACTTACATGACCTCGCCGACGCAGGCAGGCCAGCCTACTCATCAGGGCGCCTCGGCTCAACTGCAATACTCAAGCTTCCGCAGAGACGACATTCCACCACAAGCACAAGTTTCGCATCCATCATATGTTCTCCACCCAGCATATGCTCCACATCCAGCACCTACCATGTACCACACACTAGCGATGTATCCAGCTCCCACCATGAATCCAGCTCCAGCGACGTATCCAGCACCTGCCGTATACCCAGCACATATTCTACCTCCGCCACCTGCACTGGACAACGCTGCACTCCTCAGAATCTTCCAGCAGCTCATCACTTCCCAGACGGAGCAGGCCAACACCTTTTATGACACCTTGATAGAGGCTCTCCAGACTAGAGATGCACCTCGACTGCGCCCTTGAACTTCCAAGAATTTTATGGACCTTAGGCCGAGAGAATTCAAAGGGACGGAAGGGATTCTCTACGCGGATGAGTGGTTAGAGAACGTGGATCGAATTTTTTGGATGACTCGAGTTCCTAAAGACCTGAAGGTCGAGTCAGCTAGCATACAGCTTTACGACATCGCCCGCACGTGGTATAGAGATGAGCCTCGATTCACCGCGCCAGATGTAACTTGAGAAGAATTCAAGGAGATGTTCAAGACGAAGTTCTTTCCCGAAGCAGCCCACGAAGAGTTGGAGAACGAGTTCAAGAGCCTAGAACAGGGCAACCTCTCCATCGATGAGTACACTTCAGAGTTCTTCCGCCTCAGTCGCTTTGCAGATGCCTTGACCCCTGCAGCCAAGGCCAAGAAATTCAGGAAAGGGCTTTCACATGAAATCCGCATAGCCATTGCCACCAGCCAGGTCACCACATTTGAAAGAATCTTGAAGGTCGCACAGGCGGTAGAGAAAGAATTGAAGCGTAAGAGAAAGAGGGACAGAGACACACATGTAGGAGGCAACAGCCAATCAGGATCGGCCAAACGACCCAATGCCCCAGGAAAGACTGCAGCACAGCAGTACCCTCAACAGGCACGAGCAATCCCACATCAAGTTCAAGACGTCCCCATCTGTCAGTATTGCATGAAGAGAGGCCACGTACAAGAAAATTGTCGGAGTTGGTTTGGTTTGTGTTGGGCTTGTGGGTCCAACCAACATAGGTCTCGAGATTGTCCGAAGAGAAACGCGGGTACCCCACCACTACTAACAGCACAAGGAAGGCAAGCTTTTGCCATGACCATGGAGGATACGACAACACCACAAGAGGAGCTGACGGTAATTCCTAGTAGATTATAGTAGTGGTATTATTATTGGTCCTACAAAAGGCTTGATTTACGAGTACTTGAAAAAAAATTTAGCAACATATTTTGGACTAATTATTATAGTATATCATATTTTTTTTTGAATTTTGAGGACGAAATTATTTTAAGGGGGGTAGATTTGTAAACCCTTAGCCCAATTTTTTTCCTTTTTGAAACTTTGTTATATATATATATATATTTTTTTTATTTTGTTATATATATATATATATATATAAATAAATAAATAAATAAATAAATATATATATATGTATATATATATATATATATATATAAATATATAAATATATAAATATATATATATATATATATATATATTTTTTATATATATATATATATATATATATATATATATAAAAAAAAAAAAAAAAATATATATATATATATATATATATATATAAAATACATATATATATATATTTATATATATATATATATATAACATACATATATATGTATGTTATATATATGTATGTTATATATATATATATATATATATATATATATATATATATATATATATATATATATAAAGGCTATTTTTAACCTTAGGTAAATATCAAATGAATATGGGTCTTTATGCAAATGGATTTAAGAAGGGGTTAAATAGTAAATCTTCCATTTCAAATCCAAACGGCCAAAATTGGATAAGAATCAAACACGATTCAAATCCTGATGTCGTCGAGTTTGAATTAAACTCAGACTAATCTTCCTTAATCACTGGGGGATTCGATCATAGCCTCAGCTCCAGTATATAATCAAGTGATAGTCGACCCCTTGCCTCTCGGCAAACCCGAGAACCCTCTGCCGCTCTGTCATTCCTCCAGCCGATATCGATTCAGAGAATTTGTGGAGAGAAGACGTTCGAGTTCTTCGACAGGTAATCCTCTTCCTCGCACCTGGATCATAATATTCCTTAAGGTTCAATATTTCTCATTCTTGTTCTAATAGGAACCTAGACATGTGTTTTTATCCCTAAAAGAATCTAGAATAAATATTAGTGGTAGATGGGAAGAGCAACCCTGTTCTAGGTAAATCCTGACCTCGACCTAGGCTACAGGGTGTTTCGGCTATCATCAATCTATATGATATTCTTGCTCGAATAACCACATATTCCTCATGTTAGGAATCAGTAGTATGGAACTCTTAGTCTGTACATTGGGCACCTACACCTTGCTTGTGAATCGGTTGGTGTCACATAATGTATGTACCATAACTGAAGTAAAACTCTGAGTACACAAGGGGCATCACCATATATGTGTGCACAGAGATGGAGTATGATACTGTCTCAAGTATCAGTAAGATAAGGGATCGAGGAGAAGATGTTTCAAATACCACTTGTGGGTGGTATGTCATAGTGAAAGCATTAAGAGAACAGTAGGGAGTCGGGGGCCAATGGGTATTAGAGATGACACTTGATATCGGGTAGTATAATTGGTAAAAATAATTGATATCATACTTGACCGTGATATCAACTTGATACTAATACCCCTGCCGCAAGAAAAGGAGCCAGGATCAGTTTGGTTACTGAAAGCTAACTGAGCTATTTTCTTCTACTCGTAAACTTGCTAATTATCTCAGCTATCAAACATTAAAGGATGAGCTGTAAGTGTTTGGTTTAATGTTAGAGGGGCCAATGGAGAAACCAAGTGTCAGGCATGGGAATACCCATGATACCACTTCGAGTATCAGAGGGGATTGCTAATAATGAATTCAAACACTAGAGGCTTGTAGTTCTAACAAAAACCTATGATACGTATGTACCTAGAAATGGAGGGATTGTGTAGTCGAATAATAGGAGTCTCCCCTGTAGTCGTAGAGTAGTAAGCCAAGGCAAGCTTGTGTACACTTGTGTGAGTAGGGCACACCCAGAGGCAGACCCTACTGATAAAGGTGAGTTTCATATAAAATATAGAAGTTTTAGGGGTACAAACCATTACCAGTAAGCTAACAAGTAGTCGAGTGGTTGTTAACATCCTGCTATCTAAGATAAATGTTCTCCTTGATCTGATACATAGCAAGACATAAGGAACACTTCATTCGAGTGTAGGCACATGACTTGCTCAAGGCTTTTGGGTAGGTGCAGTATGGTTGAGGGAATGCCCCTCTCTCTGATGGGGGTTTCCCTGAATATATGTTGTAGTCACACCTTGGTATATAACTTGCAGTGCTTTCGAGTTTGAGTATGGGGTTAAAATAGAAATTAATCCTGGATAGCACATGGTATTTTGCTACCACCTGGATAGCACATGGTATTTTCCTACCAGATTTGACACAGGGTACGATATCTAACCCTTCGTATCAAACTTGATACTTGGTGTCATATTATATTTCAGTATCAGAATTAATATCGGGTACCATATTTAAATCTTCGTATCAGGTTTGAAACTCTATAGCACAATGGAACACATGGTATCGGAGTAGTTCAGAGTTGAAGTATCGGACCAAATTCATAACAGAGGTTAGGTTTTCTAATATCAGCCTTGTCTAGCCAAGGGGTACCAGAGCATGGGCATAAACAGAGAGGTAGCTATATCAGAAGGGAGTTAGGCATATATATGTAGGCTATCAGAAAACCCATGTGGGATGACTGAATAGGAAGAACGATTGAAAACTGAAGGGTTATCCTCTCTAAATCAGCCCTATATAGTTGCAAAATTGTACCAATCTAAAGGAACTAGGATAGAGTAGCAAGGACTGGGTATCCTGATATTAGGACTAGCCAAGAGTACAATAGGGACTACATAGACAGTGTACAGTTGTAGTAGTAGTAGTAGAGGAGGAGTTGGTCTATTGGTAGGTTATCTAAGGAGGATACCAAATTAGAAGATTGTATTGATAGGTAATTGTGTTTGAACTTAAGAAATAGAGTTTAAGTATCAGTTGCCCCTTAGAGATACACAAATGTAAAGATCAAGCCAGTAGTAGGCGTCCATGATTATGAAATAGTATAGGCCAATAAGAGTCATACCACTGTTTGAAGCACAAGTGTTTCCACATCAGTACAAAAATGATGGGTCAATAACTGTAGTAAAGGGAATAGGGAGTTATCACCAAGGGAAGCCAACCCAAGTTAAGAGAACTAATTAGTTTTAAATGGACTTTAGGACCTAAAAACCATATAACTAAGATAGTCTTGCTTTGTTTTCACTCTTTGACATTATAAATTTCCTAAATAGGTTCTTGGGGCTTCGACTCGGCACTTGACCCGTATCCGTAGCTCAGGACCACAGGCAAGTATACCTTGCCAATCTTACAACTTTATCTACATGTTTTTCTATATCAGTTTCTATTGATTGGTTCTTGACATGTGTTTATTTCATATCATGTTACTAGTAGTGTATGTTATTGATAAATATGTAGCCCTTATTCACAGTTAACCATGGAGTTCGTATTGGACATGTGTCACACCTTGTTTGAGTCATGTCATAGAATGAGTGCGTAGAAATGAACTGCTAATCCTTGTATTCGTTTTCTCAACCTACGAGTCCATACTAGGGCGAGGGTTAGTGATTAGTTACAAACCTGCCAGTCCACACTAGGGTCGAGGGTTTGGTTATTTGTTGATCTCGTGTTCACTTGTTTTTCTTTCAGCAGTTCATTTATGCGTATTTGTTCATTTTCATGTATCAGTTTTGCTTAGCCTTTTCCTGTTTTATCCTGGATTCTCTTCTTGCATGATAAACTGTTAGAATGGCTTGTATATTATGTATCTTGCTAGTCCTCTGGGGACCTGATGATCTCTTCAGGTTTAGCTGGTTTTGAGCCAGGCACGCACGAGCGCGTTTGAGCTAGTTTCAGACCACGGTACTACTACAGTGTAGACAAATTTGATATTTAGTCTAATTTGATAATGTTTACTTTATTTTATGTCTTTTACTTTTTTCGTCTATTGGTAGTGGATTTGTATCCACCGGACGAGACTTGGATTCTTGATAGCTTGGAAACAATTCAGTTTATTTTATATTATTATACAGTTCATTGATCTTAATTATATATTTTACTATTCTGTGGATGAGATCTAGTCTGCCATATTAGTTCAATAGACTCTGTGACTTATGTATATTAGTCAGCATTCTACCGTCGACACTGCGGCATAGGCTGGACTTGGACACGCCTCGTATCCGAAAAGCGGGTGCGGGTCGTGACAGTAGATGAGTATCCATCTATACAGCAGGGTAGATGGGTGCCCATCTATGCGGCAGGGTCGATGGGGTACCATCTATACGGCAGGGTCGATGGGGTGCCATCTATGCGGCATGGTCGATAGGATGCCATCTATGCAGCAAGGTGGATGGGGTCTCATGCGGCAGTAGATGAGTACCCATCTATGCGGCAGGGTAGATGGGTGCCCATTTATGCGACAAGGTAAATGGGGTCTCATGCGGCAGTAGATGAGTACCCATCTATGCGGCAGGGTAGATGGATGCCCATCTATGCGGCAGGGTCGATGGGTACCCATCTTCTCTGAAAATCTGAGAAGGATGGACATGGAACCCATAACTTCCAAGCTCCACAAAACCATCAATGTAAGTCCAAATTTGGACTTCCAAAGGTCTAAACGGGGTAGAATGAAATTCTCTACAACATGGAACAATCAAAACTTAAAAATAATAAAGTTTGATAGATCAAAACCCAAAAAATCTAAAAATGTAACAAACTTAGATCTACAAGAAATAAACCATGGAAATTAAAAATTCTAAGTACTAAAGTATCTTAGAATCTCGTAAGGAAGACAATGGAACAACAAAAATGGAGTTCCTCCATGAAGCAAGTTGTACTTGCCTAAGCCTCTCTTGGTAGGTGGAGAAGTTAAGAGGAAGAAGATGAAGAAATAAATGAAGAAGGATAAGTAAATAAGAAGAGAGAGAGAGAGAGGGGTTGGTGGCTTTTAAAGGGAGGGGTTACATGTTAAACCAACCCAACCAACCCAAACCAAAACCAACCAAGCCATGCCAATATTAAACAAATGCAAGATTAAACCAAGATTAGCTAGTTAAGACAAGTCACAATATGGGTCAGAATTTTGTACACGTATACTGAAAATATGTAAAACAAAAAATGGAGGTGACAACTCTACCCACCTTAAAAGAATTCCTTCCTCAAAATTTAATCAAGAGGTTAGTGATGTCGGGGCAAGCTATACTAATCACAGGTAATATATGACTAAGCAATCAATCACACAATCAATCATACAGCAAGGAATCGAAGGTATGAGACATAAGGAAGACTTTATACCTCATGAGTCAAATATCTCAGGATATCGCGATCGGATATCATCCTCATGCTCCCATGTTGACTCGCCCAAAGAGTGATGACCCCAAGCAACGCGGACTAAACTAATAGTCTTGTTCTTGAGCACCTTCTCTCTTCGGTCCAATATGGATACGGGCCTTTCCTCATACGAAAGGTTGGTACCAACAACCAATTCCGAATGATCAAGGACATGGCTCGGATCCGGGATGTACCGTCGTAAATAGGATATATGGAAAATATCATATACCTCACTTAACGACGACGGAAGAGCGAGACGATAGGACACATCACCTACTCGCTCCAGAATATCAAACGGCCCTATATACCTAGGACTGAGCTTTCCCCGCACGCTAAAATGAATGACGCCATGGGTAAATGAGATCCTAAAGAATACAAGATCGCCGACAGTAAAATCAAGGGGACGCCGATGAGAATTGGCCCAATGGTGCTGGCGATCTTGGGCAACTCGAAGATGATCTCTGACTTGCCTGACCACCTCAATTGTTTGCATAATCATCTCTGGACCAAGCATCTATCTATCACCGATATCATTCCATGCTAACGGGGATCTGTACTTCCTGTCATACAGTGCTTCAAAGGGTGCCATCTGGATACTGGCCTGGAAACAGTTGTTATAGGAGAATTCCACGAGATGCAGGTGATCTTCCTACGAACCACCGAAGTCGAGTGTACATGACCGCAATATATCTTCAAGAGTCTGGATCGTGCGTTCTGACTGACCATATGTCATGATAAGCTGAACTAAACTTGAGACGAGTCCCCAAACACTCTTGAAGACTTCGCCAAAAGTGCGATGTGAATCTTGAATCTCTGTCTGATATGATACTAACTGGCACTCTATGCAATCTGACAATCTGCCTGAGGTACATCTCTGCAAGCTGATCCATCGACTGACCAATTCTGAAAGGGATAAAATGAGCTACCTTGGTGAGTCTATCAACTATAACCCAGAGAGCATCTCTTCCAGCTGGAGATTTAGGTAACCCAGTTACAAAATCTATGGTAATGTACTCCCATTTCCATTCTGGGATCGGTAAAGGTTGAAGAAGTCCAGCTGGTCTCTGATGTTCAGCTTTAACTTATTGACAAACTAAACAAAGAAATACAAACCGAGCTATCTCCCTCTTCATGCCATTCCACTAGAAATGTTGACGAATATCACGATACATCTTCGTGCCACCGGGATAAATTGAGTACGGAGAACTGTGAGCGTCTACCATGATCTCCTGTCTGATATCACCACTGGGTATACAAAGACGTCTTCTATGTCGGAGAGTACCATCTTCATTAATGCATAACTCTGCTCTCCGTCCTGCTACACATTCTGTCCTAAGCCGCTGAAGCTTAGAATCTCCTGACTGAGCTAACTTAATCCTCTCAACTATGCTGGACTGAACTTGCATGTTGGCCATCAATGCCACATTGGTAGGAAGAACAACCTCAATACCCATCTTCTGAAGATCGGCTAACAATTCTGGCTGTGCTGTTAGAAAATAAGCTCATGCTCTTCTGCTCAACGCATCTTCAACTATGTTGGCCTTCCCAGGATGATACTGCAAGTTGATGTCAAAATCCACAAGTAGTTCTAGCCATCTTCTCTGATGCATATTAAGATCCTTCTGGGTAAACACATACTTAAGACTCTTGTGGTCGGTAAAAATCTCCATCCGATCTCCATATAAATAATGCCTCCACAAATTAAGTGCAAAAACTACTGCTACTAACTCCAAGTCATGGGTAGGATAATTCCTCTCATGGTCACGAAGCTGACGTGACGTATAAGCTACTACCTTACCATGCTGCATCAAGTCACATCACAATCCTCTGCCAGAAGCATCACAATAAACTGAAAATCCTCCAGTCCCATCTGGAAGCGTGAGAATGGGGGCCGTCATCAGTCTCTGCTTCAACTTCTCGAATGAACTCTGACACTCTGCTGTCCAAGTAAACTGCACATCCTTACGGGTCAACTACGTCAATGGCACTGAAATTCGAGCAAAGTCTGACACAAATTGCCGGTCCAGCCAATCCTAGGAAACTCCGAACTTCTACGACGGAACTGGAAACTGGCCATATCTCTATAGCCACTATCTTCTAGGGGTCCACTTCTACTCCACCTCTGGTGATGATGTGACCTAAGTACGAGATACGATCCAGCTAAAACTCGTACTTACTAGACTTCGCATACAACTAGTGCTCTCTGAGAATATGAAGAACTACACGAAGATGCTGCGTATGTTCTGCCTCATTCTTACTATAGTCTAAGATGTCGTCTATAAACACTATCACGAACTGGTCCAAATAGGGCATGAAGATACGATTCATGAGGTCCATGAATACGGCTGGCGTATTGGTTGCTCCAAATGGCATAACAAGGAATTCTAATATCCATACCTCGATCTGAATGCTGTCTTCGGGATGTCTTACTATCTGACTCTGATCTGATGGTATCCTGACCACAAGTCAATCTTCGAGAATACTGCCGCTCCTTTGAGCTGATCAAGTAAGTCATCTATCCTTGGTAGAGAAAACCTATTCTTGATTGTTACAGAGTTCAGGGTACGATAATCAACACATAATCTTGACGTACCATACTTCTTTTCCACAAGAAGTATCGGGGCTCCCCAAGGTGATCTACTAGCATGAATGAATCCCTTGGTTCTGAGTTCTTCAATCATCTTATTCAAGATCTCTAACTCTGAAGGTGCCATCCTGTAGACTCCTCCTGACACTGGTGCCGTCCCTGGAAGCAAATCAATGGTGAACTCTATCTCTCTCTCTGGGGGCATGCCTGGAAGCTCTTCGAGAAATACATCAGGAAACTCTTCCACTACTCTGGAAAACTGAACTACCACTGCTACTGCCATCTGCAACACTGGGGGAGAAGGTTCTACTTCGCCCCTAGAGAATAAAAACTCTGCCTCACCGGGAATACCAAAACTAATCATGCTAATATGGCAGTCTATTCTTGCATATTGCTCCTTCAACCAATCCATTCATAAGACCACATCATAATCAACCATCAAAAATTCTATCAACCTAGCGGGAAACTCTCTTCCGTTAACTACGATTCGACACGAAAAAAACACTCTATCTACTCCCACAAGACCATTACCAGTAAGTATATTAAGCCTTACTGATAATGACTCGGGCTCCAGTCCTATCCGTGTAGCGAATCGTGCAGACATAAATGAATACGATGTACCCGAATCAAATAATACTGATGCTGAAAAAGAGTTGACGAGAATGGTACCTGCCACCACCTCACCTGAAGCTAACTCTTCTGCTACAGTCAGAGCCATAGCCTGACCTTGTCCTCTTGGTGCTGGTCTCCTATGTTGGTGACCTCTCTGCCTGTTCTGAATCTGAGCTTGGGTCTGGGCATACTGTTGGGCCTGAGGCGACAATGGCCTCGGAGGCTGGTACTGCTGCTGCACTGGTGCTGGACCCCTAACTGATGGACTGGTTAGGTTTGATGACGACGAACTGGCTCTATTCGGACAGGACCCTATCTTGTGATCTGGTGTCCCACAAGCCAAGCACAATCCCTGTGCTCTATGACACTCTGATACTATATGTCCTGGCTACCCACAATGAGTGCAGCCCATTGCGGAAGACTGCTTCTGCTTTTGTTGCTGAGGATATCCCGGCGTCGAGTACTGAACCGACGAAACTGTGGTCGCCCTCCTAGGAGCTCCAATAGTCAAATCCCTAGTTGCCGGGGCTGGTGCTGAAGACTGGGACATCTGTCCATGAGACCTCTTCCGTCCTCCGCTTCTATCTATAATCCTCTGCGAAGTATAATTGTCACGACCCGGTCCCCAAATACTTGGGTCGAATCGGATCATGCCCAGCCTGCGCCGTTGATGAGACGGCGGCAGTAAGCTGTAATCCATATTGCAGGTCATATCAACAACAAACTTGAATTTAAAAGTTGCCACAACATTTAATTTACGATAATAAAAACTTGTCTTTCAATACAAAGTTCATAAACTGAAAATAAAGAAACAACTAAACTCTCAACTAATGTAGCATCTATGGAGACGCCACAACATCATCATCAGCTGGAAGTACCGCCGGGTACAAGTCAGGATCATAATAGCTATTGATCATCATCTCCAGATCCTCAGTAATACCTAAAATGTTGTCTCCAGTCAGGAGGGAGCAAAGTACAATTCATGCAAATTTTAACAATTAAAATGACAATTTATAACATGCATTTTTAAACAGTTTGAAAATGAACAATTTTGAAATAGTACAGTACAGTGATATGAATAGGTAAAGAATATGACCGGTTTGGGTACATTTGTATCCTAGCGATACGGTATGGCTTATCCCCGTGTGAGAGAGGGGTAAGCTAACACATTCATTATCCTAAATTTGGATTTGGTCATATCCAGTACACTATTCTCCCAGTCCCCAACAATACGATCAATGCTCCCGAAGGAGTTCGTGTATAATTGTGGTTTAAACTTGCAATGAAACAATTGTGAAAATAATTGTAAAATCTACATAAAATGTACTTGCCTTAAATTCTTGGATTGAAGAGTCGGTACTTCAGGGTTTGGACAGTCACGCTCTTCCTTGAAATCCTACATTCCGGGAACTTGTTTCAGAAGCAAGCTCAAACTGTCTAGTTACAATCTCTATTTGTCTTTCCTAGTTAATTTTAGTCTTGAGTTAACCAATACCAACATCACAATCAAAGCACGCTTTTTCTAGTGCGTTATATTTTAAAGAAAAATTCCAATTTCTATTCTATTTCGGAAAACTCGTAATTTACCAATTTATTGGAAAAAAGATTGGTATTTCTTTTATAACTATATATATAAAAATATATTTTCTTAAATGAGAAAATCGTGAATTTCTAATAAATATAAATATTTAAAATTACTCCTACGCGTTCATACAACCCAGAAAAATAAAAAAATAAAATAAAGTTACTTCCTACTTATTACAGGCCTGGGCTTATGCCCTTACAAACCATTACACAAATTAAAATAAGAATAAACTGGGTTAGTCCCGTAAATTGCCTACAAAATAATAACAAAAATTTCTAATTAAAAATGTAAAATAAGAATGAAGTCTCAGACTCTGGTCCAGACATCATATCAGCTACTCTGCCTCAACGTCCGGACAAACCGGTGCGTTTGCATTTCGCTGGGGCCCATTGACCTTTAAGGTCGTCGCCCATAAATATTATTAAAATAATATTTTTACCGAAAATCATTTTAAAATCATTTTTATTATTTTGTAAAATTTTTGGCAGCATCTCCTCTGTTTTCGGTCAACCCAAAAACTGGGAAAAACTTCCAATAACCTGCAAAATAATTTCCAACCCAAAAATATAAATATAACCATCACAGAAAATTCCCGAGATCAATTCGGAAAACCCGAAAATATCGGAAAATCCGAAGTCACAACGGAAACTCTTCACAGAACCACATTTTCCCAAAACCAACCGTTCCAGAGAACCCAATCCGAAAACAGAGAACAACACCAAATTTATGCATTAAATCTAAATTCCGTTTTATTCCCGCAAATTCTCGGAAAACCCGAGAATACAGAACTCAGAACCTTTTCCGAAAGAGTTCTCGGAATCCCGAGAATTCTACAGAACTAGGTTCTGTCCAAGACATTCCAGCAACCAACCAGCAACAAAAAAATAATTTTTCGAAGAACTCGAAAAACCAAGACAGTAACGTAGTCGCTACATTACCGAAAATCAAATTCCAGAAGGAATTTGTAGGACCAGATTTTCATCATAGACTACATAATATAGGAAAACTATAGGATTAGAGGTTACCCAATCGACAACGTGAAACCGAGAATGAACTCGGAACGGAACCAGAAGAAGTCGTCCAACAGCGAACCAGAAGCGCTCGGGTCGGACGGGGGCGGTCACCGGGGCAACGCCGGCGACGGGCGGCCGGAACGGGACCGGTTTGGCGGCGGCGACTGCGGAAAAAAAAGGCGTCGGGTCGGGAAAACACGCCGGAAAGGGCGCCGGCTGGGATCGGCCTCGGGAGGGGCGCGGGTTCCCCGGTGGCTTGGGCGGAGGCCGGCGGTCGGGATCTGCCGAGGGGAGCTCGGGATGGCTAGGGATTTGGAGTAGGAGTTTGGGGAAGATGGAGAATGGGATGGTGGTGAAGGATTTGGAAGTAGAGTCTATATATAGGAAGGGGAAGAAGGGGGTTACCCATGGAAGAAGGTGAAGGGGCTCCTTGCCATAACTCCGACCGGCGGTAGGGAGGGGAAAGGTCAACGGTTTTGATCGGAAAGAAACCGAGAAGACTTTCGGTTTTGGGAAAGGAAGAGTTCCAACACAAAAGAATTGAATAACTTTCCTACATAATGAAACAACAAGGCTAATAGCTTGCAACTCATTAATTCCTTTAAGGAACAACATTCATTCTTAATGAATGAATGGTTTTAGAAACAAAGAAACTCCACAGAACAAATAATGGGTTGGCAAATGGGTTAATGGGTTTTATAACCCACTATAATAGATGAGTTGGGCCAATGTTTTGGGCTAGAGGCTTAGTCTTAATACAAAGGCTTTCTAAAAAAAATGGTTTTTAAGGACTAATAATTTGGACTTGGGCTAAATCTAATAAAAAATAATTTGGGGCAACAAAAATATTTTTGTTTTAAGGAGGAAATAAAATATTCTTAAGACTCCTATTTAAAATATTTTTAATCTGGAGATAGGTTCGGGTCTGGTCACATTCAAAAATCCACGTAAAATTATTTTTTAAAAAAAATAATTTTCATAAAGTACAAATAATATTATTCTAACTCAAATTTTAACAACACACTATTTAATTAAAATAATTCCTAAAAATATTACCGAAAATTACGGGTTTCACAACCTTCCCTCCTTAGAAAATTTCGTCCTCGAAATTTAAAGAGTTAGGTTGAGAAATTACCTCAAATCTCGAACAAGTACGGGTATTTCTCCCGCATCTCATCTTCACGCTCCCAAGTAGACTCGCCTGGGGAATCATGTCTCCACATAACTCTGACTATAGGAGTCACCGAGGTTCTGGTCTTCTTCTCGCCTCTGTCCAAAATTGCTACAGGCTTCTCTGGTACTGTGAGGCTCGGTCCAATCTCCAGCTCTGAGTGGTCTAAAATGTGATTCTCATCAGGTACATATTCTCTGAGCTGTGATACATGGAAGATGTTGTGCACGCCTTCTAGATTAGCTGGTAGAGCTAACCTATACGCCACTTCTCCTATCCGGCTCAGAACTTCGAACGGACCAATGTATCTGGGACTCAGCTTCCCAGCTCTGCCAAATCTGATTGTACCTCTGGTAGGAGAAATCTTCACAAAGACTTTATCTCCTTCTTCAAATGCCAATAGTCGTCGACCGCTGTCTGCCCAGTGCTTCTGTCTGTCTTGAGCAATCCTGAGCCTGTCTCTGATAAACTTCACCTTCTCTGCTGCGTCAGTCACCATTTCAGGACCCAGCAGTACTCTTTCACCAACGTCGTCCCATGCCAATGGTGTACGGCAACGACGTCCATAAAGAGCTTCAAATGGGGTCATCCCAATGCTGGCTTGGTAGCTGTTGTTGTAAGAAAACTCTACCAAGTGTAAATGGTCTTCCCACGATCCTCCAAACTCCAAAACACAAGCTCGCAGCATATCTTCAAGTGTCTGAATTGTCCTCTCAGATTGCCCATCTGTCTGGGGATGATAAGCCGTGCTGAATTTCAACTGAGTCCCCAAGCTGTCATGCAAACTTTTCCAAAAATGTGAGGTAAAACGAGTGTCTCGATCAGATACAATGCTTACCGGTACTCCATGAATCCGGTAGATGTGCCGCATGTATAATGCTGCCAACTTCTCAGTGGATAAACCCACTTTGAAGGGAATAAAGTGAGCTGACTTGGTTAGTCGGTCCACTATTACCCAGATGGCATCCTTCCCTCCTTGGGAACGAGGCAGTCCTGACACGAAATCCATCGTGATGTGCTCCCACTTCCATTCTGGGATGTCCAGCGGTTGTAGAAGTCCTGCAGGCCTCTGTCTACTAGCCTTCACTTGTTGACAAATCAAGCATCTAGCAACATACCTGGTGACATCTTTCTTCATTCCACTCCACCAGACAATAGTGCGCATATCCCGATACATCTTATTAGCTCCAGGATGTATAGAATATTGAGACTGATGCGCTTCCTTCATCAACTCGTTCCTCAGTTCGCCAGACGGTACACAAAGTCTTGTACCATTCTTCAGAGCTCCATCGTTGGCGATTGAGAAACCCTCCAGTGTTCCTGCTAACACTTGATCTCTCAGCTTGCAAAGTGCCTCGTCTTGAAATTGCGTCTCCTTGACTCTGTCCATCAGGTACGAGCTCACTTGCAACTTCATCATCACCGAATCAGCATCCAGTTCCTTCCTTCCAGGTAGTACAATCTCCAGTCCAAGCTTCTCGATGTCCTCCAGCAGGTGCCTCTCCTTGGTTAAGAACATCGCCACTGGGTATCGACTAAGTGCATCAGCGACCACATTAGCCTTACCCGGGTGGTATTGCAAGTCGATGTCGAAATCCTTCATTAACTCCAGCCATCGCCTTTGCCTCATGTTCAACTCTTTCTGAGTGAAAACATACTTCAGACTTTTGTGGTCTGTGTATATCTCCACTCTCTCTCCATACAAATAGTGTTTCCAAAGCTTCAACGCAAAGATGACTGCAGCAAGCTCCAGATCATGAGTGGGATAGTTCTTCTCATGAGTCCGTAATTGCCTAGATGCATAAGCAATCACTTTCCCATGTTGTTGAAGAACGCAACCCAGTCCTTTGCCTGAGGCGTCACTGTAGATTATGAAACCACCGGATCCTGCGGGTAGCGCAAGGATTGGTAAGCTTCTTCTACAGCTTCTTAAATGCGTCCAGACAAACTCTTCATTCTTTCGAGTCAGCTTCATCATCGACTCAGCAATCTTGGCGAATTCCTACACAGATTCCAGTAGTATCCCATCAAGTCCAAGAAACCATTGAACTTAGATATACGACTTCTCCACAGCGGCTATCTATCTAGAGTCTATCAAATTTTCTTCTCTTGTGACATTATGGCAAAAAAAAAAAAAAACCACATTGTCTAAGAAAATTCATGTCTTGATAGCTTACCAAAAACTTCTTCAAAGTTCCTAGAAATTTCTCAGATGCTCTTCATGTTCTTCTTCAGTCCTTGAGTATATCAGATTTTTGTTATCTAAAGAAAAGACAACAAACTGATTCAATTACTCATAAAAAGACTCTGTTCATGAGATTCATGAACACAACATGAGTATTCATCATTCCAAGAGACATGATCCAAAAATTCAACTACCAGTATTTGGTGTTGAATGTCGTCTTGAGAATGTACTCCTTCATGATCTTATTCTGATGGTAGTCAGTTCTTAAGTTAATCTCCGAAAACCCTTAAGTTCACTCAACTTGGATAGATCATCAGTCGAGAAAAAGTAATTCTTCAGTGCCCTGATAGTCTACTCTCATCCATATTGTTTTATCCTTCTTGGATACAAACAAGACTGATGCTTCTTAGAGTGAAGCTCCGTCTTATATGAAACCCAACACCTTTAGTCCATTGATCTAATCCTTCATTTCCTTGGCTTCCTTCAGGTCGATTCTATAGTATCACTTATAGGGAAGGAGCTAGGTACTAGGTTAATGGAATATTTCTATGCATAGGGTAATCCAGAAACTATTAGGGAAAACTTCTATCATGAAGATGTAACTAAGATTTTTATTCATATAAGAGAATTACAACAAAACTCTCATAATTGATCTAGGGACATCTTGTTACAGCTTCTTAATAGATAATACTACTCAGCAGTCCTAAGTACTATTCTTCATGGTTCTGGTTCTTGCTTGGGCATCTCCATTTTCTTCCTCTTCTATGATCCTTGATTCTGTTTCATCCCTTCCTACGGTCTGTTGGATAGAGTCCTGAGGTTGTGGCATAATAGACGTTCCGATACGATGATAAGATAAGAGGCAGTCCTTAACTTGATGTTCAGCAGATCCACACACCAAACATTGCCTTAATCTTTTGCGACAAATGTTGGCTTGGTGACCAGGTCTCTTACAGTAGGCACAAGCCAAAAGCTTCTTGCAATATGGTTGTCGGACAGGGCCCAAATATCTTCTATTCTCATGGGTATCCCTCCTAGGACGAGGTTCCGCTCCAACTTGGTTTAAAATGGCTAAGGTTGCGTCGTTGATATTCTTCATGACTTCTCTCGAGATATCCATCTGTTCAGCTTGAATCTTCTGATACTCTAGGATTTCTTGAAATAGAGCAACCATCTGAGAGGTGTTCTCTGGTACTGGTGAAGCAACATGAGTGGGTACTTCCTCAAAGAAAAGTAACCCAGTTAGAGGAGAGGTAGGATTTGCCAGTGTGGGGAAAACTTCACTGGATGATTGGTGAGGATGATCAATCAGCTGGTTGGGTGAAAAGCTCTGACTTGACTGAAGAGGCGGGGTTCGATCCGGAGATGATACCACATCGCCAGCAGAGTTGGTTTTGTCAGTGGTCATTCTCTGAAAGGTTTAGGATGCAAGCATAAGCAAGGTAACCTACCAGTCTATAATAAAAATATTTATCATATATAAATCGGTCCTATGTTGTGGCAATTTTGATGTTCTAGTGTTCCTAATTGTTTCTAGTTTTCCTAAATTGTTGATTTAGTTGACCTGCATGGGCCACCACTAAAAACATGTCACGACCCGGTCCCCAAATACTTGGGTCGAATCGGATCATGCCCAGCCTGCGCCGTTGATGAGACGGCGGCAGTAAGCTGTAATCCATATTGCAGGTCATATCAACAACAAACTTGAATTTAAAAGTTGCCACAACATTTAATTTACGATAATAAAAACTTGTCTTTCAATACAAAGTTCATAAACTGAAAATAAAGAAACAACTAAACTCTCAACTAATGTAGCATCTATGGAGACGCCACAACATCATCATCAGCTGGAAGTACCGCCGGGTACAAGTCAGGATCATAATAGCTATTGATCATCATCTCCAGATCCTCAGTAATACCTAAAATGTTGTCTCCAGTCAGGAGGGAGCAAAGTACAATTCATGCAAATTTTAACAATTAAAATGACAATTTATAACATGCATTTTTAAACAGTTTGAAAATGAACAATTTTGAAATAGTACAGTACAGTGATATGAATAGGTAAAGAATATGACCGGTTTGGGTACATTTGTATCCTAGCGATACGGTATGGCTTATCCCCGTGTGAGAGAGGGGTAAGCTAACACATTCATTATCCTAAATTTGGATTTGGTCATATCCAGTACACTATTCCCCCAGTCCCCAACAATACGATCAATGCTCCCGAAGGAGTTCGTGTATAATTGTGGTTTAAACTTGCAATGAAACAATTGTGAAAATAATTGTAAAATCTACATAAAATGTACTTGCCTTAAATTCTTGGATTGAAGAGTCGGTACTTCAGGGTTTGGACAGTCACGCTCTTCCTTGAAATCCTACATTCCGGGAACTTGTTTCAGAAGCAAGCTCAAACTGTCTAGTTACAATCTCTATTTGTCTTTCCTAGTTAATTTTAGTCTTGAGTTAACCAATACCAACATCACAATCAAAGCACGCTTTTTCTAGTGCGTTATATTTTAAAGAAAAATTCCAATTTCTATTCTATTTCGGAAAACTCGTAATTTACCAATTTATTGGAAAAAAGATTGGTATTTCTTTTATAACTATATATATAAAAATATATTTTCTTAAATGAGAAAATCGTGAATTTCTAATAAATATAAATATTTAAAATTACTCCTACGCGTTCATACAACCCAGAAAAATAAAAAATAAAAATAAAGTTACTTCCTACTTATTACAGGCCTGGGCTTATGCCCTTACAAACCATTACACAAATTAAAATAAGAATAAACTGGGTTAGTCCCGTAAATTGCCTACAAAATAATAACAAAAATTTCTAATTAAAAATGTAAAATAAGAATGAAGTCTCAGACTCTGGTCCAGACATCATATCAGCTACTCTGCCTCAACGTCCGGACAAACCGGTGCGTTTGCATTTCGCTGGGGCCCATTGACCTTTAAGGTCGTCGCCCATAAATATTATTAAAATAATATTTTTACCGAAAATCATTTTAAAATCATTTTTATTATTTTGTAAAATTTTTGGCAGCATCTCCTCTGTTTTCGGTCAACCCAAAAACTGGGAAAAACTTCCAATAACCTGCAAAATAATTTCCAACCCAAAAATATAAATATAACCATCACAGAAAATTCCCGAGATCAATTCGGAAAACCCGAAAATATCGGAAAATCCGAAGTCACAACGGAAACTCTTCACAGAACCACATTTTCCCAAAACCAACCGTTCCAGAGAACCCAATCCGAAAACAGAGAACAACACCAAATTTATGCATTAAATCTAAATTCCGTTTTATTCCCGCAAATTCTCGGAAAACCCGAGAATACAGAACTCAGAACCTTTTCCGAAAGAGTTCTCGGAATCCCGAGAATTCTACAGAACTAGGTTCTGTCCAAGACATTCCAGCAACCAACCAGCAACAAAAAAATAATTTTTCGAAGAACTCGAAAAACCAAGACAGTAACGTAGTCGCTACATTACCGAAAATCAAATTCCAGAAGGAATTTGTAGGACCAGATTTTCATCATAGACTACATAATATAGGAAAACTATAGGATTAGAGGTTACCCAATCGACAACGTGAAACCGAGAATGAACTCGGAACGGAACCAGAAGAAGTCGTCCAACAGCGAACCAGAAGCGCTCGGGTCGGACGGGGGCGGTCACCGGGGCAACGCCGGCGACGGGCGGCCGGAACGGGACCGGTTTGGCGGCGGCGACTGCGGAAAAAAAGGCGTCGGGTCGGGAAAACACGCCGGAAAGGGCGCCGGCTGGGATCGGCCTCGGGAGGGGCGCGGGTTCCCCGGTGGCTTGGGCGGAGGCCGGCGGTCGGGATCTGCCGAGGGGAGCTCGGGATGGCTAGGGATTTGGAGTAGGAGTTTGGGGAAGATGGAGAATGGGATGGTGGTGAAGGATTTGGAAGTAGAGTCTATATATAGGAAGGGGAAGAAGGGGGTTACCCATGGAAGAAGGTGAAGGGGCTCCTTGCCATAACTCCGACCGGCGGTAGGGAGGGGAAAGGTCAACGGTTTTGATCGGAAAGAAACCGAGAAGACTTTCGGTTTTGGGAAAGGAAGAGTTCCAACACAAAAGAATTGAATAACTTTCCTACATAATGAAACAACAAGGCTAATAGCTTGCAACTCATTAATTCCTTTAAGGAACAACATTCATTCTTAATGAATGAATGGTTTTAGAAACAAAGAAACTCCACAGAACAAATAATGGGTTGGCAAATGGGTTAATGGGTTTTATAACCCACTATAATAGATGAGTTGGGCCAATGTTTTGGGCTAGAGGCTTAGTCTTAATACAAAGGCTTTCTAAAAAAAATGGTTTTTAAGGACTAATAATTTGGACTTGGGCTAAATCTAATAAAAAATAATTTGGGGCAACAAAAATATTTTTGTTTTAAGGAGGAAATAAAATATTCTTAAGACTCCTATTTAAAATATTTTTAATCTGGAGATAGGTTCGGGTCTGGTCACATTCAAAAATCCACGTAAAATTATTTTTTAAAAAAAATAATTTTCATAAAGTACAAATAATATTATTCTAACTCAAATTTTAACAACACACTATTTAATTAAAATAATTCCTAAAAATATTACCGAAAATTACGGGTTTCACAATAATCATGCCTCTTCACTGCTCGGAAGACGGCATCAAACGTCTAGTGCTCAAACTGCTCCACTGATATGACAATCTCTAGGTGGAGCCCATGCTGGAATCGCTGGGCTCGATCCAATTCGGTTGCCACCAAGGTAGAAGAAAACCGACTGAGTCTAGAAAACTCGGTCGCATATCCATCGACTGTCCTTCCCATCTGCTTAAGATTGGTGAATCTCATCTGCAGATCATACCGAGCTACTGCGTCGAAGTACTTGGTCTGGAACTTGTTGCTGAATACCGCCCATGAGACAGGCATCGGTAATCCAACTGCTAGCATCGCCCACCAGCTGCAGGCTAAGTCCAATAACTGTAGGCGCACAACGACCACCTTCTCTTCCTCAGGAATCCTAGCTGCCTTCAGGATAACTTCCATGTCCTGAAGCCATGCATCAGCAGCGATAGCATCTTCACTGCCGTCAAAGAAAGGAGGGTTTAGACGCTTGAAGCTGTTGGCGGCGTTGTTCCCTTGGTAACCAACTCTGCCCATGGCATCTTGTACTATCTGGTACAGGGCATCGCCCCGACGATCTTGAGATGCAAGCAATTCCCTGATGAGACCCACCAGGGTTCCATTATCAGTCTCTATAGGCTGGACTGGCTGAATTGGGGGCTCTGGATCCCCAGAATGCATGACTCGAGAGGCCACTCCAGAGTGCTGGGCTTGGTCTCCAGGTTGTTGCTGGTCCACTGGAGGTGCTCCGCCTTGCTGATCGATAGGACCAGGAACAATGCTGCTGAAGAAATGACATGGGGAATAATAAGGAAGGACCATGATAGATCGAGGATATAAACATGTGTTCAGGTCAAGATTTCGGAAAGATTAGAAGACACGAGTAGAGATCAAGGGCGAGTGCTTATTGAGACATCTATTCAGTGAAACCCTCACACATCATGATTTACTAGACCTGCATAGGCCACCACTTAAATTGTGTCACGCCCCACAAATCAGAATAAAGGAGAGCGGGGGACAGACACAGCCAGCTACGTACATTGAAGTGAATCCCACCTCGTAATACGGTCACGGCTGTCTAAATGCATGAGGGTTTACTACAAGCTATTAGTTACTTATGGTAAAGAACAAGCTTAGTGTCTCAATCTCAAACAAGCAAGTAAATATAACATGATGGTAGATCATCAGACATACAAAGTAAGGCATCCCAAACATTACATATTCAGATGATCATGAGGCTAGTCATACAAAATATGAAGACTAGCAAGAGTTTAAGTCATACATGATCAACCCTAGGATTTGTCAATCATGTTACAGCCCTTAGGCAGACAGGAATGTAAATTCAACACGAGCTAACACTTGCTCGACGGCTAAACGCCTCAAAAGAATAATTTTACAATAGAGTGGGAGAACAAAATAAAACCCACTCGTTGCTAGGGTTGCGCCTAGTGTTCACCATCTGGTAGGAAGGCTGGAAGATCTTCGGGTGCTGCTCCGAAATCTGGCCATACAAAACTAGCTGGGTCAGACCCCAGAAAGAGCAAGTGCCACAAGGGAGGCTTCACTTAAGAACTAAAACCAGCACATTAGCACATGAGAACATAAATGATAATAAAAGACATGAGTTAAAGAAAACAGGGTGATAAACGATAAGGTAACTAAGGAACTATTTCAGTAACCAAGTTATAACCCGTAAATCAGACGAGGACCGGGGTTGTAACCCTTCACCTGAACAGAACTTAGTCCCTAACCGATTATCGATAAGGTAAAACATAACAATAAATGCACTGAAGTAACTATGTACTGACACTGTCTAGACAAGACTAGACTGAACTCCATCCATCAATCACGGCCAAGCAATGAGTACGGCTTGATACTTTAACTAACTAGGGTTTTCACAAGTCTAATTACTAACAAGATGAAATGAGATGTTCCTATAGCTCCCCTTCCCAAAATTTTAAAAAATATTTTATTATTATTTATTTTATTGAGGTTAATTTTTAGATAAAATTACTTACTAATTTTGGTTATATTATTTCGTTATCAAATAAATGTATAATATATATATTCATATCTGCATTAATAAGGTCTTAGACTGATAATAGATAATATATTAAAAGTATGGAATGTTAGAGTGTTAAATTTATATATGATACATGTGCATGTATGCATCATATATATATATAGAGAGAAAGAGAGAGAGTAAATAAATATATATATAAAGATATGAATATACATATATACTTAGTTATATATAATGCAAAAGAAATGGTTTCAACTAACAATTGTTGTAATATGATGTTGCAGCTGCATTTACTACTAATTCTCCCACAAATGATGATGTAAGTGATGTTATGACCATTTGGCCAGTCTCTTGCTAACTGATGGTGTTAAACGTAACTGCAATCCAAATGGTCTCTTAATGTTATTCATCTTGGTTTGATCAGGCCCAGAAAAACCCATGAATGTGTCACTTAGTCACTTACACTTATGAAGATATTACTAAAATCAATGAGGCAATTCAACATTTCAACACCCCCTGAATGTATTGAAAGCTTACAATTGAAACAATATGACAGGAATCCTTAAATAAGAAAAACACTAATAAATATAAATCAAAACCATTTGACAAAATAACCCCTAAGAATCCCAGCCCAGCCTGCAGGCCAGACTACCATAGGCCCACCCGGAGTCCCCGCACAGGAAGTCCCCAAGCGCGCGGCTCTGTTGTAAACAGAGACTGCGTATATTTATATCCGAGAGAGAGGGATCGAGAGCGAGAAGTCATCGAAACCCTAAACGAACCAACGGTGCGTCCCTACAACCTCGCGACCTCCACTCGACCGGCGTGCACCACCCTCGGCACCGCCGCAGTCCGCCACCGGCCGGCGCGCGCACGCGGAGCTGTACAAGCAGATGACAGCAGCAACCGCGGGTCTGAGAGGCCGATTTCATGGCAACATTTCTCGACGATCTCTCGATCGTCTTACGATCTTCTTTCTCTGGTATGAAGTTCACTTATACGTCTTTAATTCTCTTCAAACGCTTCATGTCTAGATGCACCATGCTGTCCAGGAAATCGACGCAAAGTCGACGAAAAACCAGCCTAAAACAGAGCCTTAACACAGTCCCAACGACCCGACTTGGAAGACGATTATTTGCCAAACCATTAACAGTCTTGAAAATCCATTTGAACAGATTCAATAACAACCTATACGAGTTCGAAACCTCTCTTTTACTTTTATTTTTCATCTATTAAAACTCTGTTAAAACCATTTCAAAGTTTGAAGAAAACCTGTTTTTAAAATATTAAAAATTAGGAAAAACCATCCACTCGACGTGCGTCCCGCCATTCCGGGCGACGTGGGCGCGAACCGTAGGCATCGAAAGCTACGTAACGGCTTCATGGTCGTGTGGGCTTTGACAGAATTCAAATTGGTCGCATGTGCGCGACGAATTTGATGCGTATCCGTCGAAATTCACCGTATCGGCCTCTGTGTAAATTTCCCAAGTACTTTGTACACGCTCGTCAGATCGAGACGAAACTTGCGCCAATAGGACCGTATCATTTTTTTGGTCCTGTATGCCAAGTTTGGTCCAATTCTGAGACAGTTGAATCGTACGTCGTTTTGCGGGCCCCACGGTCCCACTCAACGGGCGATTTTGTGCACGGCCCGCCGAAATCCAACTCTGGACATACGGTTGGGTTCGTATCAGAAAACCGGATCCGTAGACATGTATTTTGATGACTTTAGAGACCGTTGACTCTGGCACGCATTTCGGTGCAAAACGGGTCCAACGGCGGACATCATTTTTGTCCAAAATTACCGTTTTGCCCCTGTATCCAGAATTGGACTTAAGGACAGGCAATCTAAGCTAATTTGACTATTCTGAGAATGTTGGTACTATCTATTTCAGCATCTGGAGACTTCTGCATGTGTTGACTGATTGTGGCTCATTGAGTGATATGGTATTATTGGTTTCACCAGCTAAGGACCTCAGGCAAGTGCACTTTCTGATTGCTTTCGATTCATAGTAGTCTTTTTATTTCATGTCTATACACATATCTTGCTGCTTGTTGACAAGCTCGTCACGCGGAGTAGTCGGGAGGATAAATATCTTAGTAGACATGTGGACTACCCAGAACTATCCCATGATGTCTATTCGTGAACAATAGTACCTGTACACGACACGTGCAGGTTCCGGATTTACCCCCTAGCCGTTCATATGTCGAAACAGATATTTCACACCACCTAGATAGATGTCTTTTATTAGTTTTTTCCTTGTTTTCTTCTCTATCGTGCTATGTCATCAGTTATCTACCAGTTTTTATCTCTCATATGTTATTTTCATGTCTTGTTAATTCTATTGTGTTTTCGCATTGGCGTCGGTTTGTGTACTTGTTCCATTCCTGACTGGAAACCAATATTTTCAGGTTTAGCCGCGATCACTCTTAGCACTGGGAAGACTTGGGTATGCTGAGGTCAACCTAGAAATAGAAAACAGTTGTATCAATTCCATTAAATGTAAAGTCTTGTATTTTCTTTAAATATAATCTTGTAAATGTTGTAATAAATTTAGAAATATGAATGAGCATCAAATATGATTTTTGAGCATTTATTTCTTGCGGGCTTGACAACGTTCTACCGCCGACTCTGCGGCGTAGGCTGGCTTGGACACGTCTTGTATCCGGAAAAGCGGGTGCGGGTCGTGACAGTTCCAACATCCACAAGCCCTGCAGACTTAATCCAGGTTATCCAGTAGCAAGTTGAGAGAGTTGGATTAGGTGACTTGGGGGTGCAACACATGACAGTATGCTGAAAATATGCCCTACTCGACGGCAGGCTAGAAGTCCAAGTAGAGCGTCCAGATAACGGGACTGCCTGTAGCTGGAAAATCTCTTCATGAACTACTTGATCAATCTAGTCATTATCCTAGTCAGATTCAGTATGAATCCCTGACCGTGGTAACCAGAAATTCTTGTCCTAGACATGATGCAAGACGAGACATGTAGCTTATACAAGCACAAACACCTACGGTGTCAAGATAAGAGTTATTTAGCAAGTCAAGATAGCCGTCACAACAGCATATCGAGATTATCATGTTAGGTTTACTTATCAAGAGTGTGCCACGATGGGCCACTATCATGTATTATCATGCCAAGGTTGCTTGTCAAGAGTGCGCCACGACGGGCCACTATCATGTCATGTCACTTGTTACTTGTCATTATCGTGTTCCATCCTTACACTGTCATGAATGAGAGAAACTTGCATAAAATAGTTAGTAACATATTCTTGAAGCCAAAAAAAAGATCTACAACTTCTATGTTGGAAGTTGAGAGAGATTCTGACCACAAATCAGCCAAATATGACATAAAACAACCAAAATAGGCACTATGTGGCCAAGGGTGAATGGGGGCTCATACGGCAGTAAATGGGTACCCATCTATGCGGCAGGGTAGATGGGTGCCCATCTATGCGGCAGGGTTGATGGGGTGCCATATATGCGGCAAGGTAGATGGGGTGTCATCTATGCGGCAGGGTCGATGGGGTGCCATCTATGCGGCAAGGTCGATGGGGTGCCATCTATGCGGCAGAGCCGATGGGGTGCCATTTATGTGGCAAGGTGGATGGGGTCTCATGCGGCAGTAGATGAGTACCCATCTATACGGCAGGGTAGATGGGTGTCCATCTATACGGCAAGGTGGATGGGGTCTCATGCGGCAGTAGATGAGTACCCATCTATGCGGCAGGGTAGATGGGTGCCCATCTATATGGCAGGATCGATGGGGTCTCATACGCAGTAGATGAGTACCCATCTATGCGGCACCGTCGATGGGGTGCCATCTATGTGGCAGGGTCGATGGGGTGCCATCTATGTGGCAAGGTGGATGGGGTCTCATACGGCAGTAGATGAGTACCCATCTATATGGCAGGGTAGATGGGTGCCCATCTATGCGGCAAGGTGGATGGTGTCTCATGTGGCAGTAGATGAGTACCCATCTATGCGGCAGGGTAGATGGGTGCCCATCTATACGGCAGTGTCGATGGGTACCCATCTTCTCTGAAAATTTGAGAATGATGGCCATGGAACCCATTGCTTCCAAGCTCCACAAAATCTTCAATGTAAGTCCAAATTTGGACTTCCATAGGTCTAAATTGGGTAGAATAAAATTCTCTTGGTAGATGGTAAGTCCAAATTTGGACTTGAAAATAATAAAGCTTGATAGATCAAAACCCAAGAAATCCGAAAATGTAACAAACTTAGATCTACAAGAAATAAACCATAGAAATTGAAAATGCTAAGTACTAAAGTTTCTTAGAATCTCGTGAGGAAGACAATGGAACAACAAAAATAGAGTTCCTCCATGAAGCAAGTTGCACTTGCCTAAGCCTCTCTTGGTAGGTGGAGAAGTTAAGAGGAAGAAGATGAAGAAATAAATAAAGAAGGAGAAGTAAATGAGGAGAGAGATAAGGGTTGGTGGCTTTTAAAGGAAGAGGTTACATGTTGAACCAACCCAACCAAGCCGTGCCAATATTAAACCAATGCAAGATTAAACCAAGATTAGCTAGTTAAGACAAGTCACAATATGGGTCAGAATTCCGTACACGTATACTGAAAATACGTAAAACAAAAAAGGGGGTGACAGCCATGTCCATATTTTGGGTCGACAAGTTTGGGTCGAAATGGTGTCCCTAATTCGAATCGAAAATATATGTGACTCCGTGGGATGAATTTAGATTGGGTCTTGTGTCAGGAAAGTTGTAGGATAAAAATGAAGCACAAGATAGTGTGTATGAGTGGGACACGAAGGTCATGGGTGTAGGGTGTCTCAACTAGATTATGCACGAAAAGTTGGTTTTGAGAAAACGACTAGTCATGTGCTCCTAAATTAAAGTCTCGACAACGTGTATATGATGATAAAAGATAAAAGTGGAAAATTTATTAATAATTATTCAACGATCAAATAGCCTAAATTGACCCGAAGTTGTGCCATACAAAAAGAGTACAAGGGAACAAGTTTGAGTGGGACATGATATATCAAAATGAAGATAATCTTGTCTATTACAAACTCATGAAGAAGGTTTTCGGATATTGGCATCTCTGACGCTCCAGAAATTAAAGTCATGGAAAAGAATATTAAACAAAAAAAATTAAATAATAGTACTTATTGAAAATGATTGATTTAGAAAATTAAAAAAATAAACCCTCAATTTTAGGCACTACCAAAATAAGCCATATCAGCGACGAAATTAGCGACGCCAACTTAAAACGTCGCTAATATTTCTGGAATTAGCGACGCCAAAAGTAAGCGTCACAATACGTCACTGATAGCGACAAACAGCGACATATTACGACTACCTTTAGTGTAATAAAAACCAACATCGTTGATTTGTCGAAAAATATCGCCAGTTTTATTAGTTTAGCGACGGTTAGCGTCGCAAAGCTTATGGCGTCGCCAAATATTAAAGGAAAGTCGACGCTTTGCGACGTATTTACAGACGTCGCTAACTTGCTGCTAAATAGGGTTTCCTCGGTTCGACTTTTCATATCTCCCTCTCCCCAAATTTTTTGTTCCCGCCCCTCTTCCCCCGATCTCGATGACAGCCCGACCCCCTTCCCTCCGGCGCCGCTCATCCTCCTCCTCCACCGCGAGCCCCTTCTCCTCCCTCCGGCGAGCCCCTTCTCCTCCTCCTCCTCCACCGCGAGCCCCTTCTCCTCATCCACCACGAGATCCTTCTCCTCCACCACCGAACTTGTCCTCCTCCTCCTCCTCCTCCACCACCACCACGAGGAGACTGAAGGTAAACCCTAACCCTAATTGAGGTATTTTTCGTATCCTAAATGGACACGAAGACACATTACGACCATGTGTTCACTGATACAGTGTGTTCGTGAGGTTTTGGACACTTTGTGTCCATTTGTTGGACACATGGACACCCCCAAGCATGCATATATATGTATTTCACCTCTGTACACTTAATCCCCTACTTACACTTGTGTATTTTCGTATTAATTTGGATTTGCATATTGGGTTTGGGTTTCGATATAGTGTTTGATACATTGTTTCACCTTGCAACATTCCTACACTTAGAGACGTTTAGTAGACAACTAATTATTTTATCCTAGTTTGCAAGTGTACTTTTGGATAATCTAGGTATATTAGTTTACCAATATCCCCAATGGCCGGAGATTTTAAGTATATGAACCAATTAGTCAACATCTATTTGTTGAAGTATGGTACTCCATTCTTCGTAAGTTCTAGCTATATATGTCTCAAGATCCAATACTCAAAAATCCCAAGAAGAAGAAGAAGAAAAGAATAACATGACATCGCTCAACACCCTATGACAACTCCATGAATAAAGTAGACGATCCTCCATACAAGTCTTTCTTCATCTATTGTCTTAAAGTGTAAGTTCTACAGTATGGTTCTCTTTGTAGAATTGTGTCTTATTTAGACAACAAGGGTTTCCTATTTTTACAGGTAACATGGCAACATGTGTAAGGGAACATATAGGTGTGTGTTTGTGTTTGAAAGGGAGTGTCACAAGAGTAAGGCGTGAGCATGTGTTAGTATTTTGAGCTGTGAGAGTGTTTGTTCTATTGAGATTAGTACCAACTGGAAAGTTAGATTAAAAGAACCTGGGAACTATGGTGTGGTTGTATACATCATGTATATGTATGTGTGTGTCTAGTGGGAGAAAGGGGGAGGGTTAACTAGTACCAGGTATTTGGAGAGGAGGGAGAGTTTAGACTAGTATATATAGACTAATATCCTAAAACTTGACTTATACAACTTAAAAATGGCTAGTTTGACCAAGTTGGACTAGTTTAGCTTAGAGTTGACTCGGTTGGACTATACATAATATATAGACTAATATCCTAAAACTTGACTTATACAACTCAGCCTATATGAAATATTGTAGACACGGGTGATATACCGCCGCGATAATCTCTGACCACCGTACGCACAAACACTCGAAACAAAAGTTAGCAATGTGAAAAGAAGATGACCGATAATCTCTGACCATTTAACGTAAAATGTCATGTGTACATATACTGCGGAAAGTGTAGACCGCATGAACTGACAAACGAGAATTTGGGGATCAAAGTTGTAACAAGTAAAGTTGTGTTTTGGATATGTTCTATTCTTGTTAAGCTCTTTGTGCACAAAGCAAGATATAACGAATACAGAACATCTCTCAAGTTTACGAATCTTGTATGCTCTATACTCGAGTTATGAACTCGTTATTTGTTCTGTATTCTCTATTTATAGCTTGCTTTGTGAGCAAAGAGCTTGCAAGAGTTCTTTTTCCAAAGCACAACTTGACTTGTTCCAGCTTTGAGACCCTCATTTTCGTACGTCATCAGTTCATGTCGGTCTTTACTTTCCCCAGTAACTTCCTCCAATTAACTCTATCCCTCAGTTGAGCTACTATTTCAAAGCTTTGACACTTGCATATCATTCACTACCTTGATGTATCTATCTTACAGAATTATGGAGCTGAATTACTATCTGCAGAATCGTACGTGGATGTACAACCGTTATCCTGATGACATGTACGGTGTGCGGGATGAATTCATAGAGGTTGTACACCAGTTCCTGCAGTTTGCCAAGGCGTTCCCTCAGTACATGGACGGTACCAAAATTAAGTGTCCGTGTGTGAGATGTCGCAACTTGAAATATCATCCAGAAGTGGATGTCATGTATCATTTATACTCGAAGGGTTTCACGCCGAATTACTATCAGTGGAGCGAGCACGGAGAACTTGTGTCTTAGCATCGGAGTACGAGCCTTATGTGGATGTCCACAACAATGCTCCTTACGACGATGGGTTGGTGAACATGGTTTTCGATGCGGCCGGGCCTAGTTTCGATCCGGATGATCATCATGTACCTGAGGAGGCACCGAACCCCGATGCTGCACAGTTCATAGAGTTACTGGAGAATGCAAGGACTCCATTATATCCTGGTTGTGAGGATCATTCACCGTTGGTGGTGGTTACAAGATTGTTGAGCATCAAGTCCGATTTTAACATGTCACAAGATTGCCACAACCGCCTTATGGAGTTGCTTATAGAAATATTACCTGAGGGTACGAAGTTGCCTAAAGACTTCTACCGGTCTAAGAGGATGGTTAGATCGCTCTGGATGGGATACAAAAAAATCAATGCCTGTCGCAACGGGTGTATGTTGTACTACAAAGACGACAAGGATGAAGACGCCTGCAGATTTTGTGGTCTCGATCGCTACAAGGCATGTGGTAGAGGAAAGTCTGTCGGTGCCAGGAAGCCTACCTCTTCAATGCACTACTTGCCATTGACGTCGCGGTTGCAGCGGTTGTTTATGGTGAAGAAAACTGCAGAAAACATGAGTTGGCATAAGCAGGAACATACCGAAGGAGTGTTGGATCACCAATCTGATGGAGAAGCATGGAAGCACTTTGATCGAGAGTATCCAGATTTTGCTTCTGATCTGCGTAATGTCAGATTGGGTCTCTGCTCCGACGGTTTTATCCCATTCGGACTTTCGGGATCCCAGTATTCGTGTTGGCCTGTGATCGTCACCCCGTATAATCTACCTCATTGGATGTGCATGAAGACTCCGTATATGTTTCTCACCGTTATTATCCCAGGTCCGAACAATCCGAAAAGGAACATCGATGTGTATTTACAGGCGTTGATTGGTGAGTTGAATCAGCTGTAGAAAGTAGGTTCCAACACGTACGATGTATCTAGAAAACAAAATTTCTAGATGCGGGCAGCACTTATGTGGACCATCAACGACTTTTCGGCCTATGGAATGTTATCTGGATGGAGCACGCATGGTCGTCTTTCATGTTCATATTGCATGGACAGCACTAAGGCTTTTCGTTTGAAACATGGAGGTAAACCGTGCTTCTTCGATCGTCATCGACAATTCCTGCCGAAGGATCATCCGTACCGGATGAACAGGAATGCTTTTCGTGCTGGCGTTGTAGAGAAGGCTAATCCCCCGCCAAGGTGGCCCGGATACACGATATGGAAAGAGGTAAAAGATTTAACAAGAGCTATTGAACAGCGTGCTACAGACTACAAGTTTGACGGATTTAGTCGCACTCATAACTGGACGAAGAGGAGTATATTCTGGGATCTTCCATATTGGAGCACCAATCTGATTAGACATAACCTTGATGTCATGCATATCGAGAAGAATGTGTTTGACAACATAATTAATACTGTAATGGACGTAAAGGGGAAGACGAAAGACAATCCAAAGGCTAGATTGGACTTGGAAGAAATATATAGACGTCCTGCATTGCATTTGATAGAGGACGGGAATGGGAAGTTGAAGCAGCCTAAGGCAATTTTCTCACTGGAGAAGGAGGATGAAGTGAGGCTTTGTAGGTGGATTCAAGGTCTGAAATTTCCAGATGGGTATGTTTCGAACTTGACAAGATGCGTCGACCTCAAGGAGAACAAACTGATAGGTATGAAGAGCCATGATTGTCACGTATTCATGGAACGATTAATTCCGATTGTATTTCGGGAATTCTTACCGCAGGCATTTTGGGATCCATTGACGGAGCTTAGCATATTCTTCAGGGACCTTTGTTCTAAGAAATTGCTCGTTGATCGTCTAGAAAAGCAAGAGAAGGACATTACGGTAACACTGTGCAAGCTAGAAAGGGTGTTCCCTCCTGGATTCTTCGACTCTATGGAGCATTTGTCGATTCATCTTTCCTATGAGGCACGTGTTGGTGGACCCGTCGAATATCGATGGATGTACCCGTTCGAGCGACATTTGAATCACCTAAAAAGAAAGGTAAAAAATAAGGCTCGGGTCGAGGGTTCTATTTGTGAAGCCTATATTCTCGAGGAGATTACAAATTTCTGCTCCTCCTATTTCAAACCTCATGTTGCTACGAATAGAACGAGGGCTCCGAGAAACGACGACGGATATCAAGAATTTAATGATGGAATACTGAAAGTATTCAATGCGTCCGGAAAGCCTTCGGGGAAAATAAAGAAGAGATATTTGAATGACGAAGAGCTAAGGGCTGCTCAGTTGTATGTATTACTCAATTGCGACGAGGATGAAGTAGAGAAGCTAGAGGGGTAAGTAACTCAGGATGATGAGTTTACGTCATCTCAATGTAATAGTATAAGCTAATATTATTGTACTAATCGGCGATTGCTTCGTTGTTTTCCAGCACATATAATGATGAGTTGAGGCTGGTTAGACCCTACCTAACAGACGAAGCATTAGAACAAGAAATGAGACATCATTTTCTTTCTTGGTTGAGCGAATATGTAAGTAGCTCGGTAATTACTGGCCTCTTCTAATGCAACTGCGCAATAAATAACTTATTATCACTTCTTTGATATTCAGGTCGATCGTCTAATTACACCCGAGATTGAATTAATTAGAGCTCTTGCCAAGGGACCAATTACTTTTGTTAAAATATGGCCAAGTTACTGTGTCAATGGCTTTCGGTTCAAGTCGACAAATGCTCCGATCAGAGACAGCTTCCTGGATCTTGATTCCATGAAAAACAGTTGTTTGTGTATCAAGTCTTCGAACTACAAAGACGTCGATCCAGGAAATGATTTCTTTGGCATCTTGCGAGAGATTGTGGAGTTGTCATATAATAATGGCAGAGAACCTGCAAAGATCGTGTTGTTCAAGTGTGAATTGTTCGATCCGATTGAAAATCAAGGTTGGAAAATTGACAAGCATGGTCTTCTGGATATAAACTACAAGCGTAGATATCAAGGCTACGAAGCGTTTGTCCTAGCAACTCAGGCTCAGCTCGTGTACTTCACAGCTTATCCGAGACGGGGAGAAACGAAGTCTGACTGGTGGGCAGTATGCAAGACTAAAGCTAGAGATACTTTTGATGTTGACAAAAAAGCTTACCAGGAGGACGAGCTACCTCTTGTAACCAATATTGTCGATGTGGACTCCATGGAAGTTACGCATTACACGACACATAATGTAGATAATATAGAATTATCCGAAGAAGAAGACGAAGCCGACGAAGGCAACGATGAAAGTGAAGATGAGGAGGAAGAGGAAGATGAGGTCGAGGAAGACGAACAAGATGATTATTCTGAAGATGATTGAGAGAGATATACTTACCTGAACTTAGATGTTTCTTCTATAATATATTATCTGGACTTAGATGTTTATTGTAGAATGTATCATCATATGTTGTCTTGGTTATTATCTTGTCTTTGTTGTACTTTCATATTTCTAGTCTCTATTATTTGTTGTACTTTCATATTTCTAGTCTCTATTATTTGTTGTACTTTCATATTTCTAGTCTCTATTATTTGTTGTATTATTGTATGCTGTTATCAGGTATGGCAGGTCGTCGCAGAGCGTTCCGAGGGGGACGACGAGGTCATCATCCTCCGGTACTTCCTACAGGTACTGCTAGAGGACGAAGTTTTCCTTCGGTACCTTCTACTGGTACCGGCTCTGGATCCTCGTCGCCGATTACTCCTCTATATCAGACAGTAGATAGGCCTGCTGGGACGACGTCACGTGACATATCTCCTGGGACGAGTAGTTCCAGGCCTGTTGAGAGTGCTCGCCCGTCTAGCATTCCTGCTGTTGATACGACGATGGAGACGGATGAGCAGATGGCGGATGCTGCACCGACGGCCGAGGCGGCGGCGCCGACGGCCGACCAGCATCATGCAGATGATGTGTGCGCACCTCCGGAGGAGAGGAGGACGGAGATCTGGGCCGACGGTACAAAGTAGGTATTTTGGTTTATAATTTTTTTTCTTTCTATTTTTATCATAAATTAACTTTTTTCATGAATATAATATGTTTGTATAGATATCGTCCCCCAGAGGTATAGAGACGTCTAGGCCACATGCTGAGGCGTAATTATGGTGGTGCTTGGATTAACTACTCTGATGCTCCAGACGAGAGAAAGGCCTTCTGGTTTGCGCGCTTCAAGGTTAAAATATATTTGCTTTTAACATGAATCATATAATTTTTGTATATTATGTATAACTGATAAATATTTGGTTTGCGTTCTTCTAGGATATGTTTTTCTATCCACCGTACCGGGCCGAGCTTATCGAGGGGATGTTTCCGGCCGTCGCTGCCAAGCTGATCTGCGACGCTATCAATGATCAGAAGGATCGTGATCGTGCCGGAAAGCCGATCCAAGGTTGGATCACCCCTGATCAGTGGAATACGATGAAGGCTCGATTCGACGAGCCAAGGTACAAGGAGAAGTCGGAGAAGGCCAAGGCGGCTAGGCAACATGCCTCGAAGTGGTGCGGTGGGTCGATTCCGATGACGGAACATTTTCGTCGTCTGGTATGTCTTCCTCTTTTAGAAATATTATTTTAATGTAAAAACGATAAATTATTACTAAGATAATAAATTTAATTACAGGTAAAGAAGGTCGATAACGCCGACATGGTGACCGTCTTCCTGGCCACCCATCGTCGCGGCGGTGACCTTATTGACGAGAGGGCCGAGCAGACTTATGTAAGTATTACAATTCGTTATCTTAATTTAATACTTCGTGTCAATTTTAATATAACTTAGTAAATATGTTGCAAATAAATATTCATGTAGTTAGTAATAATAAGTACATTAATTAAAAATTAGAAATTATAGAGTACTATCCATACTTTCTTGGCCGAGTATCAGAGGCTGCGGGAACGGGCGGCTGCTAGTGCACCTGATGTAGGAGAGGTCGGTACTTCCTCGCAGCCCACTCAAGCTCCGTCGGCGGACGAGCTGTGGATGGCCGCCGCTGGTGGACTGCGTAGAGGTACGTACTACGGTACGGGATCCTATGGCGCCCTAGTTGTGACCCAGTCCTCTAGGACATCTCCTGCTAGTGTGCACGGTCTACAGCCGTCCCAGAAGTCTGCCCGAGTCCACCAGATGATGGAGTCTCTCCGTGACGACCTGCTACGACGGATCGAGGAGCAGTCTCAGCACCCTACGGACGATTCTGTACTGCTAGCACGATTGGATACGCTCGACCGCGGCATTAGGGACCTCAGGAAGACGACTGAAAGGACAGAGCGCACCGTTTGAGGGTTAGAGCGCACGGTAACGGAGCTGCAGACAGGACAGGTGACCATGGCCAAGAGGATGAGATTGGCGCAGGAATCGATGGTCCAGAGCAGTGATAGAATGTTATCTATCATGGATTCATACCACCAGCGACTTACAGCGTTGGAGCGTGCTGGTCCTCCGGGTGCACCTTCATCGTCGTCGACTCCGCCGCCTCCACCGCCTTCTTCTTCGACACCGACTCCGTCGACGTCACTGCCTGCTCCATCGGTATCGATTTCACTTGAGGAGTATGAGTTGTTCTTATCCCTTCGTCGCGGCGGTGCCCCTCCTGCACCAGATTCCTAGTAGTCCTAGTTAGGACTGTTTCTTTGTGTTTGTTTCATTCTTTGTTTGTGACTTGGATATTTGTTGGTTGTGTAGATTTGGATGTTTGGATCCTATTCTATTTGTTGGTTGTGTGTAGACTTTGGTTATTTGGTTGTAGACTTTGTTATTTGGTGTAGAATTGGTTATTTGGATACTTGTTGTTGTGTGATTGTTGTAGACTTGGTTATAGGGAGTGAAACCTGTGTACAGTGAGAAATGGATATTCTGTGATTGTTTGGATCCTATTATACAGTGAGAAATGGTTATCTTTTTAAACTGCAGGAAGAAATGGACATTCTGTATTTTATTTTTTTATTTTTTTGCAGATTTAGCGACGTTTATCGACGTCCACCGACGTACGTTTGCGTCGGTAAACGTCGATAAATCTGCAATATTTTTCAGGTTACCGACGTCATTATACGTCGGAGAACGTCGGTAAACGTCGGTACACGTCGACAATCATCCCAGGAATTCCCAGGACTTTACCGACGTGTAGCGACTTTGAACACGTCACTAAACCACCGACAACACGACGGTAATCATCGGTAAAGTTACCGACGCGTAGCGACGTCAAAAACACGTCGCTAATACAACGATGACACGACGGTAGACGTCGGTAATATACCGACGTATATATACGTCGGTAAACGTCGGTACTTGCGACGTTTGGCGACATTTTGAAGATCAGCGACTTACATTTCCGCGACCAGCCCAAAACGTCGGTAATTTCGTTGCTAAATATTTTTAGCGACGAAAATTGTCGTTTTAGCGACGTCTTTAGGCGTCGCTAAAACGACATATTCTGGTAGTGAGGGGGCTTACATCCTACCCACCTTATAAGAATTTTGTCCTCGAAATTAAAATCATCCAATAGGTCAAGCTAAGGCATGTAGCCGCTAAGGCACAGTACTCAATCTGCTATCCTTATGATCATCCATTTTGTTTCTCTCTAAAAATATTTTGGTTCAGGTTCAATAAGCTTCTTGCATAAAAAGTATATCATTTTACCCTTTAAAATCTTCATATCAATAAGAACCTTTACGTATACTCTAAAATATAGGTCATCCTCGAGATACATATATATATATATATATATATATATATATATATATATATATATATATATATATATATATATATACCAATAATGCTTAGCAATCAACCATAATTCCCAATCTCAATAGCAAATAGTTTGTTCCCTTTGTCACATCCTAAGTATCTTTATTCTATTAATCACAAGCTCCTTGAAATTATATATTCAAAACCTATTCTTGGCATTGAGCCATCTCTCCTTTTTACTCAACAACTCCTGAATATAAACCCTCAATTTCAAACCCTTGATATATTTACCGATTTATTTACTACCAATATTTATATGTCCTTGCTTTGTTCCTTGTTACTTTAACCGCTATCTTCCGATCTTGCACGTAATGTTATATCTCCTTCTAACTTATCCTATATCATTCCACATATAGATCTACCCTCCAATCATATATAAATAGCTTGTAGATAACCAATAATCACTTGGTCATCAAAGTCCTACAATGCTCAACCCTTGAACCTAAGCACAAGATTCTAATCCTTAATCCGTAGTCACAACAATATAATATTTTATTACTCTATCTTAGATACCCTATCATCAATTTATACTATCAAACTAATTCTTCTTAATGGTTTCTAAGTCCACTATAGTCAGTCACTCATATCTGTCCTATAAGCTTAACCTAATCAACCTCTAAGGAAATCACTCATCACAATCATACAACATATTATAGGAAAGATGAAATACAAAAACAATTTTGTCGAGAAAAGATAATATGAGAGCAATCATGTTGAAGAGTTCTAGAGAACCTATACTCCTAGTTGTGGATGTAGATAGGACAGAGTTAATCAAGACGGGAAAGAATGATGATAAGAATTTGTTCTTGCTCATTTAGTCATAACAAGTCGTTGTCCTTTCATTTTCTTGTACTTGCCCAAAATTACAAAATCAAAGTTCTCAACCTCCAAATTGTTCACCTTGTCTAAAAATCACTCTTCCTTACTATATCCTCTTCGTGACTCCAACTCACTAATAGCCTTGTCTAATCCCATACCTTGGGTCACTACCTAGACTTTCACGTCTAACTTGTCAGAATCTTCTAATATCAAAAAAAATTCAATATCAAACAAATCTGTTGACAATCCTGTAGGAATCATAATCCCTATATTTGTAACAGTTCTTCAAATTCCATGTGTAAATAACTTATCTAAGTTGTATGCCCTTCTAGACTTGTCAAATCTCCTGCTGAATAAATTGTAAACTCTAAGTATCCCAAATTCGATTCTTAGTCATTACTCATGTAAATTCATTCTAATCCTCCTACTATTTCTGTCTTAAAATTTAGGAAATCCCATACCGTGTATAATAATTACATCTCGTGCCACTTCTTTGGCTACTCAAGTAAGAGATATAATCCAACGTTCTCTTTGATAGCTCTTACCACTATAAAATCATATACAACGTCTCTTAACATTTTTCTTGTCGTAAGTCCATTCAACGCTATCTTCTAATCCCTTAAACTTCTAACCCATATCTATAAATCATTCTTGGCCTGACTATATAGTCCATGTTTCTCTAGATTATTATCTTCCATTTATTTCTCAACTTATTTTATTAAACCCTCGAGTTCTAAACGTACTATCTTGATTAAAATTCAAATTTTCTAAAATAGATCTCAACCTTCATATATAAGATTGACTAATCATCTTTTCTTACAAATCCAAGTAGTTAGAAGTTCAACTTCTACTCTTTTGTTCCTTCTAGAGTCCATAAACTTATCTTCATGCAAGAATAGCATTCGGCAACGGACAGGTGCTTCAAAAATCAAGATAAGCAAAAACGAGTGAAAATAGACTCAATATAGTTTCAAAATAAGATTCTCATGGGTCATCCCTGAAAACTATCAAGAGATCCTAATATGTGATTGAGTACCAAAATCCTAAAATATTTCATGATTCAAATCCAATCCTAGGGCAGGCTCGCAGTAGTACGGCTAAGCCTATGTACTACCATAACTTCGCATTAGTTGCAAAGACTGACCTGTATGGGCCACCACAAAAATGTGTCACGAATCGCACCCTGAACGGGGCACGAGCATGTGGGTACGTCCAGCCTACGACACAGAATCGGCGGTAGAACGCTGTATAGGTCTACTAGAAAGTATAGCATCTAGACATAATATATATGTACTTGTCATCTCCGTACGTAGGTATATAATCTCAACTCAATCATAAGACATCTAAGGAAGATAAGCACGAATATCATAAGATATGATAGAAAATAGATAAACTGAAATAGATGCAAGTCACCACATAAGATCAGAGTTTAAGACATAACATAATATCCAAATAAGTACTACAAGTCTCAATACCCATCTGAAATACAGTCTAGTCAAACCTAACTAGTCTAGGTCACTACTGGTAGTATGTCCTCTAGGGATACTGGCATAAGAGGGAGATCATTATAATAGTCACCGTCGATGCCATAACCATAATAGGTCGAGCAATCAGCATCTAAATCCTCTGTAAATATCAACGGGATTATCCTGTCAGAAAAATGAACGAGCACAAACACCAACAGCAGTTCCATAGTATTGACAAATGCTATAAAAGACAATCATAATGGAATACAAGATGATATATCAAGACTGAAATATAAACAGGATATGTAAAACAGAAAATCATGTCAGGGTGTAATGTACATGAAAGTAAAACTGAACAGGAATAACTAATATATAATATAAATATAAAATATACCTCGAGTATTAGAGCAATTATGTGATCGGCTTGGGTGCATGACTCTGACCTTTCCAGTTGGCTCGGCTATCACAAGATGAAACAAGATAGGTTCTAGCCGACCAACATGGAAAGCGAGCACAAGAAATGATCTCACTACACCCTACGTGTAGTGAGGGTGGCGCAAGCACAAAAAAAGGAACAAGGTGGATTTGATCATATAACCTGTGACGCCCCATAACCAGAATACTGGAGAGCGGGGGCGAACATAGCCAGCTACGTATATTGAAATGGAATCCACCTCACTATACGGTCACGGCTGTCTAGATATGAGTGTTTACTACAAGCCAACGATCTCTTAAGGTCAAGCCTATTGTCTCAATCTCAAGCAAGTAATATAATTACAAGATGTTAGACCACCAAATATACAATAAAAGGCGTCCCAAATATTACATATTCAGCTGATCATGAAGCTAGTCATACAAAATACGAGGACTAGCAAGAGTTAAGTCATACATGATTAATCCTAGGATTTGTTAATCATGTTACAGCCCGTAGGCAGACAGTAAGTAAAGATGCATCGAGCTAACAGGTGCTCGTCGGCTAAACGCCTCAAAAGAATAAATTTACAATGTAGTGGCTGAAACAAAATAGAAAACCCACTCGTAGCCCGGGTTCCTTCTAGTCGCCACCATTGGGCTGGAAGTTCGGTAGATCCTCGGGTGCTGCTCCAAAATCTGGCCACACAAAACCAGCCGGGTCAAACCCCAGAAAGAGCAAGTACCACAAAGGAGGCCACGAAATAAGAACAAAAGCCAGCATATCAGAACATAAGAAATAGAAGAAGTACAAGTAATAAAGAGTACAACAGGACAATAAATGACTAGGGACATGGAACCATTCCGGGAGCCGGATTACAACCCGTAAACCAAACAAGGACCGGGGTTGTAACCCTTCGCCTGAATAGCACTTGTCTCTACCCATTTATTGTTAAGATAAGTAAATCAATCATATTCAGGGGTATCAGGTACAGGGACTAGAAGAGACTTAGACAAGGCTGGACACCATCCATTCATAAACGGCCAAGCAATTACTACGGCTTACTAATTAACTAACTAGGGTTATCACAAGCCTAATTACTAACAAGATGCAAATAAGAAATTCCCAGTCCCAAGCCCTGTAGACTATCTAGTTATCCTTTCGCGGGTTGAGAGTATGGTTGGGTAGATCTCCCTGGAGACGATATACCCATAGGTGACTTAGAGAGTGCAACACATGACAGTGTGCTGGAAATGTGCCCTACTCGTCGGCAGGCTACAAGTCCGTTTAAAGCGCCCAGATAACGAGATCGCCTGTGACTAAAATTTCTCTATGTTCTAGTTTGATCTAACCATTAGTCTAATTCGATTTAGCGCGAGTCCCTATCCGTGGTACCCAGGGAGTCACGTCCTAGACATGATGCAAGACAAGACAAGTGGATTGCACAAAACAACAAGAAAGAACACCCACGGTGTCAGGGCAAGTCAATGCACGACCAGTTATCAAGTTAAGTCAAGTCAAGTCAAGAGTGCGCCACGGCGGCCACTATCAAGATATCATGTTACAGGGGATTAATTACAGGTTGCAGGTTACAAGTTAAAAGCCACAAGTTACAATGTACCACATCGAGTTACTACCAAGATCAGAGAATGCTAGCCATAAATTAAAACACAAAAAATCGTGTCAAGACGTGTCGGGTTAAGTCAAGTCGTGTTGTGGCCATCAAGATCTCAAAAAACAAAATCAGCAAGAGAGAAACCGAGGACCAAGGGGAACATCAAGGGTCAAGAAGGGAAACCATGGCACAGGGTGTGCCTGACAAGGGGCTCGGGCAAGCGGCGCCAAGAGATGCGCTCTAGAACGATCGCAGCACACCAAGGGGCCCGAGCGGGGTCAACAGGGACCACTGCGCACGGGGCATACAGGGGGCAAGGCAGCCAGGCGCGCAGGAGCGCAAGGCAGCACGGCGTGCAGGGCATGCGCGGTCAGCAAGGCGCGCAGGGGCGCGCGGGCCAGCAAGGCGCGCAGGGGCGCGCAGACAGCAAGGCACGCGGGGGCGCGCAGGGGCACGCGGGCCAGTAAGGCGCGCAGGGGCGCACAGCCAACGAGGCGTACGGGGGCGCACAGGGGCGCGCGGGCCAGCAAGGCACTGGGGCGCGCGGCCAGCGAGGCGCTCGGGGGCGCGCAGGCCAGCGAGGCGCGCGGGGCGCGCTGCCAGCGAGGCGCGCGGGGGCGCGCAGACCAGCGGGGCCCGTAGGGCGCGCAGCCAGCGAGGCGCGCGGGGGCGCTTAGGCCAGCGAGGCGTGCGGGGGCGCGCAGACCAGCGAGGCGCACGGGGGCGCACAGACCAGCGAGGCGCGCGGGGCGCGCAGGCCAGCGAGGCGCGCGGCCAGCGCTAAAGAGCGTGGCACGGGGGAGCAGCCCGACGCTAAACAGCGCGGCTGGGGAGGGGGTTCTTCTTCTTTCTCAAGCTGAGAGGAAGAACACCAATGGCCTCAAAACTTTGGAACTTCACAACTTGGACCATAAAACATGAAATCTGGAATTTTAAGAGTCTAACTTGTGTAAAATTTGATTCTCTACAACATAGAAGCATCAAAACAAGCAAAAATCCAAGTTTGGTAGATCAAACCCAAGAAATTCCGAAAATGGTAAAAACTTAGATCTAGGAGAATCCGAGCTCCAAATCCAAAAATGTCAAGTTCTAATGTTGTTCCAAATCATCTAATTAAGCTATTAGGCAAATAAAATTTGGTCTTCATGTAGTGGCAAGAGGCACTTACCTATGGGTGGGATGTTGTGTAGAAGAAGGAAGAAGAAGGAGTTAGGAATTTAATGAGGGAAGTAATGAGGAGAGAGAATGGTTGGTGGGGATTTTAATGAGGGTGGGTTGTGGTGAAATGAGGGTGGAGTATATGTTAAAGTGTTCCATTGGGTTTAAAATCAAACCAACTAAAACCGACCCGAGCCGAAACCCAAAAATACGAGAAAACCCAAAATTCCGCAAGTCGAAAAAAAATAAAAAAAATACATGCCAAAATCCAACTACGAGTATAAATACGGGAAATGAGGGTAACAACTCTACCCCCCTTAAAAGAATTCCGTCCTCAAAATTTAAATCAAGATGCTTAGAGATGTAAGAGCCCAATATACTATTCACAAATAAGCTACACTAAGCAAACAATCAAACAATCACGCATGCAAACAAGGGACGGAAGCATAAGGCATAAGGAAGACATTATACCTTATGAGTCAAACAAGTCGGGATATCGCGATCGGATGTCGTCCTCACGCTCCCACGTTGACTCACCTAGAGAGTGATGACCCCAAGCAACACGGACTAAGCTAATAGTCTTGTTCTTGAGTATCTTCTTTCTCCGGTCCAATATAGACACGGGCCTCTCCTCATACGAAAGGTTAGTACCAACAACCAATTCCGAATGGCCCAGGATATGGCTCGGGTCCGGGATGTACCGTCGTAATTGGGACACATGGAATACATCATGTACCTCACTTAGCGACGGTAGAAGAGCGAGACGATAGGATACATTTCCTACTCGCTCCAGGATATCGAACGGCCCTATATACCTAGGACTAAGCTTTCTCCGTACGCCAAAGCGAATGACGCCGCGGTTAGGCGAGATCCTAAGGAATACATGGTCGTCGATAGCAAACTCTAAGGGACGTCGATGAGCATCGGCCCAATGGCACTGGCGATCTTGGGCCACTCGAAGGCAATCTCTGATCCTTCTGACCACTTCAACTGTCTGGGCAATCATTTCTGGGCCAAGCATCTGCCTCTCTCCAACATCATCCCATGCTAGCGGGAATCTGCACTTCCTGCCATAGAGTACCTCGAACGGGGCCATCTGAATACTGGCCTGGAAATTGTACAAAAATTCTACCAGGTACAGGTGATCCTCCCATGAACCACCGAAGTCAAGGGTACAAGACCTCAATATATCTTCAAGTGTCTGGATTGTGCGTTCCGACTGGCCATCTGTCTGCGGGTGATAAGCTGAGCTAAACTGAAGGTGAGTTCCCAAACTCTCTTGTAGGCTATGCCAAAAGTGTGATGTGAATCTTGAATCCCTGTCTGAGGTGATACTGACCGGCACCCCATGAAGCCTGACAATCTGCCTGAGGTACATCTCTGCCAACTGGGCCGTAGACTGACCAACTCTGAATGGGAGAAAATGAGCCACCTTCGTGAGCCTGTCAACTATAACCCAAATAGCATCTTGACCAGCTGGGGATTTAGGCAATCCAGTCACAAAATCTATGGTTACATGCTTCCACTTCCATTCTGGAATCGACAAGGGCTAAAGAAGTCCAGTGGCCTCTGATGTTCAGCTTTAACCTGCTGGCAAACCAAACACCGAGAGACAAATCGGGCTATCTCCCTCTTCATGCCATTCTACCAGAAATGCTGACGAATATCACGGTACATCATCGTGCCACCGGGATGAATAGAATACTGTGAACTGTGAGCTTCTGCCATGACCTCCTGTCTGATATCTCCACTGGGTACACAAAGACGAGTGCCATGTCGAAGTGTACCATCTTCATGGATACACAACTCTGGCCTTCTTCCTGCCTCACACTCTGCTCTGAGTCGCTGAATCTTAGAATCTGTAGACTGCGCCATCCGGATCCTCTCAACTATGCTGGACTGAACCTGTAGACTGGCCATCAACGCCACGTTGGTAGGAAGAACCACTTCAATTCCCATATTCTGAAGATCTGCCAATAATTTTGGTTGTACCGTTAGAAAATAAACTCCGGCTCTCATGTTCACTGCATCTGCTACAACATTGGCCTTCCCTGGGTGATACTGCAAATCCACATCGTAGTCCACCAGTAGCTCGAGCTATCTCCTCTGCCGCATGTTGAGGTCCTTCTGGGTAAAAACATACTTTAGGCTCTTGTGATCAGTAAATATCTCCACTCTATCTACATACAGATAGTGTCGCCAAAGCTTCAGTGCAAACACCACCGCTGCCAATTCCAAGTCGTGGGTCGGGTAAGTTTTCTCATGATCACGAAGTTGACGTGACGCATAAGATATTACCTTCCCATGCTGCATCAAGACACACCCTAATCCTCTGCCTAAAGCGTCGCAATACACTGTGAATCCTCCGGTCCCATCTGAAAGTGCGAGAATGGGAGCCGTTATCAAACCTTGCTTCAACTTCTCAAATGATTCCTGACACTCTGCTGTCCAAGAAAACTGCACATCCTTGTGGGTCAACTGGGTCATCGGCGTCGAAATCCTTGTAAAATCTGAAACGAATCGCCGGTAGTAGCCGGCTAATCCAAGGAAGATGCGAACCTCTGCCACTGAGCTAGGTATTGGCCATGTCTCGATAGCCACAATCTTCTGGGGATCCACTTCTACTCCTCCTCGAGTAATGATGTGACCCAAGTACGAAATGCGATTGAGCCAGAACTCGCATTTACTGAACTTAGCGTACAACTGGTGCTCTCTAAGCGTCTGAAGGACGATTTTGAGATGCTGCTCATGCTCCACTTCGCTCTTACTGTAGATCAGGATATCATCTTGGAACACGATCACGAACTGATCCAAGTAAGGCATGAAAATGCGATTCATGAGGTCCATGAATACGGCCGGCGCATTGGTCGCTCCAAAGGGCATAACAAGGAACTCCCAATGCCCATACCTCGATCTAAACACTGTCTTCGGGATGTCCTGCTCTCTGACTCTGATCTGGTGGTATCCTGACCGCAAGTCTATCTTCGAGAACACTGAAGCCCCTTTGAGTTGATCAAACAAGTCATCTATCCTCGGGAGAGGGTATCTGTTCTTGATTGTCACTGAGTTCAAGGTACGATAATCTACACATAACCTGGACGTACCATCCTTCTTTTTCACAAGAAGCATCGAGGCTCCCCAAGGCGATCCACTTGCACGAATGAATCCCTTGGTCTTGAGTTCTTCAATCATCTTGTACAAAATCTCCAACTCTGAAGGCGCCATCCTATAGACTCGCTCTGATATTGGTATTGTCTCGGGGATCAAGTCTATAGTGAACTCGATCTCCCGCTCTGGCGGCATCCCTAAAAGTTCCTCTGGAAAGACATCTGGAAACTCTTCAACTATCCTAGGTAACTGTACTGCTGCTACTGCCATCCGCAATACTGGGGAAGATGGCTCTACTGCGCCTCTGAAAAATGAGAACTCTGGCTCGCCTGGAATGCTGAAAACAACCCTGCCAATGTGGCAGTCTATCCTAGCATACTGGTTCCTCAACCAATCCATGCCTAAGACTACATCATAGTCTGCCATAGAAAACTCTATAAATCTAGCGAAAAACTCTCTACCGCTAACTACGATCCGACACGAGGAAAACATTCGATCTACTCCCACAAGACCATTACCAGTAAGTATATTGAGCCTTACTGATAATGACTCTGGCTTCAATCCTATCCGTATCACGAATCGTGCAGACATGAATGAATGCGATGCACCAAAATCAAATAATACCGATGCTGGAGAGGAGTTGACGAGAATAGTACCTGCTACTACCTCACCTGGTGCAACCTCTTCTTCCATAGTCATCATTATTGCCTGACCTTGTCCTCTGGCTGTGGGTCCCCTCTGCTGGAAACCTCTCTGCCTGTTCTGCACTTGGGCTTGGGTATACTGCTGCTGGTTCTGCTGATGAAATGCCTGGGCCTGAGGCAACAAGGGCCTCGGGTGCTGCTGCTGCTGCATAGGTGCTGGTCCCCTAACCGATGGACTGGTTAGGTTAGAAAAGGACGAACTACCCCTATTCGGACAGGCTCCTATCTTGTGATCTGCCGCTCCACAAGCCAGGCACAATTCCTGCGCCCTGCGACAATCTGCCACCACGTGCCCTGGCTTCCCGCAATGAGAACATCCCATCGCGGAAGTCTGCTTCTGCTTCTGCTGCTGCGGGTATGTCGGGGTTGAATGCTGAATCGACGTTACTGAGGCCGTCCGCCTCGGAGTTCCAATGGTCAAACCTCTTGCTGCCAGGGCTGGAGCTGATGATTGGTGCATCTGATTATGGGACCGCTTTCTACCTCCGGTCCTATCCACGATCCTCTGGGAGGTGTACTCGTGCCTCCTAGCTGCCCTCAATACTGTATCGAACGTCTGGTGCTCGAACTGCTCAACTGCCAACAGGATCCCCAAATGCAGTCCCTGCTGGAACCGCTGGGCCCTATTAAACTCGGTCGCCACCAAGGTGGGGGCAAACCTACTGAGTCTAGAAAACTCAGATGCATAACCGTCGACCGTTCTGCCTCCTTGCTTCAAGTTGGTAAATCTCGTCTGTAGGTCGTACCGAGCTACAGCATCAAAATACTTCGTCTGGAATCTTTCTCTAAATACCGCCCAAGTTACCGGCGCCGCTAATCCCACGGCCTGTGTCGCCCACCAACTGCGAGCTAAGTCCAGCAACTGTAGCCGTACCACGGCCACCTTCTCATTCTCAGGAGTTCTAGCTGCTTCCAGAACCACCTCGGTATCCAGAAGCCAAGCGTCCGCGGCAATCGCATCTTCGCTGCCATCGAAGAATGGAGGGTTCAAGCGCTTGACGATGTTGGCCGCGCTGTTCCCTGGATGACCGTCTCTGGTCAAAGCATCTGCCACTACCTGGTGCAAGGCGTCTCCTCTACGATCCTGGGAAGCTATCAAGGTCCTGATGAGACCTACCAAGGTGCCATCATCAGGCTCGGCAGGTCGAATGGGTTGAACTGGTGGCTCTCCTCCAGTAGGTACAACTCTTGAGGCTACTCAGGAATGCTGGGCTTGATCCCCGGGTTGCTGGTCCACGGAAAGTGCTCCACCTTGCTGATCCGCGGGATCAGGTACAGTGCCGCTGAAGAAGACGACATAGGGAAAACAATAAGGAAGGACCAGGACAGATCAACGATACAAGCACATGATCAGGGCAAGAATCCAGAGATTCAGAGGATATGAATGGAGATCAAAGATGAGTACTGATTGAGACATCTATCCGGTAAACCCTCACATATCTTGAATGCCAAGACCTGCATGGGCCACCACTTAAACCATGTGATGTCCCATAACCAGAATACTGAAGAGCGGGGGCGAACATAGCCAGGTACGTATATTGAAATAGAATCCACCTCACTATACGGTCACGGCTGTCTAGATATGAGGGTTTACTACAAGCCAACGGTCTCTTAAGGTCAAGCCTATTGTCTCAATCTCAAGCAAGTAATATAATTACAAGATGTTAGACCACCAAATATACAATAAAAGGCGTCCCAAATATTACATATTCAGCTGATCATGAAGCTAGTCATACAAAATGCGAGGACTAGCAAGAGTTAAGTCATACATGATCAACCCTAGGATTTGTTAATCATGTTACAGCCTGTAGGCAGACAGTAAGTAAAGATGCATCGAGCTAACAGGTGCTCGTCGGCTAAACGCCTCAAAAGAATAAATTTACAATGTAGTGGGTGAAACAAAATGGAAAACCCACTCGTATCCCGGGTTCCTTCTAGTCGCCACCATTGGGTTGAAAGTTCGGTAGATCCTCGGGTGCTGCTCCGAAATCTGGCCACACAAAACCAGCCGGGTCAAACCCCAGAAAGAGCAAGTGCCACAAAGGAGGCCACGAAATAAGAACAAAAGCCAGCATATCAGAACATAAGAAATAGAAGAAGTACAAGCAATAAAGAGTACAACAGGACAATAAACGACAAGGGACATGGAACCATTCCGGAAGCCAGATTACAACCCGTAAACCAAACAAGGACCGGAGTTGTAACCCTTCGCCTGAATAGCACTTGTCTCTACCCATTTATTGTTAAGATAAGTAAATCAATCATGTTCAGGTGTATCAGGTACAGGGACTAGAAGAGACTTAGACAAGGCTGGACACCATCCATTCACAAACGGCCAAGTAATTACTACGGCTTACTAATTAACTAACTAGGATTATCACAAGCCTAATTACTAACAAGATGCAAATAAAAAATTTCCAGTCCCAAGCCCTGCAGACTATCTAGTTATCCTTCCGCGGGTTGAGAGTATGGTTGGGTACATCGCCCTGGAGACGATATACCCTTAGGTGACTTAGAGAGTGCAACACATGACAGTGTGCTGGAAATGTGCCATACTCGTCGGCAGGCTACAAGTCCGTTTAAAGCGCCTAGATAACGAGATCGCCTGTGACTAGAATTTCTCTATGTTCTAGTTTGATCTAACCATTAGCCTAATCCGATTTAGCGCGAGTCCCTGTTCGTGGTACCCAGGGAGTCACGTCTTAGATATGATGCAAGACAAGACAAGTGGATTGCACAAAACAACAAGAAAGAACTCCCACGGTGTCAGGGCAAGTCAATGCACGACCAGTTATCAAGTTAAGTCAAGTCAAGTCAAGAGTGCGCCACGGCGGCTACTATCAAGATATCATGTTACAGGAGATTAATTACAGGTTGCAGATTACAAGTTAAAAGCCACAAGTTATAATGTACCACATCGAGTTACCGCCAAGATCAGAGAATGCTAGCCATAAATTAAAACACAGAAAATTGTGTCAAGACGTGTCGGGTTAAGTCAAGTCGTGTTGTGGGCATCAAGATCTCAGAAAACAAAATCAGCAAGAGAGAAACCGAGGACCAAGGGGAACACCAAGGGTCAGAAAGGGAAGCCATGGCACAGGGTGTGCCAGGCAAGGGGCTCGGGCAAGCGGCGCCAAGAGATGTGCTCTGGAACGGTCGCAGCGCACCAAGCGGCGCGAACGGGGTCAACAGGGACCACTGCGCGCAGGGCATACAGGGGGTAAGGCAGCCAGGCGCACAGGAGCGCAAGGCAGCACGGCGCGCAGGGCATGTGCGGTCAGCAAGGCGCGCAGGGGTGCGCGGGCCAGCAAGGCGTGCAGGGGCGCACGTTCCAGCAAGGCGCACAGGGGCGCGCAGCCAGCGATGTGCGCGGGGGCGTGCAGGGGCGCGCGGGCCAGCAAGACGCGCAGGGGCGCGCGGCCAACGAGGCACACGGAGGCGCGCAGGGGCACGCGGGCCAGCAAGACGCGCATGGGCGCACGACAAGCGAGGCACGCAGGGGCGTGCAGGCCAACGAGGCGCACGGGGCGCACAGCCAGCGAGGCGCACTGGGGCGCGCAGGCCAGCGAGGCGCGCGGGGCACGCAGCCAGTGAGGCGCGCGGGGGCGCGCAGGCCAGCGAGGCGCACGACCAGCGCTAAAGAGCGCGATACGGGGGAGCAGCCCGGCGCTAAACAACGCGGCTGGGGAGGGGGTTCTTCTTCTTCCTCAAGCTGAGAGGAAGAACACCAATGGCCTCAAAACTTTGGAACTTCACAACTTGGTCCATAAAATGCGAAATCCAGAATTTCAAGAGTCTAACTTGTGTAAAATTCGATTCTCTACAACATAGAAGCATCAAAACAAGCAAAAATCCAAGTTTGGTAGATCAAATACAAGAAATTCCAAAAATGGTAAAAACTTAGATCTAGGAGAATCCAAGCTCCAAATCCAAAAATGTCAAGTTCTAATGTTGTTCCAAATCATCTAATTAAGCTATTAGGCAAATAAAATTTGGTCTTCATGTAGTGGTAAGAGGCACTTGCCTATGGGTGGGATGTTGTGTAGAAGAAAGAAGAAGAAGGAGTTAGGAATTTAATGAGGGAAGTAATAAGGAGAGAGAATGGTTGGTGGAGATTTTAATGAGGGTGGGTTGTGGTGAATTGAGGGTAGAGTATAGGTTAAAGTGTTCCATTGGGTTTAAAATCAAACTAACTAAAACCGAGCCGAGCCGAAACCCAAAAATACGAGAAAACCCAAAATTCTGCAAGTCGAGAAAAATAAAAAAAATACATGCCAAAATCCAACTACGAATATAAATACGAAATACGGAAAGTGAGGGTGACATAACCCCTAATAACTTTCCATCTTCGAATAGTATATGGATCCGGACACATCACGTCATGACACGAAATTCTCCAAGAGGGTAGCTAATCTTCCTCAGGAATCGATGTCTATACAAGTACAGGAAACAAGATCGAACAATGTACCAATATACCATGGTTACCCAGGAATGACATCTCATGACAGGATCCGACGTATACTAGTCCGTGCTCCATCGGGTTGAGAATCAAGTAAAATACTACAACTGAATCGGATATAATAGATATCAAGACAATGAAAACTATCAGAGAATGTACTCGCCTGCGTCCTAAGCTGTCAATTGGGATCGATGCTCAGAGTGATGTCATAGACCTAAAGATGAGATAAACATGAGTTAATTAGGGTTTAACAGTGTTAGGCATGATTTTCTAATGTATGATATGCAATCTAGGTCACACTAGGTCAAACCGGGTCAAAGGTTGACTTACAGTTGACTTTTTATCAACTGGTCAACTCTGGTCAACTCCAAGTCCAATCTAGGTCAAGTTTTGACTTGTAGTTGACCTTGAGTTAAAACAGTCAACCTTGGTCAAACAGGGTCAAATCTAGTCCAAGTATTAAAATATCAAGTTGTACCTCGTTATTTTGTACATCGAAACCTACGACACGTAAATCGAGATAAGATGATCAACCGTAAGGTTAATAATCTTATCATAGTGATCCACATGGTCACCTTGTCAATTTTAGCGATGTGAGATTACTGGAATCGATTGATCTCAGTTTCATTGCACTAATTCTGAAATGCGTACATAATAAGAATTAATTATAACTAATGATGATACGTAGAGAAAATATCTACAGGCATTATCGGATGATGAAACAAACATCATCAACATATCCAGAATGGTCAAATCAGCTAAGATAGCCTACCCATAAGTCCAGTTTGGGCACAAGGGCAAAAAGGTAATTTTGGGTCAAAATGGTGTCCGTGTTGGACCCACTTTGTACCGAAAAACGTACAAGGATACCAGTCCACTAAACCTAACAAATTATATTTCTACGAATCCAGAATGAGGATACGAACCCAACGGTATATCCGGAATTGGATTCCGTTGACCCGATCTCAAAATGGTCTGTTGACTAGGACATTGAAATTCTGGTTTGCACGGAAATGCATGTTGGAGCCAATGTTCACTAAATCTAGCAAAGTATATGTTAACGATTCCAGAATGATGATATGAACTCAATGGTATATCCGGAATAGGATTCCGATCAGCCGATCTCAAAATTATTCGTTGACTCGGACTGTAGGGCCCGTCTTGTACCGAAATACGTGCCAGGGCCCATGTCCTCCAAATCTAACAAAATTTATATAAATTTGTGCCAGAACGATGCCACGAGTCTACTGGTGGTGTCGGAATTTTAATCCGGAGTCCCAGGTCCAAAATTAGAATTTTACAAGTTAGAATTTACGAATTCGGACGGCCAACTTTGGTATCAAATTCAACCAATCAAACAAGCTCACAATAAAATAAAACTTGAGGGACAAGAAGATGGTTATACCAGTTATGCACAGAAACTAGTGGCACGTCAAACGGAGATGCGACGGCGGAGATACGAGTCGAAGAAGTTGGCTCCACAAAATTGTCCAAAAATAACACAATTTAAATGGTCAACTTGGCGGCCGATTTTGATCTATCAAACGATTGAATTAACGGTTGAAACGTGACCAGGATGAAGGGGTATATACCGAGATTGTGACGGGGCAAAGATTTTGTCGATCCAACGGTCAAATTTCTCGAAAAATGTGTACGAAGTTGCTGCGACGAAACACGAATTCTGCGTTCAAAACTCGTGCGTCACGACGGGACTTTGTGCGAAATGTACGAATAGCCTAGGCTGTGCATCAAGGAAGGAGGTGTCTGCCACGGGGAAGTTCACTGGGGCTTCGTCGGACAAGGAGGCGTTCGTGATGGCCACGTGGTGGCACGGCCGTGCCGCGGCTGCTGCAGCTTTGCCGCTGCTGAAGCGCACTGTTACTGCATGCTGCCTTGCTACTACTGCTATTGCTGCCCGCACTGTTGTACCTGGCCGTATGCGGCAAGGGACTACGGTCGCATGATGGTGGTCGAGCTCAGGTTCAAGTGAGGGAGAAAAAGGAGAGGAGAGAATAGAGATGGTTATGGTGAGGATGGTAAGGAAAAGAAGATGGTGAAAAAGTAGTGAGGTAGAGGAGAATAGAAGATGATGGAGATGTTAGGGTTAGGGAGAGCTGTCGACTGAGGCTAAGGAGGAAGGAGATGGAGAATATTGTTGTTAGTGAGGGAGGAGAGAGGAGATATTGAGTGAGTGAGGGAAAAGATGAGTTGTTGGCTGTGTTAGTTTAGGAGAGAGAAAAATCTCTCTAGAAAAGTAGGGAGGAGAAATTGTGTTGGGATTAGGGCCGACTGCTAGGAGTGTGGGGAAAGGGTTTGTTAAGCATAGATGTGTGGTTTGGATGAGTGGAGTTAAATAAATGGCTAGGATTGGGTATGGGCTAGATTAGGTCATTCTTTAGGGATTTGATCAATGGGGTTGTCCAATATTTTTGAGTGGGTATACTAGGTGTTTGGTATTTTGTAGGAGGAGTGTGTTGGTATTTATAAGGGGATAGCATGAAGCTTGTGTTTGGTTCAAAAGAGTCGGGCCGGGTCAAAATCGAGTTTGGTATAATAAATGGCTTAATTTAGTCACTTATGATCACGGGTAAATAAGTAGCATACATGGGCTCAATTGAATGGGACATAGGTGTCATGTTGGTAGTAGGCTTAATATGGGCCATGTCCATATTTTGTCAACAAGTTTGGGTAGAAATGGTGTCCCCAATTTGAGTCGAAAATATATGTGACTCCGTGGGATTAATTTAGATTGGGTCTTGTGTCATGAAAGTTGTACGATAAAAATGAAGCACAAGATGGTTTGTCTGAGTGGGACACGAAGGTCATGGGTGTAGGGTGTCTCGACTAGATCATGCACGAGAAGTTGGTTTTGAGAAAACGTCTAGTCTTGTGCTCCTAAATTAAAAGTCACGACAACGTGCATATGATGATCAAAGATAAAAGTGGGAAATTAATTAATAATTATTCAACGATCAAATGGCCTAAATTGACCCAAAGTTGTGCCATGAAAAAAGAGTAAAAGGGAACAAATTTGAGTGGAACATGATATATCAAAATGAAGATAATCTTGTCTACTACAAACTCAAAAAGAAAGTTTTCGGAGATTGGCATCTCTGACGCTCCAGAAATCAAAGTCACGAAAAAGAACATTAAATAAAAAAATAATCAAATAACAATACTTATTGAAAATGATTGATTTAGAAAATTAAAAAAATAAACCCTAAATTTTAGGGGGGCTTACAATACTCATTCTAAATACTTTCATATAAACCCTAAACTTACCTTGACAATTATCAAATTCTAAAAATATCTTATATACTTCTAGGATACTCACTCTATACACTCTAAGTACTATGATACTCCTTAGTATCAAAATATAAATATATATACATATATATTTAGATGTATACGTATGTTTCATATATTAGATATCAAAATATATCTAGGATACAACCTTCCTTAGATAGCCTAAATTTAGGACTCGTCATACACATATAACCTTTCTTAGATTATCACAAAAATAGTTCCAACATGTGTGTCGTTTACAACTTATGTTTTCCGATCTACTATAACATGTTTTATTTTTAGTATATACATTGGTAGGAGATATGACACAAGCCTATATTCACACCCTAAACTAGGAAATACACCTATAATCATTTCAAGATATTTACTAAACTAGGAAATACACCCAAAATCAGTGTGTGTCTATGTCATTGTCTGATTTGTGTGTCCAAATTATGTCCGATTTGTGTGTCCATGTCACTACAATCTCAAATACATAGACATATATACATAATTATTGATAAGAAAATTAGTGTGTGTCAGTGTCCAACATATTTATGTATCAAGTGTATGTATGTATGTGTGTCGTGTCAGTATGTGTCTGTGTGTTAGTGTGTGTCAGTGTCCAACATATTTGTGTATCATGTGTATATATGTATGTGTGTCGTGTCAGTGAGTATGTGTCTATGTGTCAGTGTCGTGTTGTGTCAGCAAGAGGGATTTAGGGTTAGGGTTACATAAGCCGGAGTCGAGAGGGTAGCTGGGGCTAGAGCTATCAAGTGGGCTGGGTCGGGCCGGCCCGACACAAATTTGATTTGGCCGGGCTGGGCTATGGATGAAAATATTAAGCCCAGCCCGGCACATGACCCACGGCACGGTGGGCTTCGGGTCGGACCGGGTCGGGCTGGGCCGGGCCGAACGTGACCCAATATAAGGGATTGGGTCGGTCGCACTGGAGGCTATCATTTTAACTCAATCTAATTTTGTATATACTTATATCCTTCATGGATGCAAGGCCGGCCCGAAGGGTTAGATTGCCTTAGCCAGAGCTAATTTTGGTTGCCCTTTACCCCTATTGAAAGATATAAGTTTAATTTGGATTTGGGTTGGATCGGTCCTAAGAAAGCCAAATGGTCTGGGGGGTTGCCCTATGGAGGGGGGTTGCACAACCCCCAAGTCTTGTCAGGCTTACCCCAGGGCCGGCCCTGCATGGATGCATGCATACATGTATGTTGTTGTTACAACAAATTGCAACTAATATATATTGAAATGAATTGAATTGAATTTCAATTCAATTCAGTTCAAACGTTCATTTTATTTCATTTCATTTCAATTCACTACTACACTATATATTCATAATGATAACAGAGGCCACCACCACTTGCACTTGTTTCTTTAAGCAGTGGTACAAGTCATATTTGGAGGGTAGAGTGTTTGTTGTGTACATATTTTTCTTTTCTGTTCCTTGTGAAAGTGACAACACTGCTGTTAGCTGCTAGGATTTGGAACAAATCAAAGAGATTGTACAGGGGATGTTGCAACTGGGTCGAGCTTCAGGCCGAGTCGTGCCGGGTCGGGCTTGGACTTCGGGCCGTGCCTATATTATGGGCCAATATACGTGGCCCGACACAACCCAATATACGGGGCCGGGCCGGCACATGGGCCAATTTTTCAGGCCGGGCTCGTGTCGGGCTGGGTCGGTCCAGCCCAATTGATAGGTCGAGCTAGGGCAAGTGGTCACCGGGGCAGCGAGTGGCCTATGGCGGGGCGGGGAGGGGGCACGAAAGGGGTCGGGGGTCGCTGGGGGACGAGGGGGCAGGGGGTCGCCGATGGTCGGGGGCCGGGGGGAGGGGGTCAGCAGCTCGCGTGGGAGAGTAGGATTTTTTAGAGGGAATAGAAAGAATGGGGGAAAATGAAAACTCAAACGTGAAACCCCTATCTTAACTTATTAGCGACGTCGTAAACAGATATCGTTAATGTCGCTAAAGTTTTAGTTAAGTGCGACGACTATAGAACATACGTCGCTAATCCGAAAATAGTAGCGACGTTTAGCGACGTTATAAAAGCGTACACCGACTAGGCTTTCAAAAAAACCAAGTACAGTGGCTATTCGTCGCCAAAAGCAACTTATAGCGACGTCGCCTACAAAAGTTGATGAATTAATTATAATTAGCCATGTTTACTTACGACGTCGCTAAATCTGTCGCTAACACATGATATTTTGGTAGTGTTGGAGCTTATATAGATATCAATAAAGCTTTTCGAACTGATAGGGTGGGGGGGGGGGGGGGGGGGGGGAAATCCCTCACCCCCGCTAATGTGGTCCCCGTCTACCAAACCGTCCAATGAGAGGAGGTCACGTAAGCGTGGGCTGAGCCGCGGTCTCCCACCGGTCTGTGTATCACTACTGTATAGATATCTAATTTACCTTCTAGAAATAAAAAAAAAAGTTATTCATGTGACAAAACATGTGGAAATAAATTAATTTTGCAATTCCAATATTTTAGTTCTCTGTAAGTTCAGTTGTACAAGAAATTTGAATTTCGGTAACATTCAGTTTTCCCATTTTAGTCGGTTAAGGTTTAAAGCTTCTTAGCTTAAACAATATTAAGTTAGTTGTAGTATGCCTGCTGGTTGGTAACTATATTACAAGAAGAATTTTTATTTTATTACTTTCATGTGATAATAGGAACATGAATTGATTGTTTAGATTTATATAATTACGATACAAATGGGGATTTTTTTTTTTTTTTTTTAAAGAAATTGCTTTATTGAAAGATGAAAAGAAAGAGGAGAGCATCCCACCTCGTGGATTAAAAGACAATAGAAGTGGTAGCAATACAAATGGGATGTAAACTATCTCTAAATTGGAATCATTCAAGCTTGACATTTTAAACTTTACTCTAATTAGTACATTTGGCTTACTATTTATGTCAAAAATCTGACAGTATGGGATGTGACGTTATTAGTATGAAATTAGAAATTTGAGAAGGTTTGGATGCGGAAATTTTAATTGAAGAGTGAACAACAACTATTATAAATTTATCTCAAAAAATTATAATAGAAATGTAAAATAATACTATGATTACCGTTGAGGACGTCCACGTCGAAAGCGGAGAAGCTACGTCGAAGACGTCAACGTCGAAAGCGGAGAAGCAACGTTGATAGAGAGATCCACTTTAAGGTTTTGACATCGCACCATACAGACCCAAAATAGATTTTTCATTCTCAATTTTTCGATCCATAACTTATGAAACTACAAACTATTTATAAGCTACAAAATATCAAAAGAGGATAAACAAAATCTCTAAATTCTTATCCATATGATAAGTCAATCTCTAACCAATTCCAACCAACGCAAGAGATAAAAAAAAATTTATTTTGGTTTATCCTAGCAAATTAAGTAAAGAAGCCAAAATAACTGAAAATCTAAGTTGTTCTCCATCAGCCTGCATGGATTGAGCGGAAAAAAGATAAGCAGAGTTAAGTGGGGTCAAATGAGGGAGAGTTAAGTGAGTGGGAGTAGATTTAATACATAGAACCTTCTTTGGATTGGAAGGAGAGTTAAGTGGGAGTGTTTAATAACTCTTGCCTGGATTGGAGGTTTTTTTATTGAAAGTAGAATTAATAAAAATATGATAGTTACCAAAATGACCTTATTACATATATCATGAAATTAAATTTGATTGAAATTTTAATTAGAACTTGTCAAAATATCTTCACAAATTAAGAAGCTACGGAGCAACATGTTGAAAAAAAAAATTGGAGAAAAATTATGATATTTTATAGAACATATAAGGATATTTATGACTTTTTTAACAAAATCCCTCAATCCCCCTCGTTAACCCTCCGATTTGGATGGTAAAAAAGATGGACAAAAAAGGGTGAAATAAATACTCACTTAACCCTTCATCCTAAACCCCTACCCTCAAACCAAGAATGATTTTATTTTATTTTTTCTTAACTTTTTCTCACTTAACTTTCTTAACCCTCAATCAAGCAGACCAATGTGAGAACTCTGTCGACAGGAAGAACGTTATGAATTTTTCTACTATTTATCCAAAAAAAAATCTTATAGCATTAATTAGCACTATCCAATCTATATCCACATCTGCTCTGAATTGTACATCTTGTTGGGGTCTAGTCTCGATGTACATGACCGAATTCGGCCATAATTTGGCCATGGTCGAGTTCGGTCATTCGGTTATGACCGAGTTTAGTCCAAACTCGGTCTATGATTTTTAGTCAGAACCTTTCTGGCAAGGACCAACCGAGCTCGGTTCGAGTTTGGTTAGGTCGGGACTGGACGAGTTTTGGATTTAATTTGCACCATTGGACAGCCAGATATAATGGCGGAATTTTAAAAATTTTCTAAACCCTAAAATAGATTTCTCAACCTATAAATATATGTTAAGGGTGGAAACATAGGACATAACACAACGAAGGCTCAATACATGAGATTGAGGATGTTCGTCCACATGTTACTAAGAGAAAGTTCGTACTTTGCTCTTAGAGCTTGTTGTTAAAGACAGTTGGAAGAGAAGATCTGTTCGGAGAGTCGGCTACCTCGTTCATGGAGATTGCTACGGTGTTGGATGAGTGATTTTAGTTGTAATCTTTCTCTTTCTTCTTGAGCTCGGTAAGGAGGTTGAACCATTGGACAAATGGTTCAACATATTGATATTCAGTCTTATATATTGTAAAAGTTATAAAGATTGTGATATTGTTCAGGTGACACGGTCACCGAACCATATACTGTATTTGATCTGGTTTGGTGTTCTTGTTAGATAGTGGTTCATTAGCTTTGAATTGATTGTGATTGGCGTATATAGTTTTCGCTACAGTCAATTTCAGACACCTGGATCAGAGAACGGCATCGATGCTGCTGTTCCAAACAAATACTTTAAGCAATGGACATTGGTTCAAGTATACAACCGATATATGCCTTCTTTGAATAAGACTTGCATTTAATTACTATAAGACTTATTTGTATTTTATTTTTTATTTTTGAGATAATTAAAACCTTAATCTGGCGAAACATGTGCCTTGTGGAAAAGAAAGGCCGAGTAGGTTGCATCAATCCAATTACATGGGGACAGTATGAGTATTGCTTTAAATGAGGCATCAAATATTTCTCATCCATCTTCTTCATGTCCTACTCAAAAGTAATTAAATCTACTCCATATACAGCAAAACTAAATTGACAAACGGACAACTTGAGCCACCCACTACCAAGTTTAATTAGCCATGCTAGCAAACAAACAATGCACACTTGCAATAGCTACTGCCACCGATAAAGGATAATCCCAAGTCACGAGGGACGTCCCGTTTATGCAATATCTCATAAGGATTAAGATGTAATTGACCTTATTGTAACATATATGTAAAGAGACTATTTCCATGACAGAAAACCTGACACACAGCTACATGTTGGAATGGATGAGATTTTTAACCAATGTAAAAAATACCTCGGAGTCAGATTAGATTTTACTAAATATAATAGGAATACCTCAATAGAGATAGATTGGATATTCCTATATATAATAGGAATATATCAATAGTTTAGATTTAGTATTCCTACATATAATAGTAATATACTCAATGGTTCAAATAGTGGTCGGTTTGAAACTATATATATTAGGTATTTTCTAGCCCTAAAATTTATCTCTAAACATTGCAAAAGGAGGCATGAGTGTTTTACAACTATTGGAGAGAGAAAGAGGAGATTGACGATTACATCGAAGAGGGAATAGTTTCGGGTATTTCTTTCTCGTCATCTTCATTTTTCGTGCGCTTGTAATCGTGTTTTCTTCTTCAAGGAGATGTGGTATTCCCTTTGGATCGGTGAGGAGTTAGTAAGGAGTCGATATGTATTGCTTGTTCCACTAGTATAGGTTTTTCAGGGTTGAACTCCGATCGTTCCGTGGTTTTTTCCGCAAGAATTTTTCATGTCAAAAATTGCTTATCTGTGTTTGACTTTCTTTGTGATTTTGACGTTTGATTTTGTGCTCTTCTTCAGTTCTGCAGTAGTCTATTTGATTTGGGGGAAACGGTTCGTATTTCGTTCTCAACACTACAACCACCCATAGGCAACCACAAATATCTACTACCTAAGGGTCTTTGCATACATAGGCTTACATTTTGGTGAGTGAGTCTTTTTTTAACCTTTGCCTTTTTTATTTATTTTTTATCTTTTGTTACTTTGAAGACTCATGAGCACCATATGTGTGTAGCTTTATTTCAACCCGACTTTTCTATATTAAAATCCATCATCAAGCCCATGTTCTCTTCTTGTTCACTCCCTCAAACTACCATGATAGCCTGTAAAAGCTGATCTCAACCTCACTCCTATAAAGAAAGAAAGAACCTCCCATACATAGAAGATCAAGAAGAAGAAGACAACATCTTCCCTAGCTAAATCCCACTTGTGCTTTTTATTATGACACGAATGACCTGTCCATGATCATATGTTCCCTCCTAACTTAGTATAATACTCTTTCCCCCATTCTTAGGCCCAACTAACTCACCTATATTATTCACATATTCCTTGGGAAGAAGGCCTTGGGTTCTTTCTTGATTAAGGAATCATGAGAGAGAGAGAGAGAGAGAGAGAGAGATCTTGAAGAAAGAAAGTTGGGGTGTTTGGAATGAAGTTTGATCCAAGATCTTTCCATGTTAGATGAATTGAGAGGTCTCGGACCAGGCTTCATTCCTTACACCTTTGCTTTTCCAACGCAAATTAAGCAACAAGGACCAGACTAGAGGTGAGTACTCATCATTGTTCTCTAATTGCAAATCATTGAAGTTATTATTAGATGTATCAAGGAAGCTCATCATTGTTCACCTGGACTGAACCCCATTCAAAAATTATGATGTTACACTTGTTTTAACTACTCTTATGTCATTAATTTATTCCTTAAAAAAATTTAGAAAACTTTTACGTATATAATGATTCCTGGCCATGCATATTTCAATACTATTGTAAAAATTCAATCAGAGCTGAGATCATCTAAAGAGAAGTATGTTAGCAGTATGTGTATATGTATAGTACCTATAATCTTGAGCAGATAAAGAACAAATACTGAATCCTTTATGTTGTGTATATTTGTACATATATAATAGTGAAAATCTCACCCACCTTTGTTTTGTATTCAGCACTTAGATCCGAAATTATTACTGATGCATGCAAAATATCGGATAACCTTGGAAGAGTAGGACTAATTGTTAGCAACTATGAACTATCTTAACAATTTTATTATTGCGTCTAATTTAGTCAGTGATGAGCTGATAAAGAAATATGTATATAGTGTATACATACCTTTGCTGATTGATTACTTGCTCATGTATCTATCCAGCAACATAGTGATCTGGTTTTAGTCCTCTCTTTTTCCAGCTCATGTGCCTCTTGGTTCCTTCGGCTATGTTCATATGATGAAGTCCCGCGTTGTGAGTTTTTCAAGATCTCTTGCATCTTGAATGGTCGTCTTCTTAGCTTCCCAGTATGTACTGGGGAAGGCTTCGTAAAACTTTTATGAATTAGTTGCCACGGAATCTTATATATACTCTCTTTTAAAGACTTTATAATGTTATTAAATAGTGCACATATCATCTGTAGACTCAACTTTGTTCATTGGGAAGAATTTATAACCTCAACTGGCTTTCTCTTTGATTATATGGGTTCTCACCTCATTGTTTCCTTCATGTGCAACTTCAAGAGTACTGTCCTATGTCTTTTACTGACATATTGTAATCTATGTGATGCATGACATAGCTTTTGCATTTTTGGTGGGTATTGACAGAAGAAAAAACTAAAAAAGAAAAAAAAAAAAAAAAAAAAAAAAAAGGTAGATGGAAATCTCATAATCAACATATGGAGGTGGGTTAAAAACCTCAACCATCCTGATTACAATGATGGCCTTCTTATTTATGAGAAATTTAGTGACAATAAAGATAGAACAAAATAATCTAAGATAAAAATAATATATATAATCAAAAAATATCCTCCTTATGCATGATGATTGATATGGATGAGTCGGAGGTTTGAATTGATAAGCTTGAATTTTGAACTTATAAATTTTTTTGACCATCTAACATCTCCCCTCAAACTGTGCGTGATGGCCATGCATAGTTTGTAACGTAATGATTTCAGAGCAGTTCATCCACCATTTTTGGCTTGTTTGAGAGAGCAACTTGGACTTGTTTGAGAGAGAGCATCAAGTTCATCTACCATCTTTTATGTCCTTTATTTTGTCTGGTATTACTTTTGAGAGCTTCCCACACAGCATGGAGTGTTCCGATTCCACCCACGAATAAGATGATCAGATCTTTGCCAAGTAATGAAATCATCTGTTAGTTTTTGTATAAAATTTTCTACATCAATGGGATTGTTTGGATTGTGGGATTTTTTGGATTTGGACTGTTTAGTTGTTTAAATTTGGTGTGATGCATCAGTGGGATTGTTTGGATTTGGTTTGTGGGATTGTTTGAATTTCGTTTTGGTACGGAATTTTCTTTACCAGTGGGATTTGGTATTGTTTGGATTTGGTGTGTGGGATATGATACATCAGTATTTGGATTGAATTTTGTGTGTGGAATTGTTTGAATTTAGTGTGATGTATTTGGGGAGAAACAGTTGTGTCGAGTGAACACAACCTACTCTGATACCAAGAAGAAAAAAAGAAAAACAAGTAGATGAAAATCTCATAATCAACATATGGAGGTGGGTTAAAAATCTCAACCACTCCGTTTACATTGATGGCCTTCTTATTTATAGGAACTTTAGTAACAATAAAGATAGAACAAAATAATCTAAGTTAACAATAATATAATCAAGAAATATCCTCCTCATCCATGATGATTGATATGGATGAGTCGGAAGTTTGAATTGATAAGTTTGAATATTGAACTTGTAATTTGTTTGAACCTCTAACATTGACCATTTAGTTGTTTATTATCAAAACTTCCATGGTTGGTATGACCATTTAGTTGTCTGGAGTACATATAAATGATAGAAACATTGATATATAAACAGTAAATTAATTGTAGCCAGCTTGAATCTTTGCATAATCTTTATAGCTGAGAAGTTATTAGTCACATAATTTTTGTCCACAAGCTAACAGTGGCCACTATATCTGAACCCAACCCTAACCCTTATCACTGAAATAAGACCTTTCCAAATTTAAACTATGCTTAGTTTTCATTTTTCGTGCACCCAAGATCTAACTCTTCCGATGAATCTGAAAACAAATCTGGCTCCATTATTTATTCAATGTAGCACTGCATCAACTGACATGCATTCTTAACCCTTAATAATCTCCACAAATCCCCGCTAACTACCATGTAATTATATATCTTCATGTTGTTTGTTCTCATATATGCTACAGATTTATACTGTGTGTTGCATGACACATACGATACGACAATTAATATAACAAAGACGCAACACATATTTTAGAATGTTTCAAGTGTACTTTAGTCTTTAGAGTTTTACAATAATGCTTGTAATTCCCAACTTATAGATAAATGTGAAAAGAATATTTACATAATTTATTTTTAAATATTAGAATGTTGTAACAAAAAGAACCTCTCTTTATAAATGGTGCCGAGGGTGTTGCCTCTGTCATTGCCATTATTTTTTCCCGTAACTTGTATCAAACAAGTAGCCTATTTAAAAGCAAAATTACAAAAAACAAAAAATGAACAATGGTTGGCACAGTTCCAATCCAAATAAAACAAAGAAGATGAATACTTACACGGACGTGTTCAAAAAGTTCCAATGGTTAGCAAGTTCGTAAAAAAAGGAGAGAGTTCAATTTCTCTCTTGATCTCCAATAAAACAATAGTTAGCACTAGACCAATCCAAATCCAAAAAAAAAAAAAAAAAAAGAAAATTGTAGAAGCAAAATAGCAAGGTTTTCCATTCTCCAAACAGCAAGGTTTTCCATTCTCCAAACAGTAGCTTTTCCATTATCATTTAAAATAATTAAAATTAAATTCTGGAATTATTAAACTAGGTTTCCTAATTCATTAGATATCCTAGCTTCTGTCAAATCCGGCCCATCCTTTAGTCAACCAACCCGTGTCGACCCTCAATATTACTTTTTTAATTTTATTTAGGATTTTTCTTTTGGCCTAATTTCATGTTTTCAATTACAACAAATCCCTTGACTTTGCTAGACCATAATTCTCAGCCCTGAAGTCCAAATCGAGTGTCATTTTAGCAGAAAGCTTCGTAATCGAACAAGGATCCTAAAAACATACATTAATAAGCAAAATAGTTTTTGTAGATTATTGGGTAGTCATTTTAGTAACATGTGTCCGTTTTTCAGATCATCATAGTTTTTGCGATTTTCGGAGTTATCGGACATCTGATAGACGGTACCCTAGAAGTTTCAGAATTCTGGTAATATTTCCTTTGACCTATTAATTTTTCAGAATGATCTTAGCTCATTTAGTATTTAATTACTAAAATTTGAACTAGGTGACTTTTTAGGCGAAACGTAGATTTTAAAATTATCGTAACTTGCGATATGTGAACCTAATGGACGATTCGTCGATTCCAGTGCTTTCGTAAAGCTAAGATAGGATCCAGTTTCAAATCTAGGTTTCGAGATGATTGACCTTTTGGTCAATTGTTTGCCTCGTTTTGCATGCCATGTTCCCACATATGTCAAAGTTGATACTTTGTAACTTTGGGGGCAGTTTTAGGTTACTTAAATCAAACCTAAGAAAGATGTGTAGGATTAGACTAGTTGGACCCCAAATCGATTTGCAACTTGTTACGTTGGTAACCTTGACTTGAAAAACGCAACTTAACAAATAAATAAACTAACTCTAGAAATTATTTCTTTTGCATGAATTTTTGTGGATATGATGTATGTGCTTGATTGGTGATTGGGGTTGGTAGCTTGAGGATAGTTCCGACATTTCCTCATCGTTTCACTTGGAGATTCATCGATCATCATATTTCATCATTTCTCGTATCATTTCATTTCTCATATGAACATACAACATCGCAATCTTGGTATCATTATCATTACCAATTCATCTTTTATGTGTCAATTACATTCAATGTTTCAGTATTAACTTGTGGCATTAAATCCTTAATTCAGCTAAGACATCATCGATCAAAAGACGTAGCAACGCAAGCAAAAGATTCATTTTATTAAGCCACCACAGAGTCCACCACTCACCAATTATAGAATTGTCGAAAGAATGAACACTTGTACAGTCAGGATTTAGTTAAGCGTTCTCCTGCAATGGTACCAACATCTGATCAGTACACCTTCCCTATCTTCCTTTCTCTTAAAATTTTCAAGAATGAATACAAGAAAATTCAATAAAAACGGACAAAAGAATCAATCATCGAAAACTATCACGAAAATGCATTCATCAAAACCAAGCAGCGAAAAATGTACAACGAAAACTACAATGGAGAGATATGGGATGAACTATTTATACTCGTTCACCAATACCCAATCCGATGCAATTTTGATTCATGTCAACAGAAACCAATCCATGCGTTAGAAAAGCTCTTATACATTCGTCTGTGATTGATTAGTTGCCGACAAGTTTTCCCAATACCCAGTTTTGACTGAGTCAATCAAGCTACAAGCATTATATAGTGAACCCTACGAGCGGGGCACTACACGGGTATCGTACACTCTTCCACCTTTGTCTCTCTCAGCAACTTATCCACAAATCGGTCCTCCCAGCTGGCATACGTGGCTGACTAGTGACACCCCCACCTCATCTCCTCCAAAGGCCTGATAGGCCTAAACTCTCTAGTGTTTTATAAATCTCATATATATATATATATATATATATATATATATATATATATATACACACACACAGTTCCACTCTAATGAGCTTGCAAGCCTACCTTATGGCACATTTCGGGGTTATATTTAACGGTGGGTTCCGTAGGTATATTTATTACGTTGGATTCAAATGATTCCTTTCAATAAATGATAAATGAAAGATTTAATTCTATCTTAAGATTCAAATAAATCATATCAATAAATGGTAAAAGATAAATTTAATTTTATCTTAGGATTCAAATAAATCATATCAATAAATGGTAAAAGATATATTTAATTCTATCTTAGGATTCAAATAAATATTTTCAATAAATAATAAAAGATAGCTTTAATATTATTAATATTAAATTAATATTAATACTAAGTTAACATTAATATTAACATTATGTTAAATTTAACATTAAAATTAATATTAACATTAATTTTAATTTTAACATTAATTTTAATATTAATATTAATATTAATACTAAAATTAACATTAATGTTAAAATTAACATTAATATATAAAATTAATATTAACATTAATGTTAATGTTAACGTTAAAATTAACATTAATATTAATATTAATATTAATATTAACATTAACATTAATACTAAATTAACATTAATATTAACTTAATGTTAAAATTGACATTAATATTAATTTGAATTTGAATTTTTTTAATAATAATAATAATATTAATATTAATATTAATATTAATATTAATATTAATATTAATCTTAATCTTAATGTTAATGTTAAAATTAAAATTAATGATAATATTAATATTAATGTTAATTTTAAAATTTTAATATTAATATTAATATTAATTTAGTATTAATTTAATATTAATATTAAATTTATCTTTTACTATTTATTTGAAACGATTCATTTGAATCCTAAGAATTAAATCTTTCTCTTACCATTTGTTGAAAAGATTTATTTAAATCATAAGATAGAATAAAATCTTCTTTTTTACCATTTATTGAAAGAAATTTTTTGAATCCAACATAGTAGTAGATATACCTACGGAACCCACCGTTAAATATAACGAAAATGTACCATAAGATAGGCTTGCAATCCCATTAGAACGGTATATATATATATATATATATATATATATATATATATATATATATATATATATATATATATATATATATATAGCATTGATGTATATCATGAGTATACCATAATTAAAGATATTATATGTATGCCATAATTAGAGATGCTATAAGAAATTATACTTAAATTAACTAGAGGTAAAAAATGAACTTACATATTGTCATAGTTGGTTTCAAAAAATTTATTATTATTATTTATTTGGAAATGCGAGTTTTACGAGAAAATAGATTTACGAGAAAAATTATATTATTTTACAATATAATTTCCTGGGTTCCAATTTTTTTAATATTATTATTTATTTTATAAAAAAATATTTCATGATTTTATTTGAAGTATTAGCTATGTGTTGTATCATTTATGGATTAGGGTATAATTAGTGTAAAGAATTGTTTTTGATTAGGAGATAAATTGTTTTAATTAAAATTCTAATGAAATTTACTTAACTAATTACTAAACTAATCTTTGACCAACTCAAAGGAAGCTCCCAAGCACATGGCCGGCCATATCCACCTCTTTCTCTCTTTTTTTTTTTTTACTTCCAACTCATCTATTCTTTCATCTTTTGATATTTTTATTTGTTTATTATTAAACAAGATAACAAAGGTTTATATATAAATCTTATTTCCTTTCATTCTTCCTTTCCAAATACTTTCACCACCTCTCCACTACAACCCTTTCTAATCCGTACAGCAGCCTTGGCCCCATATCAACCTAAAAACATTTTCTCCATTTCCACTTCATCTCATATATTCAAGAACTCAGGCAAGTCCTCTACTTTACTTAAAGAAAATCCAATTTTTGTTATTTTCTTATATAATTTTGATTTCTTTCATGAATCCTCTTAGAAATTAACCTGAGAGATTGTTGTTATGCTACTTATAAGAGGTCTATATCAGAATTCCAGGAGATATTTGAGAAGGTGACACACCTGTATGAAGAGTTGGACTTGATTAGAGCATTTACATGTATGCTGAATTTAAATTCCAACTGCACAGTAATTTTTTGGGACAGTTTCGATCTAGTAAATGAATTCAAAATAAAAATATGTCTAAGTGAGTTAATTAGGAAATTCGACGCCGTTTCCGAAAACATATAATATGATGGTATTATGATTGTTATTCTAGGAGCTATAGGCCGTACAACAAGGATGTGAAATTCAGGAACGAAATTCTGGAATTTAAATTGTAGTATTTTTCGCGCCAGTTTTGATCTAGCAAACGTCATTAAAATGGAAATATGTCTACCGAGAAAACTTAGGACTCGATAAGTTTTCCAATGGTATATAATATGATAGTATCTAAATGTATATATTATGAATTATTAACCGTGCAATATCATGGTCGAAACCTGGAAATATTTTCTGTAATTTAAGGACACAGCAGCTTTGTATCTCAGTTTTGACCTATTAAACTTTATCAAATCCAAAATGTGTAAACACTTGTTTCGTAGAAAATTCGATAAGCTTTTCGACGGTATATAATATGATGGTATTCAGATTTATATGATAGGAGTTATGTTATTTGCAAGTAGGGGATACATGTTTGGAATTTTGGGCAAACTTAGTTTTGTGTTTTATACAATTCCTAACTACTATATTAACTGCGTGTGACCGGTGTAGAGTTTTTCCACTGAAGGGGCTTTGACCCATGTCAATTCTACAGAGAGTTACTCTGGGTCGGTTATATTACTGTGTTTGGAGCGCGAAATACAAAGGAGACTCTGTCCGAAAATCTAAGGATTTCGGAAGATAGCCTAATTTCGAAACTTAAACGCCGTGGTATCGTACCGAACCCTAAGCCGAGATATATGTATTCTAGAAATACAAATTAACATGTATACTTGATCTAGGAAATAAAGTTTCAATTACTATAAAAGACTTAGGATTGATGCAAATGTAGAATAGAGCATTGGACGAGGGAGAACAGTTTGGATCACATCGTATGAAATCTGGACAATATAATTAACAAAACTGATCAGTACATGTAGGTCCTTCGCAAGGCCTTGCGTTGAGACTGGATAAATACTTCGATCACCTACCTACCTGATGCTCGTGTTATCTGTAAATGTGTACCTAATTCAATAAAAAGTCGAATTTGGTTAATTGATATTATGATTTAGCTCCCGAAGAGGAGTGGCCGGACTACTAAGCACCGTGCCTATCTGCCACCACCTGATCCCTGGTAACGGAATTATTTTCTATATAGTGCTCGTGCCACTGGGAATGTGAGATCCAAACATTTTATCTAAACTTTGCATTATCATATAGGAAATATTATCTTGTGACTGTGTTAGTAACTTTAGGACTTAAAGGACGGTTTTGGATACAATTATTTCACCAGTTAAGATCACTTTAGAAGTTAGTTCAAGTTATATTAAATCTTGTACTTAGAATTTATTCGGTTTTGATTTTCATTGTATTTGATTTTCAGTATCATATTATTTCATTTATTTCACCTCCCTTGAATCGAGGACTTGCATGTCTTTGATGACCCAGTTTTTGTTCACTAAATGAAGGTCATGCTGAAGACGAGATACTTCCCTTATATAATGTGGATGAATCGAAAGAGTAAGGGATGATACATGTAGAACAACTTCATTTTGTGTTCTTATATAATTATATGTATATTAATACTTATGGGAGATAGACATGTGGTTGTATAATTAGTAAGTAGCTTGTATACTATCTTTTGAAGACAGAACTCAGAGTTGTGAGATGTAAATAAAGAAGAATGGTATTATGATTGTGCTTAGTTGTTATTTATTGATCATTTAGCTTTACCCTATACTTTATCCTAGAATTTACAAGCAACAATCGTGGTTACGAAAATCGGTTTATTCGTAAAGTACGTAGCTTGGGGATGTTGTTTACGTACTCGACTTACCGTATTAGGAGCGGGGCGTGACACATATGCCTTAGTGGCTCGTTCATCTACTAGCTTCAATCCTTCTTCCAATTTTGTGGCACGTTCGATGATATTGGGGAAGTCGATCGTGTACGGATCTCTGCCCGTCCTGACGACCTCCTCGTACTGTAAAGTTAAGTAATTAGTAACAAATATATGAATATTAAAAAAATTAAACTTAAATTAGTCTTGATTATACATACCATCCATCGAAAATGCTCGACGGTCATGATGGATCCACCCGTGTGGAGAGCAACCTTAGCACATGTCGCGTTCGCCTTCTCCGACCTGGCCTTATACTCTGAAGTGGCCATCTCCTCTAATATGTTTTGCCAGAATTCCTCCTTCATCCACTCATTACATCGATTCCAGGAAGTAAGGCCAACCTCTTCTAGTCATTGATCATATTCCTCAGCCTTTTGCTAACAACCAACTTGTAGCCCTTCTTGATCTCATTTTCTCTGTGATTCGAACACGAATGGCTCCTCTACAATTAAAAATAGAAAATAACAAACTGGAAACTATTTAAATAATATAATGAAAAAATTGTTATGGCATGTAATTATCTTAAAATACTCTCAAGATAACAAGTTAAAGGAATATCTTCTCCTTTGGTATAGACCTGAAGTTTAAATAAGGACCATGAAAGTAGTCTCGCATAATATTTCCAAGTTCATTTCCACCTCTAGATGTGGAAAACCTGAAATAAACAAATAAATTATATTTAGAATCAAATAAAGCATAAGTTAATATATGAATTGATAATAAAATTAAATTTTGTTTACTTACGTTGCTCTATTAGACCATTTTTCAGTACGTCTCTCCTTAGCAAACCTCTCTGGTGGACTGGAGGGATCTATAAAACCTAGACAACAAACATATACTATGTTGTCTAGAAATATCATGCCATGAAATTATAAGCCCCCAAAATAATATAAATATTTTTTAATCTGGCTTCAATAATAATTTTTGGATTTTTATATATTTTAAAACAAATATTTATTCCTTATATATATAGCCTTAGTCATGGTTAAGTTTTGAGATGTATATCGATTAGGAAATATGGCATGAGTAGTGTCATCATGTGCCATAACTAACATATTAGTCATGGTAAAGATGACATAGCCATATTTATGTGTCACGACCCGCACCCGCTTTTCGGATACGAAGCGTGTCCAAGCCCAGCCTACGCCGCAGTGTCGGCGGTAGAACGCTGTCTATACTCATAAGTCACTGAATCTATAATCACAGGAAAATCTAGATCTCATCCACAGAATAATCAAGACACAAACAAGATCAATGAATATCCATGAACTAAGAAATAATGAATATAAACTGGAAAGTATCCAAAATCAATGTCACGTCCGGTGGACACAAATCCACTACCAGTAGACGAAAAACTAGAGAAATACAAGAAATGAACCAACTGAGTACAACCTGCTAACCAAGTAACCTCAACTGCAAAGCGCGTGATCTGAAGCTAACTCAATCCACTCGTCTGACCTGTCTCAAGCTCGGCTAACCAGAAGAGATCATCAGGTCCTCAGAGGACATAGCAAGATACATAATATACATGCCTATCTAGCAGTTTTATCATGCGCAAGAAAACAAGAAAGAACAAGAACAAGACCAAAGACCACGAACACAAACACGAAACACGAACACTAGAACAACTACGTATAACTGAATTGCCGGATGAACGATAAATACAAGATCAAAGGAAGAACCAAACCCTCATCCCGAGTGTGGACTCTCTGGTTTGAACTAAGCACTAACCCTCGTCCCGAGTGTGGACTCTCTGGCTAGCTCACGGCAAGACACCCTCGTCCCGTGTGTGGACTCTCTGGTGTAAATGGTCAACCCTCGTCCCGTGTGTGGACTCTCTGGTGGCATTTGATCACGACAAACACCCTCGTCCCGTGTGTGGACTCTCTGGTGCACCAAACAACCCTCGTCCCGAGTGTGGACTCTCTGGTTGTGTACAACGATAATCAAGGCTATGGCAGTTCACTACACGCACTCATTCTTTGACACGACTCAAGCAAGGCACTGACGAAAGCTCCAAATGTGAAACACAAGGCCAAAACATGAACATGGCTATAAGCAATAAAAACAACTCCACAAAAAATAACACGAAAAGCGTATGTCCATAATAATCCAAGACAGAAAAATGAAAGGAACTGCATGTAAGTAAAACTGTAGAGGGAGGCAAGGTATACTTGCCTCAGGTCCTGAGCTGCTGGCACTGGTCAGTGTCCAAGTCGAGATCCAAATACCCTATTTTAAAGAATCATAGAGTCAAGATACAATTCAATATGAAGTTTTAGTGTTTTACCTACAATTTGCTTTATTGGTGTTAATCTAGTTTTAATCTTTTTATCCCTTTTGTTCATTGGTTTAGCCAAGAGAGTTGTCTAGGTGCAGTTGGTTCTTAAACTCCATTAATGGACTTATTGCATAAGACTATAATTGAGATAGTCTCATCACAGATGTGGGTTTCTAAGGGGTTTCTAGCATGTTTTTCATCCCCATGGGACAAATAGATTAAACCACATACTCCACCTACCCACTGGTTTCATGAAGGTAAAGTATTCCCATCCTTAAATCCCCGTAGTACCAGGGTTGGGTGTAATAGAAATCAGCAGTAATGGTGGTACTACTGACACTCTTTCCTTAAGTCGATTTATACTCTACCCATCTATTAGTGCAACTACCCATGAACAGCTCTTGTCTACCCACAACTTTAGGTTTTCTAGTCTTAGCCAATCTCAAGAACCTATGTACGAGATGAATGACTCTGGGGAGACTGCCTGTAAAGGCCTCTAATGGTTTCTGACCTGCATATCAGGGACTTAACCGATTTGGTTAAGTGTGGACCACATAGGCTATACTGTTGCAACCTGATACATGAGTTTTGGAGGTACTGATTCTTGTATCCAGGTTGCACTGATGTCAGAATTCAGGGTATGGCTTGGTGTTGACTGCACCAAGCATTATCTCAACAAGGTTGAGACAGTGGTTTGGTCTTGTGCCTTCATGGGATTTCCTGGCTCCCTTTTTGTGTTTGTGCAAAATGGTAAGTGCATGAAGGGCCTGGGTTACATTTAATGTTCCAGATCACTAGAGTTACAAGAATCCTGTTTTGCCTATATAGAAATATGAAGGGTCTCAAATAGCATTTCAGTACAGGGTTTTAGTGGGAAGACAGGACAGCCATTAGGCTTAATCTTTCCACACAAAGGCTCTCATAAGTTACCATAATCTTGGTTTGGTGTTTACAGGACTCTTGATCCTTTTGTACCAAACTGACAGTAGGGGATGGCACCTAGAGTGCTATCAAACGTGTGATCCTGGACATTACTTGGATTTTCAGGTAATAAAGGGTCTATTCCTAGTATTTATTGACTGTTACGAAAGGATAATCCGATATTGCTGTTGGTAGGGATTTGAAATCAAACAACCACAAGTCTATGCCAGATGTGGCAACTTGTGGTAATTTGACAGGAGGTTGGAATCATGAACTACACAGGCCAATTGTGTAGGCCTTAAAAATGAAAGTCACGCTGAGTTGATCAGGACAAAGTCTCAAAGTCACGCTGAGTTGATCAGGACAATATTTAAAAAAATCACGCTGGGAGACAGCTCATCATTTTGTCAGAGTGTCATTATGACTGACAGCACGACAGTCGAAGAATGTCTTCTCGTATGCCACGTATGCACGAAACTCGAGAGATCACAGCCGACTATTGTGTGACTTTTGAAATCTTTTTCTGCAAGACTCAGCCTTCACCAAGTTGGCGTACCAAAAGAGCTTCTTGTCATTTAATGCGACTGACAAAAGCAATCACTGTCAGAGATTTTGTGTCAGTCGAGGCACGTCGAATCAAGACAGCTGGCAGTTCTGCCTCAATATTGCGTATATTTTGAGCCTTTTGGCTCAAGTCTGCGTGTATTTTGAACTTATATGTTCCTTCCTCAAGTCTGCGTGTATTTTGAGCTTTCTGTCTCAAGTTTGCGTGGATTCTGAAGCTTCTTGTCTCACGTCTGCGTGGATTTTGAAGCTTTCTACCCCAAGTCTGCGTGGATTCTGAAGCTTTTTGCCCCAAGCCTGCGTGGATTCTGAAGCTTCTCGCCCCAAGTTTGCGTGGATTTTGAAGCTTTATGACCCAAGTCTGCATGGATTTCGTCTTCAACAAGTCTGCGTGGATTTCATCAAATTGGAGTACGTGGCAGCCATGCCACTGATCTCTCGTCTGCGTGTCCTGTAACTTGCACACGACTCATACATGATTGTCATGTGTCCAACAGTTACAGGTCACGTCCAGTAACTGCTCACAACCTTGCGTATGTTAAATCCTGTGTGATTTTCAACTAGGCACAGGTTGTGAAGACAGTTATCCTTTCAGTTATTTTTTTGACTCTATAAATAGAGTTCTTTTTCTCATTCATTATACAGATACATAGTTATCTAACTTACTGTCAAAATTTTGAGAGCTTTTCTTCTTTGCATAGTCCAAGGGATAAAGCGATCGTCTTCTAGATCGGATTCCTACAGTTGTAATTTTCCCAGATACACAATAAATAAAGTGAATTTATTTATGGAAAACAAATTGGCAACTCTGCTGGGGAAAACCATCTCCTCTTCTGAGATGGCAACAACTCAATACGACACTTCGTCAGTCGGCTCGACGAAGAAGGTGATATCGATCCAATTCGATCAACTCGCCTACGAAAAAATGCAGCGGGCTAAGGGTGGCAAGCCTACTTCAGCCTCTATCACCACTGCCAAGTCAAAGGGACGCTCTATCTATGTCCCGAAGAATCAGTTGGCAGTCAATGGTGGAGTCTCTGCCACAGTGTCTACTCCTAACACTGACAAAGACTCTACTACAAGCACGTACACTCTTGTGCGCTCAAAGACGACAGCATTCAAAAGTCACGCTGACAGCACTGGCTCCTTAGCCAAGTCTGTTCCAGCGTGCAATCTTACAGTCAAAAGTCACGCTGGCAGTACTGGCTCTTTAGCCAAACCTGTTCCAGCGTGCAATCTCACAGTCAAAAGTCATGCTGACAGTACTGGCTCCTTAGCCAAATCTGTTTCAGCGTGTAATTCTAAAATCAAAAGTCACGCTAACAGCACTGGTTCTTTAACCAAGCCTGTTTCAGCGTGTATTTCATCTAAGAAGAATAGCTCTTTAGCTATCTCTTCTTCTTTGCCAAGTTCTACTAGAACTGGGGGTGGTCTTCAACACAAAGTCCCTTCGAAAAGAAATAACTCTTTAGTTGTTTCTTCTGCTCCTGTAGTCTTTACTTTAGGAACAGCTTTGACAGACAATTTTGTTAGTCAAAGAAAAGGAGATGGTCTTTTGACTACTCTTCCTTCTGGACATTCTATGTCTCAAAACTTGAATAAGTCTAAGAAGAAACATTCCTTAATGTCTTCTTCTACGACTTCTTTGAATTGGGCACATAATTTGTCTAGAAAAGAGGGTCTGTTACTAACTCCTAATCAAGGGGGTGGTTCAACTCTTCCTTCTCTGCAAATATCCAGATCAATGGAAGGAAAACTCCAAGTTTCAAAAACCAATGTGTTACCTCCAACTGATCTAAGAACAAAACTTAATCAAACCCGTTTGGGAAGCACTTCTGGTGTTAAGAAACTACACCAATCAGAAATGAAGATGAAAGATCCAGATGCAGAGTATGCTAGAAATTATGTGGCTCATATTAATCACTCCCTATATAATCAAGAGCCATCAAAATCCAAGAACCAGAAATATATTCCTAAAAATACACAAAGATTGTTCTCTGATGTACCTCAGTTATCACAGATAGATTTACGAGAACACCTTCAACAGAAGAGAAGGAATAATTCTGTGTCAATGGATCATGCTGAATGTGACTTCCAGCCAAGAGTCATAATTCAATGCAGATGTCAATCAATGGTTCAGGACTATGTTGATCATGAATGTGACTTCCAGCCGAGACTCACAATGCAATGCAGATGTCAAACAAAACGATAATCTGTCTTCAATCGGATTCAGTGTGAACCTATGCCTGATGAAGATGAGCCTTTGTTTGCTTCTGTCAACATGACCTCTCGGAATACTGGGGGTAGAGATGATAGTCCAGATGGAGTATATAGAGGCACAAGAGCAAGAGTCCTGGCTTCTAGTCAAAGGACTCTGATTTCTGAAGATGATTCTGAATTTCTTGGAGAATCTAACTTCCCACCTCTTCCTACCGGGGGTAGTTCTCCTATAATTGACTTTGATGCACAAAGCAATGATTCAGAACAAACGACATCCACCAGTTCATCAATAATCCCTCGTACAGTTATGACTTATATGGTTGATGGGAATACTGATGAACCTTCTTCTTTCTTGACTCCTCAAGAACAAAGAATTGCTTCCTTGGAACAGCAAATGAAATCCATGGCTGATACTATGAAGTTGATGTATGAACTCATGGCAACACAGATGCAAAATCGACAGACTGTACCAGATGCCATACCAATTGACACTGTTGTAAGTCCAGTACAAGTTCCTCCAGCAGTACAATCCAATACTCCTGGACCAGCTCAACTAAATCCTAGTCTCTCTGGAGCTGGGGGTAGTGCTTACAATACTGTTCCTTCTCCCAACTATTCTCTACAAGCTACAACTCCACAATCTTCCGGAGTTGTCTCTGAAGAATTAAAGAATCTCAAAACTCAATTTGAGGCATTCAAACAAAAAAATGGTTTACAAAGGTTAGACATCAAACAACCTTATCCGATAGAATGGAAGCAAGTATCGTATCCTCCTAAATACAAGCCTCCTACTATCTCCTTCTATGATGGAACCACTTCTCCAAGTCAGTTTATTAATCACTTTGAAGTAATGACTGACCAACTGCAACCAAGCGACGCCCTCCTTACTCGGGTGTTTGTTGGATGTCTCAAGGGAACGGCTTATGAATAGTATAGAAGTCTCCCAGATGGGTGTATTACTTCATTTGCCGGTTTCAAACAGATGTTTCTTGAACGGTTCTATGAAGGGCTTAATGACATGACTATGTCTGCTCTTATTAGAATCAAGCAGAAAAATAATAAAACTACAGAGGATTTCATTGAACGGTTTCGAAGAGAGGCTCTGAAGATGCCTCTTGGAACTCCTAATGCTGTCACCATCGACACATGCAAATCAAATTTGTTACCAATCATCAGCATGTGGACAGGATCTACTCAATTCCAAGACTGGCCTTCCTTCATAGTTAGTGCCAAGGCCGCAGAAATTAGTGCTGAAACCTTCAAAGGTTTAGGAGTGCAGATGACTCCCAAAGAAACAGGTCAAGGTACTAACAATAATGCTAAATCTAATGCTCGCAAGGGAAAAGAAACCCTTGAAGTTAATCTTCAGAGCAAAGATGCATCAAATGCTCAAACTTCTCCTACCTCTACAACTCAACAACCAAGAGCACATCGTCCTAAAGAAGAATACTCTTTTGATGACGATGATGTCCTTAGTATCTTTGAATGTCTGTTGAAAGGTAATAAAATACAATTACCTGAAATCAAGAAACCTGATGAAGCTGGTAAGACAGATCATCCCAAATACTGTCCATACCATAGAATGCTGGGTCATACAATTCGTACATGTTATGTACTGAAAGGAAAGATCCAAGAAATGATTAAATCTGGGGCTATCTCCCTTACTTCAAAAGAGAAAACCGTCACCTCCAATGTCGTCTCTATGTAATTTGGAGATTTTCCTCCTCAACTCCTTGAAAGTGGGATCATTCCTATTCCTAAGGCAACTCTTGACATAGTGAATCTTTCTCCTCCACAGGCTGAAGGTTTGGTGCCAATTACTATGGAAACAGGAGAAATCATGTGGATACATCCTGATCTAGTGGCAGATTTTGAATCTCTTCCTCTTTATAAGACTACTTCCCGAAAGTCTAAAAAGGCTGGAAAGGTTAAGTCATGTCATATGACTTCTCTCGGATCTAGTTCTGACACAGAGTTAAAAGACAAAGAAGAAGCACTTGCTACTCGAACAGGGAAACCTTATCTAAAGGATTATTCCAAGAATCCTGAGGATACTCCTGATATCCCTCCTACCGATAAAGTTGCTCCTAATGTTCCTCTTGAAGAAGAATCATCCACTGCACCTATTCCTTCCACTGCACCAGTTGAACCTACTCCTTCCAAGCCTACAGCTCTTGAGAAAGGTAAACAACAGGCTCGATTTGATAAGCCAATCAAGAAGTCCTCTCCTCTTGGACTTCAGAAGCCGTATAACTTCGACATTTTAGCTCAACTTGCTAATACTCCAGCTAGAATGTCCCTCTTTGAACTTCTACGTCTCTCCAAAGAGACTCGGGAGACGTTAAGTGAAGCACTTCTTCAAGCTGACTCTTGTCTTGCACAGTTAAAGAAGCCAGATGCAGAACCTGCCACTTGCTTACATTGCAACAGTGTGTTGGAGATTATCCCAAATATCACCTTTACACAAGATGACATGCTACTGGAGGATAATCGACATGATCGGCCTCTCTACTATACCGGTTATATCGATACAATGAAGATAGATCGTATCCTCATTGATCCAGGGTCTGCTATAAGCATAATGCCAAAAAGTCTGTTGGATGAACTAAAAATTCCTCTTCACAAGCTTTCTAAGACGGTTACCACTATCCTGGGATTCAATCAAAGCCGAAGTGAGCCTTTGGGGAAGATTCATCTGAAACTTCAGATAGGCGATTTCAGATCCAAAGTCACTTTCTATGTGATCGAGATCGTGGGATCTTACAATCTTCTTCTAGGGAGGCCATTTCTTCATGAAAATAATGTGGTGCCTTCTACTCTTCATCAGTGTTTCAAATACATTGATAGCAATGGAAGAGTACAAAAGGAAGTTGCTGATATAAATCCCTTCCATGGAGTTGAAGCCTATTTCAATGATTCTCGGATGTACAAAGAAGAGTATACAAGGGTGATACAAGCTATGGAAAAAGAAGATTCACAGAGTGAGACTTTAATAATCCCTGTTAAAGGTCGAAATACTCAGCAACAATCTCCCAAACCCTCCGGAGAAGGTTCTTTCATCATTCCAGTGAGTGGACGGATTTCTCCATTACCTCAGTCGTCTACTCAAGATACACTGATCATTCCTATCAGTGGGCGTGCTACAGTTCCTGTATCCTCATATATAAAATAGGATACTCTGCTAATTCCAGTTGGAGGGCAGACTACTCTTCCATCTCAGACTTCAAGGGAGCTCACCTCTTCTGAGCCGTTTGTTATCGATCTTAATCGAAACAAAATTCCTTCTCGTTCTTCTTCTCCTCCTTTAGTCATTGATTTGGCTAAGATCTCTAAGGCTCAGCCTTCTCCCAATGTAAATACTGCTGTTTTTAAATTTAATGAAAAGTCTCCATCTTTGCAGTATATTGATGTGTGTAATTATGTTCATAGTTATTTACATTTGTTAGATGACTTGAGCACAATAACCATAGGAGTTGTACAGACTGTTCATACAGATGTATCTCTAGAATCAGTACAATCTTCATACTTTCTAGTTTCCAGCAGAAAGCCAGGAGACATTCTAATATTCTTCTACAAAGGGCCCCAAAATCTTTCTGATTTCGAAGATGAAGACAAAAACGATGATACTGGAAGATTACAACTACGTCGTTATAGTCAGAAATCCAAAGACATCATTAAAAATATGGGCTATGACTTCAGAACTGGTCTCAACAGTGGAAAAGGAAGAAAAATGCCTGTCCGGATTCCTCCTCTGAAATATGGGAGAACGAAATGCGGATTGGGCTATACTGCTCCTACTCCTTTTATCAATATTGTTCATGAAGATCCCGAATCTGACGAAGATAAGAGATCTGATTCTTCTAGTACCACCTCTTGGGATTCCGATACGAGTATCGGTGATTTCTACTGCAACATTCTGTCTTCCAACATGGTCTCCATTGACCGTTCTGAAGAAAGTGAGGAGGACGAAGATGAGTTTGAAATCTCACCTGAATCAGAACAATGGGTCCAAAGGTTAGATAATCAATGGAAGTTCCGATTTGAGCAAAAAAGAACCTCCGACTGAAGACAAACTTGTTCAAATAGATGTTGGTGAAGAGGAATCTCCCAAACCAATATTCATCAGTGAAAGTCTTTTAAATAACGAAGTGATACATTCATCCGACGGTTTATCCGTTCATTTATTACCCACCAGACGGTTCACCCGTTCATTATCACCTGACGGTTCATCCGTTCATTTATCGTCATCCGATCATTTTGATATCTGTTATCCCCAGTGGAAATAGATATTCTATATTGTATTATTTTCTTAGCAAATTTGATATTTAGAAAATCATGTCCATATTACCTCTGAATTTTCTATCTCAGTATCATATTTATGAAAATGATATCTAGTCTTTTGATTCTCGAGTCCAAAGATCATGAAAAATTGAGTTCAAAGATATTTTTATGTCTGAATTCTATTTTTTTCTAATCAGTATTAAACTAAGATCATCTCTGGTTTAATATCATTTGATAGAATTACAAAGTTTGTTTGTAAATTCTATTCTATTGAAATGTGTCATGTATTATTTACCTCTGAACATATTTTCTATGAATCTATCATTACCAAAACAGCAAAACCAAAAATCAGATCAAGAATTTTCGTTTGCTTTCATTTCATAATCAAAACATGGAATACAAGTGAAAGTGAAAATGAAAAAGATTCATTTATTTGGAGTTATCAGCTCCCTGATACGATCTAGAACAATATTCAGTTTCTCTTCATGAGTTTTTCGAACTCTTTTCGCTGCTTCAATTGTAACATTCTGTTCATCAAAAATAATGATAGCAGACTGGCGACGGTTGACTTCTTCAATCTGTTCCGCCTGCATCTGTTCTCGTTCCTTCTGAAGAATTTCACAGCGTTCGGTTTCAGAAATATAAGCAGCAGCCACCTCAGCTTGCTTTGTTTCCATGACAGCAATTCGCTCTTGAAGTCGAGCCAATTCCTCTTTAATTTCTTCAGCTCTTTAGTCTTGGACGCTTTATCCTTCTCCAGAAGCTCTACTCTTTGACGAGTAGCTAATATTTCTTCGCCCTTTTCTACTAATTTCTCAGTAGAAGAGGCAAGAAATGCTTCAAGAGATGCTTGTTGGGACTGTGTTTCATGCTCTAGTTGATTAATCTCAGTTGTAGTTAAAGATTGAAGGTCTTCCTTTTTAGTCTCCCAGTATTTTCGGATAGTTGCTTCCAACTCATCCAGGAGATGTTTGAAGAAGATGCACTGAGATTCACAACCAGCATGACGCAGCACCATGAGCGGGAACTTAACCATAGTTCGAAGATCAGAAAATGGCATAGCTTCGTCCTTCAAGAAACGTCTGGAATATGTATCTAGATATGAGCAAATGATCTCTGAATACATTCCCAGAGTTCATGCTAGCCCAGTCTCAAATCCAGGAGTCGCTGTCATCATGGAAGAAGAAGCCTGAATGTTCTCTATCCTGGGAACAGAAGTGTGTGCGACTGGAGAAGTTGGCACGTGTGAACTTCCTTCATCAGCATCAGCCTGGATAAGCGGAGCATGAGTCGAACTCATTGCTGCAGCAGTTCCTACAGTCAAAGAAAAAAATAATAATAAATCAGCATATAAAGAAAAATAAGCAGCAGAAACAGAATTTGAAATAAAATTCTACCAGGTTGAGGTTCATATTCGATATGTGAAGGGAGTCTGGCATCTTCTCATAGCCGGTCTATGATAGTGTTCGACACCTGCTTCATATGGCTGCTTCCAGCTCCAGAATTACTGGGTGCTGGAGCATTATCTGGAGATTGAGCAGGTTCGGGGCTAAGTTCCATTTTGTTCCCCTTTACTTTATTCTCATCATAAGGAGTAGAAGTGACAGCATGCCAGTCTTCTCCTCCTTCAGCTTCATCTTCTTCTTCATCTTCAGAGTGAGCTTCTGATTCGGAGTCAATGATATTCACATCTTCATGAGTCTCAGGGACAATGACGATAGCAAGCTCAGTGTTGACTGCCGCCGGTTCAGTCCTCTCTGGAATATCGGTTCGAAGAATGATGTCTTGACAAACATTCTTCAACAAATCATCAGCAGCTGGTAGCTCGGACGTTTGCACGTCTTCATCGCCTCTGGCCAAAGAAATGTCTTCTTCGACATGAGTCTCAGGAACTTTCGGCTGTCCTGTAACTTTTGCTGGGGCAGGTTCTTCTTCAGAATAATCAATTTGGTCATCCAGTGCCTGAATGACGCCCTCTGTCCCATGCTCAAATGGGATCATCCTCGTCTCTGAGGGTTCAATAACAACTCCACTTGTGGTTGGAGCAGTTATTTCTTGAGCTTGAACAGATTCTACTTCAGTCTGTTCAGTTGAAGCTGCCGGTAGGTGAACATCATCAGACTCTGTCTTCTCAGTAGAAGCCGCTTCATTGATTTCCGGCAAAACTCCTCCACTCATAAGTGTTTCTAGGAGTTTATTGCCTTTCATTTTGCTGACAGACTTCTTGACATATTTGCCTCTCGACCTCCTGATCAAAGGAGCGTCGCCTTCATCGGTCTCTTCGTCTTTATCGGCGGCATCGTCTTCATCAACTGAGATGCCACCTAAAGATGAAGTGGCAGTCACTGAGACCCCTTTCTTCTTCTTCTTCTTAGATGTTGGAGACTTAGTACTCCTCTTGGAGACGGTCTCAGATTCATCGCTTCTCTTCCTCTTAGAAAGAGACACAAATATAGGTGGAAGAACTTCATCAGGGAAATTTCCCTCCTGAAATAATTCATATAGAGGTTCAATCTCCGTTATCTCATCTTCGGGTTCCGAAGGAAAATATTGAATAACAGTCTTTTTCTTCGACCTCTTCGATTCATCCTCCGCAACAAAGGTTTTCAGATTAAAACTCGGCCTAAAAATGCTCGACGACACATAAAAGCGAGCATATGTATAAAGCATCTTTGGCCCCGAGCTAGATAAAGGATTAGGCATAGAGAATACAACTTTTGTATCCCTAGCCGCAAAATATCTCCAAGCTCGAGCTCCGTCGACAAGCCCTCCACGAGCAGATAAGCAAGTTGTGGCGTTCCCAACATGGAGCTGGTCATATCCGAATTGTCTAGCAAATCGGCTTGGTAAATATGGCTCCAGATATGTCATCTCTTCATGACGGTATACTAGATGAGACGGCCTGATTCTCTGCAATCATTGGAAGGCTATGTCATCCAGCCTGTTTCCCATATCTCCGTCCATCATATTTAAAGGCATGCTCTCATAGCCCAATGGTGGAGGGACACATTGGATAGACCAATGTGAAGCCCGATTCAAGACATTTCTGCATTCTGGAAGAGTGTGAACCTTCCAGAACGTCTCTCTAGAGTATCTATCCAGAAAAAGACTGCTACTCCCTCCTACCCCTGGAGGTATCAGACCATCATGATGAAGGAGAAGCCAACCATATAAATATGTGAATGGCATCTCTATCCTTGGGAATTCTTCAGTCATCATCCTCTGATCAGACAGCATGTTGGTTACAAAATTCCGGAGACCTGCATTCAGCCTACAGGTCATTGCCGATAATAAGTCTAGCTTGTAACCATACACAAGGCGCACCGCTGCAAAGATAACGCCTCTGTGTATCCTGTCCAAGGAACTAGAGACAGGAACGATGAATCTCCTCAACCACAGAGATAGGAATCCGGCCAAATGACTGTTCCTTGACAGACTCTTTCCACTTTGTCTTACATAAGAGCTGAAGGTGGTTCCAGCTTTAAACTCGTACCAGTCTTCAGTGATAGTGAAATCCTTGCAATCATATTTCTCCAGCAGATAAATGATTTCACCTTCAGAGAGAGGTTTGAAGTTGCTGATCTGGTACCATCTCTTCTCGTTTATTTTTTATCGTCCTTTTCACGGTTCATGAAAAGGTAGGACATCCACTTCTGAATGTGGTTGCCAGCTTCATCCTTGGAACCCTTGTAATATAGAGTATATGTGCCAAAATGGCACATCATCTCTTCAAATAAATGTACCATCTCTGGGTACTTCTCTGACAGAAAATTTAGCTCTTCTGTCGTCGGCACGTACTCTTCATACGGCAGCGAGCCTGAAGGTAGATGTGAGATGTATTCCATCTCATGAAGGACGAAGCCCATCTCCCCCTTGGGAGTCATAAAGGTCCCCGTCCTGTGGTTGTATCTCTCAACCAAAGCCAGAAATAGGAAGGGGTTGGGCTTAAAGCCGTAGGATGAATTGACGACGGCATCATAAAGGTTTATCTTCTTTAGCTCAGTCGCAAAATTTTCCAAAGCCCAGTTGACCAAAGTCCTCCATCTCACATTCTCCTGATTCATCAAGCCGTTCATCCTCGGCATCGAATCGGTGGGGTAGAATGCATTCTTGTTTGACATAAATTCGTTTATGAAAATGGGCATTCTGAATGGCATCAATATGGACGAGTCTTCAGGTGGTATGCATCCAGGCTTCAAACCCCGAAACACTGATACATGGTTTTCTGGGGCACTGAAAAATCCCTCCTTCCTGTAAATAATACGGCTCACTTTTGCCTGCTGATATTCTGTCAAATGCCAAGACATCTTTCTCGGATAGCTGGCATGCATGAGTCTCATAATTGATAAGCCCCTGGACACCTTCGGCCAGTACATGGGCTGTTTCACATCCCCTTCGAAGTAGAAGCACACCTTCTCTCTGATGTCCTTCGGCTGAGATTTCTGAGCTATGGCATCTCCAAACAAGAATGCTGGTTTCTTGTGGGATACTAGATCCAAACTCTGGAAGGGTTGTCCATTCATTAAGCAGAGTAAGGTTATATGATCTTGATTGGCCAACAAAGACAATCTAGCTTCTGGAAGATCAAATTGAGGGAATTGTACATAAGATAGATCATGCTTAAATGAGAAACTCCAATGGCCTTCATAATCTGCTTCTTCGCTTCGGATGTTCACTTCAGAAAATGACAGAAGACAGTCAGATATATCTATGTCTATGCATGTATTACAGTATTTGAAAGAAATTTCAAAAGTCGCGCAGACTTCAGACATATATACTACTAAGACATGCTGAGTGGTTTATTCACGCAGATGATTAATTTATGCAAAATACAGACAGATTAGGATGAAAGTCACGCATCATTGCCAGAGTCACATTTAAGTGAAAATGACAAAAATATGCTGACAGATCAAGGCTAATCTATCCAGAGTATAACTCTCAGAAGTCTGCGTGACTTTCAGCATGGACATTTCTGCCAACATGAATAATCACGCAGAGTCATGAGAGCCATGCTCCTTTACGTGAAATACAGAGCTTCGTAAACACGAAGATGTGAAGTATGGCTGACCCTAAAGAGGGAGAATACTTTATTAATATCCTTTGCCCTAAGAAGGAGGGATATATTTCTGAAGTTCGTTATTTGTTTTAAGATCCTAAAAATTCTATGTAGAGTTTATCTTCATCAAAGTCGTCTTCAAACAGTTCGTGTTCTCCATCACTTACAATGTATAGGAGCTTGCGGGACTTCCTGTCGAGGAAGCCTGTCGGTAGTGGCACGCGAAGAAGTCGCAGGGGCTTTCCCCTTGGCCTGAGCATCAGCCTTCTTGGGAGCCATTGCTGTTGAAAAGAAGAAGAAGAAGTCGGGGAAGAAGGAGTTCGTCGGAAAGATGAAGTTCTCTTCTGTGGACTCTCTCTTTCAAATGCAAGTAAAGAAAGAAAGAAGTAATCTATGGCTTATTTATAGGCTCATAAAGAACTCCAAACGGCATATCATTATTTGCTTTGATTTAGGCACTTGATACGGGATCCTAACTGCACAGAATCCTAACAGTCCAATCATTTAGGAATAAATATCTCTTTAAAGTCATCTCAGCGTGACCAAATTCATTTTATCATCTTAAATTTTCAAAGTATTTCGAAATTTTGAAGTCTTTTCAACTTTCGAAAACTTTGAAGGGGGTTTGTAGGCCTTAAAAATGAAAGTCACGCTGAGTTGATCAGGACAAAGTCTCAAAGTCACGCTGAGTTGATCAGGATAATATTTAAAAAAATTACGCTGGGAGACAGCTCATCATTTTGTCAGAGTGTCATTATGACTGACAGCACGACAGTCGAAGAATGTCTTCTCGTATGCCACGTATGCACGGAACTCGAGAGATCACAGCCGACTATTGCGTGACTTTTGAAATCTTCTTCAGCAAGACTCAGCCTTCACCAAGTTGGCGTACCAAAAGAGCTCTTGTCATTTAATGCGACTGACAAAAGCAATCACTGTCAGAGATTTTGTGTCAGTCGAGGCACGTCGAATCAAGACAGCTGGCAGTTCTGCCTCAATATTGCGTATATTTTGAGCCTTCTGGCTCAAGTCTGCGTGTATTTTGAACTTATATGTTCCTTCCTCAAGTCTGCGTGTATTTTGAGCTTTCTGTCTCAAGTTTGCGTGGATTCTGAAGCTTCTTGTCTCACGTCTGCGTGGATTTTGAAGCTTTCTACCCCAAGTCTGCGTGGATTCTGAAGCTTTTTGCCCCAAGCCTGCGTGGATTCTGAAGCTTCTCGCCCCAAGTTTGCGTAGATTTTGAAGCTTTCTGACCCAAGTCTGCGTGGATTTTGTCTTCAACAAGTCTGCGTGGATTTTATCAGATTGGAGTACGTGGCAGCCATGCCACTGATCTCTCGTCTGCGTGTCCTGTAACTTGTATACGACTCATGCATGATTACCATGTGTCCAACAGTTAAAGGCCACGTCCATAACTGCTCACAACCTTGCGTATGTTAAATCCTGCGTGATTTTCAACTAGGCACAGGTTGTGAAGACAGTTATCCTTTCAGTTATTTTTTTGACTCTATAAATAGAGTTCTTTTTCATTCATTGTACAATACATAGTTATCTAACTTACTGTCAAAATTTTGAGAGCTTTTCTTCATCGCATAGTCCAAGGGATAAAGTGATCGTCTTCTAGATCGGATTCCTACAGTTGTAATTTTCCCAGATACACAATAAATAAAGTGAATTTATTTGTGGAAACAAATTGTTCATGAATTGCTGTCTAATTCCCTATCAGATTTCTTCCTAGTATTAGTCCAAGAAGTTCCAGACTGATACCAAAATGCATTCCCAGGTTTTGGAATCGGTTTTGAATATCACCCCTTGATCTCTTTGGATTCAGGAAAAATTCTGATACTCGATTCCCTTGGTATCGGCATCTTCATTAGAAAAAGGAACATTGATATATTAGCTATTCCAGATTCTGAGATGTGTCCGAGTGTTTGAATGATCGATATGTATTAGAAGTATCATTGATAACCAAAATTTAATTGAAGAAAAAGACTTACCTGCTGTGACGTCCCCGATTCTCTTTCTTCTCCGTTCTTCCTTTCCCGTTCCTGATTTCCCACTTGGTTTTCCTTCGATAGGGAAAATATAGGGTTTGCAGAGGAAATCGGTTGCTCCCCTATTCCTACATATATGATACTCTGTTGATAAGGATTACGATTTAAAATCTGATTTGATTTATCCATCGTTGGTTTTTAATCGGATACTCAATTGAATCCTGCCAGGTTGAGGATCAATATTATCAATCTATGTCACCCAATGGCCGAGAGTTTATAAGGGAACAAAACTTGAATTTGCTATTTATGGATTTGGATTTGATCTCCAAGAATTTGAATTCAATTCAAATTCAGATATAAGGTTTGGTTTAAACTAGATATACTCCTCAAGGCTTGAGATTAAATATCCTATTTGAACTTGAACTCCATTCGAAAATAGAGGATTTGATGAGTAGATTCTGGTTTAACCACCAGATGGCTGTGGCATATCCTGCTTATTATTGAAAAGTTTACACTTAGGTCCCTGCCAAGGGATTTATTATCAATTGGTCCTCTATTGGTTTTTAATGCAAAACAAAAGTATACCATAGCATTTATATTATGAGACAAAAATAAAATGGTTCAAATTAATAAAAAGAATATTCGAGAAAATTTTTGGTCAAGGGGTTGACATTATGTCCCTTGTATGAAAATAAGTCAAGTTGTGTCTTAAACCATATAATTGGCTTGATTAAATACTTTTGGAGACTTTTGACTATTAGGAGATCCGGTTGCACCAAATTTGTCAAAACTTGACCCGAACCAAATCCAACTCATGTCGGCATGTAGTGCATGATATATATATATATATATATATATATATATATATATATATATATTATATATATAAATAATATATACTTTTAACTTTTAGGACACCCTTGCAGCAAACTTGACCCGAACTAAACCTAAATCCTATATGCATGCAAATATCATGCCCCGTTTTGGTAGAATCGATGGTAATCCCCCGGACATGATGCTGTACGAGCCTAGGTTGTGCTCGCACAAGCACTTTCATAAGGTTATCCGAAATACACAGCAAGAGAGTGCATAGAGTAATTGAACACATTGTACAGAAGAAACTTGAGCTTTATTGATATGAACATCATATTACAGACTCGTTACAAAGCTGTCGCACAGTCTTACAAACTGACTCAATTACAAAATGAACGTCGACGAGATAGCCGTTCCATATATCACACCCCTTTATACAGCCAAAATATGTAGACACCTTGAATAGGGGAGAGTTGCGACATCTTTGCTTAGAGAGTTGCAGGGTCTTCAAAAGAGATTTGATCAAGTCTTCGCTCGCACGGGCGAAGCTTCAAAACACCCGAGCGCTGCCTTCAGTCAGGTGGCACGCTCCTTCCAATTTATAGTACCTGCAGAGAGCGAGGATCAGTACATTACAGTGTACGCCGAGTGGCTAATTAATTTCATGCTCTCATTTGGTTCAAGAATTTAGGTGAAACTGTGCGGCATATTTTAATGATTTTCTAGCCTTTTTTAGTCAGTTTCATGCAAACAGTTTGACGGAACATAAACAAGAAGATTTTACGCTAGAACTTACCTAGGCAGAGCGTGCCGTGCAACATAAGGCTTACCATGTTCTTCCTTATCATATTGCATAACATAAGTTATACTAGTGCATATTTGTGGAGATCATTGGCATGATAAGCCATCCTGGACTTATAGCTTGGTTTAGACGGTAGCACGTTCAACGCGGGTAGCGAGCCCCATTGAAAGGCACTGAATACCCGTGGTACAATCCAGCATAGCTATCGTGTTTCTTCCTAGGTCGAATCGGCCCCGTGGCCTCGGGATACCGTCTGAAGAAACAATTGCCCATGTGCACAAGTTGTCCATGACCGTGCTAAGTTATAAGTTATTCAAGGCACATTTCATCATTGCGACATTTATTTAATCGATTCAATCTTTGCTTAGCACAGTTCTATATAGCATAGTATTAAGCATGCACGTAACAGTTATATGATAAGCAGTTCTATAGCCTGTATACGTGAGATGTCATACAATAGTTTATTGGAATAAGCCTCTGTGTCATTGCATTTACATCTAGCATAGCATATGTTGGTATCAGCAATTTATTGGAGAACGAGGGAAGAGGGTCAACCATCATCTTAATTGTTTGATTGAGGCGAGAGATCCATTGGCTGTGCTAGACGGCACCTACGCGATCACCTGAAATCATATAAGCAACTGATTAGAACACTGTGCCATTCAATGAGTTCTATACGAATGCAAAGTCTCGAAAATGCAAGCCATGAAAACCATCAAAAATATTCATGAAAACGTATTCAAAAAACCAAAGCCAAAGAAGCAAGTGCGACATGAAAAGCAGAGCAACGGGAGGTCTCTCCCGACTCAGCCACAGAGTCCATCCTTGAGGTGTAACCCGATGAATATGGGACTTGATTCCGAAGAAGCCATTCCATAATGAGGAAAGGATCTTAATTGAATCAGTCACAATTTAATCGATTCAATCGATCACGATCAATCGGTCCCGACTTAATCGATAGCGACAGTATTCCTTTCTCGCGCACCCCGTGGACGAAAAACGGGACACGGTGTAGGGACGGGACAATACACCATACCAACTAAGAAAATGTTTCGTCCTCAAAACTTAAGAAGAAAACCTACAGCTAGAAAAACAATGAAGGAAATTTTTCCTTCATCATCGACTCAAGCTCCCATGTCGACTTTTCAACCGCATGGTTCTTCCAGAGCATTCGAACTAGAGGGATAACATGGTTTTGAAGCATTTTATCCTTGCGCTCCAAGATTTGCACAGGCTCAGCTACATATGATAAGTCTGCCTTCCAATTCAGCTGACCAAAATCTACCACGTGGCTCGGATCGTATACGTACTTCCACAACTGAGAGATGTGGAAGACATCGTGCACATCCGATAGTGCTGTTGACAATACAATCTGGTAAGCTACTGGGGTGACTCGCTTCAATATTTTGAAAGAACCTACAAATCTTGGACTAAGCTTGCCCTTAGCTCCAAATCTCATGATTCCTCACATAGGCGTTACTTTCAGAAACACGTGGTTGCCTTCCAGAAATTCAAGGGGTCGACGGTGAGTGTTGACGTAGCTCTTCTGCCGACTTTGTGCTATTTTCAATCTCTCTTGTATAAGCTTAACTTTTTGTACAGTCTGCTCCACCAGTTTCGGGCCGAGTATCTGCCTTTCCCTGACTTCATCCCAGCAAATGGATGATCTGTATTTTTGGTCGTACAAAGTTCCGTATGATGCCATTTGGATGCTGGACTGATAGATATTGTTATATGCAAATTCGGCCAACAGTAGATGAACGTCCCAGCTTGACTTCAAGTCGATAGCCCAGAAGCGTAACATATCTTCGAGAATCTGATTCATCCGCTCTGTTTGGCCATTGGTCTGAGGATGATAAGCTGAGCTAAACTTCAACTTGGTCCCCATTGCTGACTGAAGACTACACCAAAAGCGTGACACGAATCGCCCATTCCGATCTGAAATAATGGATACTGGAATCCCGTGTAGCTGAACTATTTCATCTAGATAGATCTGAGCAAGGCGATTGACGCTCCAATTAACTTTAATGGCAATAAAGTGAGCTGACTTGGTTAATCAATCGATGATGACCCAGACGATAGCGTTCTCCCGTGGTGCCTTTAGCAGGCCAACAATAAAGTCCATAGTGATATGATCATATTTCTATTCTGGAATGGCAATGCTCTGCATCTCCTCGCCCGGTCACTGGTGCTCAGCTTTAACCTACTGATAGGCCATGCATTGTCACGAAGAGTGCCACATCTCTCTTTATGTCGTGCCACCAAAAGACAATACGGAGGTCCTTATACATCTTGGTGCTGCCATGATGCAAGGAATATTTTACATAATACACTTTCGATATTATCTCTTTTTAAGTTTTGGATTATCTGGGACACATAACATGTCCTTCACTCGCAATATTTCCGACTCATCCTCTGCAAAGTCAGACTCCTTCCTTGTTGATATCAGCTTCCGTATCTTCTCCAGGTATGGATCATCCTTCTGAGCATACTTGATCTTTTCTAATAGGCTCGACTCTAGTCGCAGTTGCGCCAGCAGTGCGCCCACAAATCAAAATCGGAGTTCTATGCCTATTCCTTCCAAGTCGCACAGCAGTCAATTATTGATGGACAATAAAACTATATACTTTTGACTCAATGCTTTCCAGGTTGTAATCCTTAATCAGTTCCAGCCATCGGCTCTGCCATAAATTCAGTTCCTTCTGGATGAAGAGATACTTAAGGCTCTTGTGATCCGTATAAACATGCCACGCCATAAAAATAGTGACGCCATAGCTTTAACGCGAACACAATTGCTGCTAATTCTAGGTCGTGTGTGGGATATGTCTTCTTTTGCGGCTTCAACTGTCAGAAAGCAAAAGATATCACTTTATCATGCTGCATGAGCACACATCCCAAGTCCTGGCCAGAAGAATCGTTGAAGATTTAAAATCCCTCGGTCCCTTCAGGAAGTACGAGTATCGGTGCCGAAATGAGCCGATGTTTTAGCTCCTGGAATGAAGTTTTGCAGTCGTCTGACCACACAAATGCGACACCTTTTTGGGTAAGGCGAGTCAAGGGCGATAAATCTTCGCGAAGTCTTTCACGAAGCGTCTATAGTATCCTGCCAAGCGAAGGAACCTTCAAATTTCACTGACTGATGCGGGCCATTTCCAATCAACAACTGCTTCGACTTTCTTTGGATCATCTAAAATACCTCCAGCGGAGATGATGTGCCCAAGAAATGATATATTGTTCAGCCAGAACTCATATTTGCTCCTCTTCATAAATAATTGATTATCTCGGAGGGTCTGGAGTACGGTCCGTAGATGTTCTGTGTGTTGCTCTCGATCCTTCGAGTAGAAGAGGATGTCGTCTATGAAGACTACTATGAATTTGTCAAGAAATGGACGGAACACCCGATTCATTAGATCCATGAAGACAACAGGGGTGTTTGTCAGGCGGAATGACATTACCAAAAACTCATAGTGGCCATAATGAGTACGGAAGGTAGACTTTGGTAGGTCTTCTGGCTTGACCTTGAGTTGATAGTAACCCAATCGAAGATCAATCTTCGAAAACACTACGGCACCTTGAAGCCGATCGAATAAATCGTCAATGCAGGGCAGCGGGTATTTGTTCCGGATGGTAGCTTTATTCAATTCCCGGTAGTCGATACAGAGCCATATTGACCCATCCTTCTTCTTGATGAACAACACAGGCGCACCCCATAGCGAGATGCTAGGATAAATTAACCCTTTATCGAGCAATTCTTATAACCACAATTTGAGTTCTTTTAATTCTGTAGGAGCCATTCTGTACGGGGCTTTGGAAATCGATCGAGTGTTGGGGAAGGTGTCGATAGTGAACTTGATTTCTCGATCGGATGGCATGCCGGGTAGCTCGTCCGAGAACACATCGGAGAATTCTGCCACAACGTCGGTTTGACCCGTATTTGTACCATCCTGTCGCATGTTTTGAAAGGACACCAAGTAGCCTTCGTATGTGGAATGTAACATCCTTCGAGTAGAAATTGTTGAGATCACTATACAGGCCATCGATGCTTCGCTACACGAGTAGCAGAATTCAGGCTCCCTCGGTAGACGGAAGGTGACCCTCTTTCCAGCACAGTCAATGGTCGCCGAGCAAGCGCTGAGCCAGTCTATCCCGAGAATGATGTTATAGTCCTTAAGGTCTAGAATTATCGCATCTAGAGTCAATTTTCTTCCACCAATACATATGCAGCCGTCTCTACAGATAGTGTTTATGGCACGCCTCTCTCCCATAGGAGCAATCTTCATCGCTAAGGCGTGATGCCGCGTGAGCCTAGATTGTGCTCACACAAGGCGGGTTCTATAACGGTCGATTACAGGCTAAGCGACGGGGTCGTCGCACATAAGTCCAAAGCGGAAACATTGATACAACAGCAATAATTTAAAGCAAAACCCAAGTCATACAAAATACTCTTTTATTGATATTGAAACAAAGATTACAATGTGGCTTAAGGACAGGATTACAATCGATCAAGCTCACTCTTCTCACATTATAAGTCACTATGTTCTCTCTCTTATCTCTCAATACAATTTGAGTAGGCCAGCGGAAGCTTCGAATAGGCAATGTTCATACATTATGTCCTGTATAAGTTGTCACTCCCATTTTCCGTTATAAGTATTTCCAGTATATATGTACGGATTCCCGACACGTATCTTTACTTGTCTAGCATGGCTTGGTATGGTTTGGTCTTGGTTTAGATTGGCTTGGTTTATTTTAGTTTGGTTTGGGTGAGTGGTTCATCATAATAAACCCCCTTTATAAACCAACCCCCTTTTCTCTCTCCCTCCTTTACTTTTCATTTACTTTCATTAACTTCTTCTTCCTCTATTAATTCTCTCCACCCACCAAGGCAAGTGTAATCTTGCCTCATGATGGATCTTAGATTTTATTGTTCCATTGTCTTCCTCTCTTGATTCTAAGCCTCTTTAGAACTTGGAGTTCTTGGTTTAGATGAAGGGATTCTTGTAGATCTAAGTTTGTAGTATTCTCGATTTTCTTAGGTTTTGATCTACCAAATTTCATTATTTTTATGTTTTGATTGTTTTATGTTGTAGAGAATTTGATTTTACCCAAAATAGACCTTTGAAAACCCGGATTTCAATTTATTTTGAGTGATTTATGGACTTGGGAAGTCCATGGGTTCCATGGTTCTTCTTCTCGGGTTGGAGAAGAAGAAAAGTGTGGGCGCATGGCATTTTATGCATCTACAGTGACTTCAGCCTTGGGAGCATAGCCCTTTATATGAGCCCAAGCTCCCTGCCTTCCTTAGTGTGGACGCATGGCTTTATATGCGTCCAAGCTCCCTGTCTTCCTCAGTGTGGGCGCATGGCTTTATATGCGCCCATAGCTTTTACTTGCTTATGCACATAACTTCATATGTGTGTTAAGTCATAGTGTCCCTTTGTGGGTGCATAGCCCTTATTATGCGCCCACATAACCAGTATATATGGCTCATGACTTAGCTTTCCATTGCTCCCTACCTCACTCATGTGGGCGCATAGACCATAGGCGCATGCATGTGGGCGCATAGGCCATGGGCGCATGCACTCTCTTGTGCATTCCTTCCATAGCATATGTCCTACATGATGTGATTAGTCCTAGGCGCATACATGTGGGCGCATGCTCTTAGGCGCATAGCCTTGGACACATGCCACTCTCAGCACATGCATTTTGGGTGCATGCTCTTCATGACACCCCATAGACCCTTTGTGCCATCTCTTGTAAATATTCGTATTTGCCCCCATGGTCCTTAGTGTAAATTGTGACTTTGTTTGTACTCTTTACTTGACTGGTCCTATAATGTTATTTTCTATGTTGCACATGTACTCTGAGCTTTAAACACGATCTTGATATAGCACGTACACACTCTAATAACTCTTGATAGTGACCCATCATTGTGCACTCTTGACAAGTAACTTGACATGATAATTCTTGATGGTGGTCCATTATGACTCACTCTTGCCTTGATAAGTAACATAGCATGACATGTAATCTTGACAAGTAACATGTAACTCTCATCTTAACACCGTGGGTAATTTCTCTTGATTGTATCTGTACAAGCTACATGTCTCATCTTGCATCATGTCTAGGACATGAATACCTGATTTTCTACGGTCAGGGATTCGTACTGAATCTGACTAAGTTAACAACTAGATTGGTCAAGTAGTTCATGGTGAGATTCTCCAGTCACAGGCAACCCCGTTATCTGGGCGCTCTAATTGGACTTGTAGCCTACCTTCGAGTAGGGCACATTTCCAGCACGATGTCATGTGTTGCTCCCCCAAGTCACCTAATCAACTCTCTCAACCTGCGGAAGGATAACTGGATAGCTGTAGGGCTTGTGACTGTTGGGACATCTCAATGCATCTTGTAGTAATTAGGCTTGTGATAACCCTAGTTAGTTAAAGTATCAAGCCGTACTCCTTGATTGGCTGTGATTGATGAATGGAGTCCCGTCTAGTCTAGTCTTGTCCAGACAAGGCCAGTACATGGTTATTTTAGCACATTACCGTATCGATAATCGATCAAAGACTAAGTTCTGTTCAGGTAAAGGGTTACAACCCCAGTCCTTGTTTGGTTTACGGGTTGTAACTTGGTTACCGGAGTAGTTTCTTAGTTATCTTGTCGTTTATCCCCTGAATGTTTAACTTCAAGTTTTCTTGTCATCATTTATGTCTTTATGTGCTAATATACTGGCTTTAGTTCTTAATTAAAGCCTCTCTTGTGGCACTTGTTCTTTCTGGGGTCTGACCCAGCTGGTTTTGTATGGCCAGATTTTGGAGTAGCTTCCGAGGATCTTCCAGCCTTCCAGCCAGATGGTAAACACTAGACACAACCCTGGCAACGAGTGGATTTTATTTTGCTCTTCCACTCTGTTGTAAATTATTCTTTTGAGGCGTTTAGCCGCCGAGCAAGTGTTAGCTTGTATTGAATTTACATTCCTGTCTGCCTAAGGGCTGTAACATGATTGACAAATCCTAGGGTTGATCATGCATGTATGACTATAACTCTTGCTAGTCTTCACATTTTGTATGACTAGCTTCATGATCATCTGAATATGTAATGTATGGGACATCTTATCTTGTATGTCTGATGATCTACCATCTTGTTACATTTACTTGCTTGCTTGAGATTGAGACACTAGGCTTGTACTTGACCATAAGAGACTGTTGGCTTGTAGTTAAACCCTCATGCATCTAGACAGCCGTGACCGTGTATCGAGGTGGGTTACACTTCAATGTACGTAGCTGGCTGTGTCTGTCCCCCGCTCTCCAGTATTTTGGTTATGGGGCATGATACGGTTTAAGTGGTGGCCCATGCAGGTCTTGTAAATCAAGATGTGTGAGAGTTTCACTAAATAGATGTCTCAATCAGCACTCGTCTTTGATCTCTACTCGTTGTAGAAGCATGGAAAATATTAAAGAAAATGACCCATGCGGCTAAAAGAACCCCATGCGGCTCAGAAAGCCCATGCGGCTCAAAGAGTCATACGGCATAAGAGACTATACGGCCCAAGACATCCCATGCGGCTCCGAAGACACGTGGCAGGATAGCCCTCTTCTCTGCCCCCTCGTATTAATTGATTGACGGCTGACAACTCTGAAAAAGTGACAGCCCTGACACAAAAAGAAAAAATTATGACTCTGTCATAATGACAGACTTCTAGGGACGAGAGAGAGATCTCTGACACAAATCCCCCAAGAGCCATAAAAAGGCCACGTGGCCTTGCCATGTGGGCGTTCGTATGCGGCTCGAGCAAAGACTTCTCATGCGGTTCAGAATGAATCCGTTCTATGCGGCTCAGGCCAAGACAGCCTCATGCAGCTCGAGCAAAGACTTCTCATGCGGTTCAAGAGGACCATTTCCATGCGGCTCAGGTGGATGTATCCTTATGCGGCTCACAATGATTACCTCTCTGTGGTTTAAAGGCTCAAGGGAGGGCCACTACCCAGGCAGCCCTGACACGTGGCTCTAACCATATGCGGCCCAAAATCATATGCGGCTCACTCGTCATGCGGTTCAGATCCCCCCAATGGTTCCTAGGACACGTGTCCTAAGCCGATCAATTCTTCAGATTTATTGCAAGCAAAGATTGGGTCAAATCCAAAAATCTGGGACAACGTGGCAGGAGAATAAATCTAATTTATTCGCAGACATCAGAAGATCATTATGAGGGAGATTTATTCCAATCAGCATTAATTGCTGATGGGATTTGGTGTAATCTACACTCAATGGCTCGGATTCGTCGCAATCAAAGCGAACGGCCTAGATTGACCAATCTACAGGCCGCCGCCATCTCTAAGAGGCAATCATTGGCAACCCTAATGAGGATATCCCACTATTATAAATAGCAAGGTGCCATTTCCTTGTAAAAAAAGATACACTATCAGAGAGAGATACGTATACACAGAGAGCTCCCCCCTTAATAATCAGAGAGAAAATATACAGAGAAAGAGAGAAGCCAGAAGAGCAACACGAGGAGAGCAAGAAGGGCATTTCTTCGTCAACGCCAAGCAGATCTTCCCCGAGCCAAGGCTGCATACCGATCGTCCAAGGAGTAAGGCAGGGCTGCCGTCGCCTTCCCGAGCCTCTATCGTCACCCCCAGAATCTAAAATAAACAATTGTACTTAGTCTGCTGTACCTAGGCTTTCGTCCCTAGGCTTTCTTTGTACAAGCCAGTTTGTATTGTGAGTCTAAGTTCAGTCCTTCCATAAAACTGTTCTGTACTTTTACAATCAATGGCAAACACGATGGCGACTCTGCTGGAGACAACTTCTCCACGGCTGAGGAGTTGGTGACGCAGTCGGATACAGCCAAACTTGGCTCTATACAACAAAAGATGGTCGTCCGCTTCGACCAGCAGGCGTTTGAAGAGATGCTCTCCGAAGGAAGCGTTGGCCCCGTCCAGAAGCGCACCCGCGGGACGAAGGCTCGCAAAGAGTGGAGGCCAAAATTATTTGCTCCTCCCCAAACCCTCGATGGGATGCCCTCTATTGCTCAAGACGGTGGGAAAGACTCTCATGCGGCCCCACTTCGGACCGTAGACAACTCTGCTATCCCCAAGTCCGGCAGAAGAAAATACTATGATGCTGGACATGCAGGGGCAAAGAGGAACTCTATGCGATCCGAGCCGCATAAGGGTATTACCCGCAGGGAGAAAGCTCATGCGGCTACATCCGCCAGCCGCATGAAGAAAACTCATGCGGCCACATCTGTCAGCCGCATAGCTTATGCGGCTACAGTTGCCAACCACATGGATGAAACTCATGCAGCTGTGGAAGTCAATCGCTCGCAGAAAACCCATGCGGCCACAGTTGCCAACCGCATGTGTAGTGCCCCGTCCCTACATCGTGCCCCGTTGTTCGTCCACGGGGTGCGCGAGAAAGGAACACTGTCGCTATCGACTCGGTCGGGACCGATAGGTTGCGATCGATCGAATCGATCGAACGGGAACGGTTGAATTAAGATCCATTCCCCGTTATGGAATGGCCTCTTCGGAACCAAATCCCATATTCAGCGGGCTGCGCCTCAAGGATTGACTCTGCGGCTGAGTCGGGAGAGACCTCCCGTTGCTCTGCTTTTTACGCCGCTTGCGTTGGTTTTGACTTTGTTTTCTGAATGCGTTTTCGTGAATGTTTTCGATGGTTTTCATGGCTTACGTTTCGAACTTCGCATTCTTATCAAAATTCCTTAAATAACACAGTGTTCTAATCGGTTGTTTGTGCGATTTCAGGTGATCGCGTAGGCAACGTCTAGCGCGGCCAACCAGTTTCTCGCCTCAAGTAAATACTAAGGTGAGTGGCTGACCCTTCTTCCTTCGACCCTCTTCTCAAATACATTATCAATACTAGACATGTGCTATGCTAGATGTAATGCAACGACATAAATGATATTCCAATGAACGGTTACACGATGTCCCACGAACACGAACTATACAGATGCTTGTCATATAATATTATCGTGCCTGCAATTATCAAATCATATAGAACCGTGCTAAGGATGGATGAATCGATTAATTGAATGTCGAAACGATACTATAAGATGTGCCTTGAAATAACAATTAACTTAGCACGGTCGTGGACAACTTGTCGACAAGGGCGATTGTTTCTTCGGACGGTATCCCGAGGCCACGGGACCGTTCCGGCCTAGGAAAAAACACGGATAGCTATGCCGGATGCATGCCACGGTAGGCAGTGGCTTTCAACGAGGCTCGCTACCCGTGCTGAAGGACCTCTGTCTACCAAGCTATATGTCCAGGATGGCTTGTCGTGCCAGTGACCTTCACGAACGTACTCAATTACGTATCATTATTATCAACATGACAGGGAAGAACATGGTAAGTTTACGCTACGATGGCACGCTCTGCCGGGGGTAAGTTCTATCGTTATCATACGGTTGTGCCTTCAAATATAAGTTGAATTGAGTAGGATGACTATCTCATCGATGTCGGTTGTAAGCCCGCGAGGCCTCTTTTGTAATCGAGTCTGTAATCTACTTATTATCAATGAAAATGCAAGTTTCCTTTTATAAATGAATGTGTTCAATTTCTCTGTGTACTCTTATATATATGCTGTTATTTCGGATAACCTTATGAACCGCCTTGTGCAAGCGCAACTTAGGCTTGCACGACATCACGCCCGGGGGACGACTATCGATTCTATCGAATCGGGGCGTGACATAATGGTATCAGAGCACGGCTTTACGTCTTTGGCCTCCAGTGTCGAGTTTTTAGTCTCAAAATCGTTGGTCTCGTGTCGATGAGATATGTCGTTCCATACGAGTGCGCCCGCAATAAGTTTGGTGACTAATATATTTTGCCTTCAAATCCCAGAAGGCACGTCGGTGAACGTGGCGGCGAACGAAGAAAGTGCTTCGAGCGGCTCGAGTAGCTCGAGGCCCGGACCCTCAAACGATGCCATGGAGCGGATGTTGCGTATGCTGGAAGCATAACAACGACAAGCTGAGGAGAGTCAACGCCAGAATGAGCAACATCGACGGTAGGCGGAGACACGTCAAACTCAGTTCGAGGCCCGATTCGAAGCACAATTCAAGTTGCAGCAGAAGCAGCTTGATACTCTCCAGCAGATCGTTCAGACGGTGGTGGCCAACAACAACAACAACAACTCCGCGACAACTCCTGCCGTAACCGAGCCTACGGTCAGACAAAGTGAAGTCGATCCGGAGGCACCCGAGCTTACACCTGCAGCACCAAGAAGTTTCAACTTCGACGTGTCGAAATTCATAAAGAGTTGCCGTACTTCCTTCAACGGCACGGAAGACCCCTCTTTGGCGATCGATTGGTTAGAGGAACTTGAAGACAAGTTCGAGCTTCTGGGCGTCGAGGAGTCCAAGAAAGTCGCATGCGCTCAACTTCTACTCCGGTCTAACGCGCACGACTGGTGGGCCGTACAAAAGCGAGCGATCAGACGCGACGACGAGACAGTGGCAATTTCTTGGGCTACCTTCCGTGAGGCGTTAGAGATCGAGTACCTCCCCATAGCCATTCGACAAGAGAAGAAAAATGAATTCATGCAGCTAAAGCAAGGAAACATGACGGTACGGCAGTATGCGGCGGAGTTTAACAAGTTAGCCAAATTTGCTGGAGAATTCCTGCCCTCCCAGGCAAGTCGTGCTCGACGGTTCGAAGTGGGTCTACGACAATCCATCTACGCCCATGTGTCCGTTCCACAATACAAAACGATGGGGGAGTCTCTCAACCACGCCCTCCGTCTTGAATGCCAATATCCTCCACGTGCTGCCGGCGCTGTGCATACCTACAATCACAAACGCCCTAGCCACGAAGGAGGAAACAAAGTGACCAAGCGTCCGAACAACGGGCCCCAGGGCGGACACCAGGCGCGGAACCAGGGACGTCACTGCACAAAATGCAACCGGAACGGACATCTCGCCGTCGACTGTGAAGTTCAAAATGGCGGATGTTTCATTTGCGGAAAAAGGGGTCACTTTCATGGAGATTGCCTGAAGCGTAAAAGAAATAACTTAGACGCGCCTCAGCATCCACAGCACCGTCCAGGGAATCAAGTTCCGGCACCTCGAGCACCTCAACCCGCACTGCAAAATGGCCAAGACCGTCGCCCCAATGCCCAGGGCCGCGTCTACGCCATGACCCGAGATGAAGTGCTTGCATCAGATATGGTCGTGACAGGTATACTTAGTTTCAATAATGTGCCTGCTCGTGTATTATTTGATTCAGGTGCTTCACATAGTTTTATATCGGCGGACTTTGCCGCCGAGCACAAATTTTCGATGATATCGTTAGACCTCGACCTTAGCGTAAGCACACCTTTGGGCACACCAATACTCACTAATTTAGCTTGCATCGACGAGATTATCTATATCGGCGGTCAAAAGATCGGTCTTGACGTGATAGTCCTAGATATGAAGGACTTCGATATCATTCTGGGAATAGATTGGCTCGGGCCGTGCAACGCAACCATATACTGTGCCAGAAAGACGGTCACCTTCCGTATTTCAGGAGTGCCTGAATTTTGCTTTTCGTGTGGTGAGGCGTTGTCGACCTGTATGCTGATTTCGGCGATTTCTGCTCGGAGGATGCTGCATTCTGGGTGCGAAGGCTATTTGGCGTCCGTCCGAGACATGCGACAGGATGGTGCAAACACGGGTCAGACCGACGTTGTGGCAGAATTCCCCGATGTATTTCCGGACGAGCTACCCTGTATTCCCCTCGATCGAGAAATCGAGTTCAGCATCGATATATTTCCCGATACTCGACCGATTTCTAAGGCCCCGTACAGAATGGCTTCTGCCGAGCTGAAGGAACTCAAGGTCCATCTACAAGAGTTACTCGATAAAGGGTTTATTCGGCCTAGTGTTTCACCGTGGGGAGCGCCCATATTGTTCGTAAAGAAGAAAGATGGGTCCATGCGTCTGTACGTCGATTACCGAGAGCTGAACAAGGCCACCATCCGGAACAAGTACCCATTGCCCCGCATAGACGACTTATTCGATCAACTGCAAGGCGCCTCGGTATTTTCGAAGATTGATCTCCGCTCAGGCTATCATCAACTCAAGATCAAGTCAGACGACGTGCAAAAGTCCGCCTTTCGCACTCGATATGGCCACTACGAGTTCCTGGTGATGCCATTCGGCCTGACGAACGCTCCTGCTGCCTTCATGGATCTGATGAATCGGGTATTTCGACCCTTCCTTGATAAATTTGTGGTAGTCTTTATTGATGATATTCTCGTCTACTCGAAAGACAGGGCGTAGCATACAGAACATCTACGGGCCGTGCTCTATACACTTCGAGAACATAAGTTGTACGCGAAGCAGAGTAAGTGCGAATTTTGGCTAAGCAGCGTATCCTTTCTTGGTCACATTATTTCGTCCGAAGGCATTGCAGTCGACCCAAAGAAAGTGGAAGCTGTTGCTGATTGGAAGCGGCCTGCGTCTGCTAGTGAGATTCGAAGCTTTCTTGGTTTGGCGGGATACTATCGACGCTTCGTAAAAGACTTCGCGAAGATTGTATCGCCACTGACTCGCCTCACTCAAAAGGGAGTCGTGTATGAGTGGTCGGATGACTGTGAAGCTTCATTCCAGGAGCTGAAGCAGCGACTAATTTCGGCACCTATACTCGCACTTCTGGATGGGCCAGAGGGTTTTCAGATATTCAGCGATGCTTCAGGCCAGGGCTTGGGATGTGTGCTCATGCAGCAAAATAAGGTGATATCCTTCGCCTCCCGACAGTTAAAGCCGCACGAGAAGAACTATCCTACGCACGACTTGGAGTTAGCGGCAATTGTGTTCGCGTTGAAATTGTGGCATCACTATCTATATGGTGTGGCATGCACGATCTATACCGACCACAAGAGCCTCAAGTATCTCTTCACTCAGAAGGAGTTGAACTTACGACAGCGGTGCTGGCTCGAACTGATCAAAGACTATGACTTGACGATCGACTACACTCCGGGCAAGGAAAATGTGGTGGCGGACGCTCTGAATCGAAAATATCTTGCCTCGCTATCCATCAACCGCAGACTACTACAAGATTTAGAAGAAATGGGCATCGATCTCCGGGTTCGATTCAGGGATATACGGTTGGCGCAGCTACAGTTAGAGCCGAGTTTGCTGGAAAAGATCAAGACCGCTCAGAAGGATGATCCGTACCTGAAGAAAATGCGCGAGCGAATTTCAACAGGTAGTACGACCGACTTTGCGGAAGATAAGACCGACGTGCTGAGAATGAATGGCCGACTATGTGTTCCGGATGATTCAGAACTACGAAAGGAGATAATGTCGGAGGCCTATTATACGAAATATATATTGCATCCAGGCAGTACCAAGATGTATAAGGACCTCCGCACGACCTTCTGGTGGCACGGGATGAAGAGAGATGTGGCGCTCTTCGTGTCGCAATGCATGGCCTGTCAGCAGGTGAAAGCTGAGCATCAACGACCGGGCGGGGAGATGCAGAACCTTGCCATTCCAGAGTGGAAGTGGGATCACGATAGACTTTATTGTTGGCCTGCCGAAGACACCACGGGGGAGCGACGCCATCTGGGTCATCGTCGATCGACTAACCAAGTCAGCGCACTTTATTGCCATCAAAGTTACTGGAGCGTTGATCGCCTGGCGCAGATTTATCTTGACGAGATAGTACGGCTGTACAGAGTTCCAGTATCCATCGTCTCTGATCGGGATTCACGGTTCATGTCGCGATTCTGGAGTAGCCTTCAGTCGGCGCTGGGTACCAAGTTGCAGTTCAGCTCAGCTTACCATCCTCAGACCGACGGCCAAACAGAGCGCGTTAATCAGATTCTCGAAGAAATGCTACGGCTCTGCGCAATTGACTTCAAATCAAGCTGGGACGTCCACCTACCGTTGGTGGAATTTGCATACAACAATAGCTATCAGTCCAGCATCCAAATGGCGCCGTATGAAGCTTTGTACGGCCGGAAGTGCAGATCGCCCATTTGCTGGGATGAAGTCGAGGAACGGCAGATACTCGGCCCGGAGCTGGTGGAACAGACTGTGGAAAAGGTCAAGCTCATTCGGAAAAGACTGAAGATTGCACAGAGTCGGCAAAAGAGCTACGCCGATACCCATCGAAGACCGCTTGAGTTCCAGGTGGGCGATCATGTGTTCCTGAAGGTGTCGCCCATGCGAGGAGTTACTCGGTTCGGCGCGAAGGGGAAGCTGAGTCCGAGATTCGTTGGGCCGTTCGAAATACTCGAGCGGGCGCCCCAGTGGCCTATAAAATTGCCCTACCGCCGGCGCTCGAATGTGTGCACAATGTCTTCCACGTCTCCCAGCTACGGAAGTACGTGCACGACCCTAGCCACGTGGTGGATTTTGGCCAGTTGGAGCTAAAGTCCGACTTATCCTACAATGAAGAGCCAGTTCAAATCTTAGAACGCAAGGATAAGTTATTGCGGAATAGGGCGATCCCTCTCGTCCGCGTGCTCTGGAGGAACCATGCGGCAGAAGAGTCGACATGGGAACTCGAGTCAGAGATGAAGGAAAAGTTTCCTTCATTGTTTTCATAGAGGTAGGTTCTGTTCTTAAGTTTCGAGGACAAAACTTTTTCTTAGTTGGTTATGGTGTAGTGCCCCGTCCCTATATCGTGTCCCGTTGTTCGTCCACGGGGTGCACGAGAAAGGAACACTGTCGCTATCGACTCGGTCGGGACCGATAGGTCGGGATCGATCGAATCGATCGAACGGGAACGGTTGAATTAAGATCCATTCCCCGTTATGGAATGGCCTCTTCGGAACCAAGTCCCATATTCAGCGAGCTGCGCCTCAAGGATTGACTCTGCGGCTGAGTCGGGAGAGACCTCCCATTGCTCTGCTTTTCACGCCGCTTGCGTTGGTTTTGGCTTTGTTCTCTGAATGCGCTTTCGTGAATGTTTTCGATGGTTTTCATGGCTTACGTTTCGAACTTCGTATTCTTATCGAAATTCTTTGAATAACACAGTGTTCTAATCGGTTGTTTGTGCGATTTCAGGTGATCGCGTAGGCAATGTCTAGCGCGGCCAACCAGTTTCTCGCCTCAAGTAAATACTAAGGTGAGTGGCTGACCCTTCTTCCCTCGACCCTCTTCTCAAATACATTATCAATACTAGACATGTGCTATGCTAGATGTAATGCAACGACATAAATGATATTCCAATGAACGGTTACACGATGTCCCATGAACACGAACTATACAGATGCTTGTCATATAATATTATCGTGCCTGTAATTATCAAATCATATAGAACCGTGCTAAGGATGGATGAATCGATTAATTGAATGTCGAAACGATACTATAAGATGTGCCTTGAAATAACAATTAACTTAGCACGGTCATGGACAACTTGTCGACAAGGTTCTTCGGACGGTATCCCGAGGCCACGGGACCGTTTCGGCCTAGGAAGAAATACGGATAGCTATGCCGGATGCATGCCACGGTAGGCAGTGGCTTTCAACGGGGCTCGCTACCCGCGCTGAAGGACCTCTGTCTACCAAGCTATATGTCCAGGATGGCTTGTCGTGCCAGTGACCTTCACGAACGTACTCAATTACGTATCATTATTATCAACATGACAGGGAAGAACATGGTAAGTTTACGCTACGATGGCATGCTCTGCCGGGGGTAAGTTCTATCGTTATCATACGGTTGTGCCTTCAAATATAAGTTGAATTGAGTAGGATGACTATCTCATCGATGTCGGTTGTAAGCCCGCGAGGCCTCTTTTGTAATCGAGTCTGTAATCTACTTATTATCAATGAAAATGCAAGTTTCCTTTTATAAATGAATGTGTTCAATTTCTCTGCGTACTCTTATATATATGCTGTTGTTTCGGATAACCTTATGAACCGCCTTGTGCAAGCGCAACTTAGGCTTGCACGGCATCACGCCCGGGGGACGACTATCGATTCTATCGAATCGGGGTGTGATAGCATGCGGCCAGCCTGCACGATCGTGGCTCCCAGTCGCACAAAAACAACTCATCCAACGGTAGAAGACAACCGCATGCAGACTGCCTGCACGGTATCTAATTCTAGCCACATAGCATCCGTTCCACGCTTCCCTCGATCAGTCTTCGACCGTCTCTCATGCGGTCCTGACCCTGATGGTTCTCTGGGTGATAAGCCAGACTCTGTGGTATTCAACTTGGACTCCTCCTATTACGCACCCGCAAGTGCTAAAAGGAGGAAGTCTAGGGCAGCGCGGGCTCACCAAGCCCAGCCAGCTGCCCCAACCTCTGACCATCGGGGCGTCCCGCTGATTATCATGCGGGCCTCTGATGGGAAGTTGTACCGAACTACTCGAACCCAGCCCCCGGCGACAAACGGACAGAGTGGTTCCTCTGACCTGCGTGAGGCTATCCTCCACAAACACAAGGAAAGAGAAGGGGCCGTGGCGTACAAAGAGTCCTTACACGAACGTCACTGCACCCAGATCATCGTCAACTGCTGTTGCAACAACGCGACAGTGGCGGAAGACCGGCCGTCAGTCTTCCAAAGACTACAGCATCCGAGCTCAGAGGACGAGGCACCTCCTGTTGTCTCCTGTAATTCCACTCAGAAAGTCTCCGCCGAGGGAAGAGTGAAGAAGACAAGCATCTCCAGCCCCAAGATATCAACCACTACAGCTAAGAAACTGTCATCTAAACGGTTGTCCTCCACCGGAGTATTCCAACACACCCGTTCAAAAACGAAATCTGCTGCGATGGGAGATTCATCATCCACATCGCTGGGGGTCGTAGGAACTGGGGGTAGCACTCCTCCGAACATCCACAATAATCCGATGTTTCAAGGAGATGAGCCCGGGGAAACAACTCTCCTATCAGATACAACAGACGCCGATGTCCCCGAGGACATCCATAACTCTCAAGACGAAGCAAGCTCCGAGGCTGGGGGTACTGTTCCCTCCGAGTCTGAACCCGAAGAGGACATTCCCACCTACCCCGATGACTTCTCGGTGCATGGGTATGGCTCGGAGGGCACATCCTCCACAGCTCCTTCCATCACTCCTCATGTAAGGACGGTGTTCATGACAGACAGCAATCAAGATGGTTCCAGTGATCGCCAACGCATCGACACTTTGGAGGCCATACTGCACGCCTTGGTCAAGTCTGTAGACGAGATCAAAGCGGCTCTTCCTACTCTGCAGGGATTGACACCTGGCCAAACAAGCGCGGGTCCCGCAATCAATGTAGATTCAAATTCAGCGGCACCGAACTCGTGCAATAATTCTCCTGAAATAACGGCCCCTACCGCGACAGATGAGGCCCGAGAAGTAAGAAGAGAGGTTCAGGAGCTCCGAGCCATGTTTCATGCCCGAGGAAAACGCTCAGGACCTCAGAATACGGCAACCATTCCCTGCTGAATGGAGGGATGTTCCATTCCCACCAAAATATAAGCCGTTCAATATCAACCCGTATGATGGCAAGACCTCAGCAAGTCGGTACATCACTTACTTCGAGGTCACCACCGACCACCTGCCCCATGATGACTATCCTCACACGATTATTCATTAGGGCAATGGAAGGAGTCGCCTTCGACTGGTACCGCAACCTGCCAGACAACTGCATCCACTCCTTCACTGGCTTCAAGCGCTTGTTCTTGGAGAGATTCTACAAGGTAGGACAGGACGTCACGATGTCTACCCTCATGGACGTCATCCAAGGAGAGAAAGAGCTGATAAGGAACTACATTGAGCGGTTCCACCAAACCGCCATGAAGCTGCCCTCCGAAAATCCAGATTCCTCTTTAATTGAAATTTGCCAAAAGAGACTGCTTCCAACGATCAGTCTCTGGATGGGCGAAAGTCAATTCAAAGATTGGAAGACGTTCATCATCAGCGCCACGAGCGCCGAAGAACGGCTGAAGAAAGCTCGTCGACTAGGATTGTACATCTCGGAAGGAGAAAATAAGGGCAAGCGTCCCAACAACGATAATGGGGGTAGCCCCTCCAACAATCGGGATAGCAAAGGAAAGCAGGCTATGGTGGCCGATACAGCACAAAAACCAGAGCCGAAGCCAGTAGACAAACAATGGCCGCAAATCACTTACTCCTTCGAAGACGGTCACGTTAAGCTCATCTTGGACATGCTCATACCAGGGGACAGAATTCAGCTTCCTCCACCAAGACGGGAACCGTGGCTGGCAGAGATGGAGAATCCAAAGTACTGCCATTATTATCGCTATGTTCATCATGCTACACACGATTGCTACCAGCTGAAATGGTACATACAAAACCTCATCGACTCAAACGCTCTGGCCATCGATTTCGAAGAGGTAACCGTGGCGGCCAATATGGTGTCCGTACAATTCGGCAGCTTCCCTCCAACAGAAACTCAAGACGGGATTGTCCCCGTCCCTCTAGCGACAATGGAAATTACCAATCTTCCACCTCCCCGAGATCAGGCTGCCGGTCTAGTACCCCTCACCATACCACGAGGGGAGGTCATGTGGATCCACCCAGACTTGGTGTCAGAAGTGACTCGGCCCACACCATCTTCCACCAACAAAAAGAAAAGTAGAAAAGTCAGGACCTGCCACACAATCTCGGCAGACAAAGAAGAAGCTACAGCCGTCGTCACACGGTCCGGAGCGCAATCCCAACCTGTGGTTGACAATCCAGCTGAAAATCATCAACCCACTACAACTGATGCTCCGGGACCGGCTCAGCCCTCGACGACCGACAAGCATAGGCCGAAGGAGACTCGCTTCGACAAATCCCTCCGAAAAGAGGCAGCCCAAGGACTAGAGAGGCCCTACAACTTTGACATCTTAGCGCAATTGGCTAACACACCGGCCAAGCTGTCACTGTACGAACTCCTAAGGCTCTCCAAGGACGTTTGTATCGCATTAGGCGAAGCGCTCCAAAATGCTGATGTCTATCTGGCTCAATCCAACCTCACCGGGGAGGACTCACCCGTGGATCTCCAAGACAATGCCTGCACGGGAGCAATGCCCAACATCGTCTTCACTCCGCAGGACATGCTCATCAAAACCAACCTACACGATCGCCCGCTATACTATACGGGATACATCGGCGACGTGAAGGTGGATCGAATGCACATAGATCCTGGCTCTTCCATAAGCATTATTCCGAAGGGTCTGCTACATCATCTCCGTATCCCAATGCATCGCCTGACGCCTACAAGCACCGCCATCAGCGGTTTTAATTCGGGCAGGAGCTACCCTATTGGGAAGATTCGTCTGAAGTGTCAAATTGACGACCTCCAATCCGAAGTTACCTGCTATGTCATAGATGCAGACACTTCTTACAACATCCTCTTGGGGCGCCCGTGGATACACGATTACATGATCGTGCCTTCCACGCTACACCAGTGCTTCAAATATGTCGATAAACACGGCTTCGTGAAGACGGAATTTGCTGACATCGATCCCTTCAAAGGGGTCGAATCTTACTACTCGGACTCCTGCCTATACGAAAAGTCGAAGAGGCACCTTGGTGAAGGAAAGGAACAAGCTAGTACCGAAACGGCCACGGGATCGGAAGGACCTCTGACGATCCACCTCCAAGCTCGCAAGCCGGGCAAGTCCGCACCCCTTACTACTACTCTGCGGAAGGATGCGATCAGCCTCTCAGCGCAGGAAGAACAGATGATAATCCGGCTGCCAAGGTCCGGCCAAGTGCCAAGACCCACCACGGGGCCACTGACAATCAGACTACCAAGAGTCGGTCAACACCAAACAGAGAAGCTCATTCCCTCTGATAGGCCACTGACGATACGTCTTTCCAAGAAGGGTCGTCACCTCGATGCAAGGTCTGACACTTCTAGCGAACCAGCCACTCCTCGCTCCACGTCAAGTGCCAAACTGGGGGTCGCTAGTCTGCCAACAACCCCACGCTCTGCTCCATCAACCGAACTACTGACAATCAAGCTTCCCAGGTCGTCCTCTCAGTCTTCATTTACGCAGGGGGTAGCCGAAGAGGAACCGGAGCTAGCCAAGTATGTGGCTGCCCACACTGATGTTCCCTCCGCTGATGATGTAATCCCCCTAGAAAAGATACCTTATTTCATCAATAAAGGGCTATCTTTGAACTACATCGAGCTCAATAAGCTTTGTACAATGTACGCTATGGAACATGGTATAGGCACCCACCTACACACACAGGTGACAAATGTGCACACTACAATCCAGCTTATTCCAGCAGAAGACGCTTATCGCATAATCGATGGAGGGGATCACCCAATCATCTTCGGCCGAAAAGACGATCCGCATCCCTTCACCATAGAGGAAGCCGACCTTGGGTCAGATGACGGGAGACTGCCTCTGTATCTCTATAGCCCCCAATCCAAATATCTCATGCAGAAACAGGGGTATGATCTGGAGACGGTGCCAGGTTTGAACTATGGCACTGGGCGAAGACTACCTTTGAAGCCTCCAGTCCCGGCTGGCAAGGCACGGGATTATTACAACAAAACTCGATGTGGACTAGGGTATGTAACTCCCACGACAACACCTGAGAGTTCAGATGAGGAGTGTGACTGGCAGTCACATTCAACTGGATCACCAACCTCCGACTCGGATACCAGCATCGGAGACATATTTAGACAAGTCCTGTCAGTCAATATGGCATTCGCCGACGCTTACGAAGAGGACAAAGACATTCCTGAAATCCTCGAACTAGAGCCGTGGGCCCAACAGTTGGATGCACAATAGGAAAAGCGGTTCGAGCAGAGAGAACCTCCTACCGAAGATGAGGTTATGCAGGTCAACCTCGACAGCAAATCCTCTCCAAAGCCAATCTTTGTCAGTAAAAGCTTAACAGATGAAGAGCGAGAATCGCTGTTGGAACTTATCAGAAAATATATTGATGTGTTCGCATAGAGTTATGAAGACATGCAAGGGTTAGACCCCAATATTGCTCTTCACAAACTCAACATACGGCCAGATGCAAAGCCAGTCAAGCAACAACAGCGACGCTTCCGTCCAGGCATCATGGACGCGATCGAAGCCGAAGTCAACAAACTGATAGCCAGCGGCTTCATTCGTGAGGAGTAACATCCCGATTGGGTCGCCAATATAGTGCCCGTCCTCAAGAAGAATGGAAAGATTCGAATCTGCATCGACTTTCGCAATCTGAACGAAGCGTGCCCCAAAGATGAATTCCCCCTTCCTATCACAGACATCATGATCGACAATACCTGCGACTTCGAACGTATGTCATTCATGGATGGCTTCTCGGGGTACAACCAAATCAAAATGTCTTCTGAGGACGAAAAGCATACATCATTCCGAACACCAATTGGCACGTACTGCTACACAGTCATGCCTTTTGGTCTGAAGAATGCCGGCGCCACATATCAAAGAGCCATGAGCATCATCTTCAGAGACCACCTACGCAAGACTGTGGAGTGCTATGTTGACGACATCGCCGTTAAGAGTCGCTGCAAGGGAGACCATCTGCAGGATCTAAGGACGGTATTCGACCTAATACGAGCGTACAATTTGAAAATAAACCCTACGAAGTCCTTTTTGGGTGTATCCAGCGGGAAGTTCTTGGGATTCATCATCACTGCACAGGGTATCCATGTAGACCCTGAGAAGACGAAAGCAATCATGGAGATGGGTCCTCCGAAAAATCTTCACGAACTCAGAGGCCTTCAAGGGAGGCTAGCTTACATCAGAAGGTTCATTTCTAACCTCTCCGGGCGATGTCGACCGTTCACCCATCTCATGAAAAAAGGAGTCTCTTTCGTATGGGACGAGGAATGCCAACGCGCCTTCGACAGCATCAAAGAATATTTGTCGAACCCTCCAGTCCTCGTGGCCCCGGTTTCTGGAAAACCATTCCTGCTCTATGTACGAGCAATGGAACATTCCCTCGGGGCTCTGCTGGCACAAAATAACGACGCAGGCCATGAGCAAGCCATATATTACCTCAGCCGAATGATGATTGGGCCAGAAAACCGATACACCGCTGTGGAGAAGGAATGCCTCGCCCTGGTATTCACCATTCAGAAAACGCGGCACTATGTCACCGGACAAACGATACATGTGATCTCATGAGTCAACCCTCTCAGGGTCCTCATGACTAAACCAGGGGCACTCAGCTCTCACCTCGCTACATGGGCAATATTGCTGTCCCCTTATCATATGATCTTCGTCCCCCAAAAGGCAGTCAAAGGTCAAGCCCTGGCAGACTTCTTAGCAGTCCACCCAGGCTCGGAGTCCTCCAGAATATACGTAGAGATTCCAGATGAGGTCGCTGACTCACATGCAACCTATCACGAGGCTATATGGCAAATGTTCTTCGACGGTGCTTCGAGGACCGGACCTAAAGGCAATATAGTCGTCGGAGTCGGGTAGTGCTGGTCTCCCCTTCCGGATTGGTGATTAATCGCGCTTATTCCCTCACAGAGCCTTGCTCTAACAATGTGGCCGAGTACAACGCTCTGGTCATTGGCCTCTAACTTGTAAGAGAGCTGGGAGTATAATACCTTGAAGCATACGACGACTCCCAACTAATCGTCAATCAGATCCGGGGCTCATACGAGGTCCGCCACGAAGACATGATCCCTTATCACCAAATAGCGATTGACATCATCTCGTCATTCAAGGGATTCTTCATCGAACATGTCCCCAGACTCCGAAATATCGAAGCTGATGCCTTAGCTGGTCTTGCCGCTTCCCTAGCAGTTCCGAACTATGATCGCCAATCAGTGGATGTGATAGGCCACGAACTGGTCTGTCCCAAGAACAATGTGCGATTCGTGGCGAGTTATTCCGCCAAGACGATCGATGATGCCCCAGACTGGAGACAACCATTTATCGACTTCGTCGTCTATGACATCCTGCCCGAGAACCCAAAGGAAGCCACTTCCATCAACGGCGTTCTCTCAGATTCTTCTACGATACAGAGACAAAAATGCTGTACCACCGCTCCTACGATGGATTACTGCTTTGATGTCTGTCAAACGCAGAAGCCAAAAAAGCCGTACGAGAAGCTCATGACGGTATTTGCGGGGCCCACCAGCCCGGTCCTAAATTGCTAGACCGTCTTCGCCGAATGGGCTACTATTGGCCCACGATGGTGGCAGATGCGATAGATTATGCTAGAAGATGCAAAGCCTGCCAGGTCCATGCAGATTTCATTCACCAACCATCCGAGTTTCTACATCCGACAGTGGCGTCCTGGCCATTCGAAGCATGGGGAATGGATATCATTGGTCCAATCACCACACCTTCCTTCCGAGGACATCGCTTCATAGTTGCGATCACTGATTACTTCTCCAAATGGGCGGAAGCTGTCCCACTCACAGAAGTTAAGACTTCAAACGTGATTAGCTTCCTCAAGCATCACGTCATCTATCGCTTTGGACTGCCCCGAAAGATTATCCATGATAATGGTCCGCAGTTTGCAAGCTACGCATTCTATCGATTTTGCGATAAGCACCATATTCAGAATATCGCTTCGACACCGTACAACCCAGCGACGAACGGATTGGCAGAGGCATTCAACAAAATAATCATCAAACTCCTCAAGAAGTTTGTCTCCTCCAACAAACGCGATAGGAACGAGAAGCTCGGCGAATGCGTATGGGCTTATCTTACCACAGTTCGAACAGCCACCGGGAATACACCATTCTCTCTAGTATACGGGAGTGAGGCAGTTCTTCCATTAGAGACTCAAATACCCTCGCTCCGCGTCGCCCTTACTTATCAATTGACGACGGATGACAACTACCGACGTCGACTACAAGAGTTGGAGGCCTTAGATGAAAAGCGCCTCCTAGCTCAGCAAAGGATCGAGCTATACCAAGCATGCATCTCAGGAGCCTTCAACAAGAAGGTCAAAATCAGAACATTCCAAGTGGGCGATCTTGTTCTGGCAGTCCGGAGGCCAATGGTCATGACTCACAAGACCGCCGGCAAGTTCCAACCAAAATGGGAAGGTCCATTTGTCATCGAGGCCGTGTTCTCCAACGGTGCTTACCGCCTCGCTAAGCAAAATGGAGACTTGCTTATGTTGCCCGTCAACGGCAAGTTCCTGAAGAAATACTATGTCTAAACAAAATTCTCCAGATTATTGAGTCACGTACCCGCTGGTTTTCGAGTCATGTATCCGCTGATACCACTGAACTCACCCTCATAGTTTGTCAGATTTTCGAGTCATGTACCCGCTGGTACCGCTGAACTCACACTCACCATTCTCCAGATTCTCGAGTCATGTACCCGCTGGTGCCTCTGAACTCACATCCCGGTCACTCTTTTAAATAAGAAGTTATGTATGATCATAACTCTGAACTTCCTTCCTGGAGGAGATCCTCCCCCATGATCCAATACCCGCACTTTCAGTGCACAAAAAAGGGTAATCGATCCACAAATTTCTAAAACGGCCATGTCCTCATTACCTCTGAGTCATTTTACTTCTGCCAAAAACAAATCACCCCTTACATAGAACTTCCATGTCCTCATTACCTCTGAGTCGTTCTATGTGCCCTCCTTCATTGAGCCCACTCCTGTCATGTCCGCATTACCTCTGAATGGGAAGGCTCTGTCGAAGAAACCTTCATACTTGCCATGTCTTCATTACCTCTGAGTAAGTATGATGATCCCCTTTCGACCTATTATCTGTACCCACAACCGGAGTACGTCAAGGGTAATAGGTCCACAAACGTCCTCTGTTGACCACAAATGTCCTCTATTGACCACAAATGTCCTCTGTTGACCACAAATGTCCTCTGTTGACCACCAATACCCTCCGTCGAGTTCACTCCTGCCATGTGCTCATTGCCTCTGAGTAGAAAAACTCTACAAAAGACTTTCCTGCTTGCCATGTCCTCATTACCTCTGAACAAGTACGTCAGTTCCCCTTCATCCTATTATCCGTATCTTAAACCAGGGTACGCCAAGGATAATAGGCCCACAAATATCCTCAGCTAAGTTTCTTAACACAAACCTACCATCTCATCATGCCCCAGGAGCCCAGCTGCTCTACGGCATTCCTTTTCTCAATACCAAGAGCACCCATGACCACTTTGCCATGGCCGCTTCAGGTACCCTGACCAAAACTTGTTATCTCTACCTAAAACCAAGGTACGCCATGGGTAACAGGTCCACAAATATATCCGCTATGCGGGGAAGAATATCACCACAATATCACAGGCGCAGCAAGTAATACAAATGAAGGGTAGAATTGAAAGTACTCTTTATTTGAAGGAAGAAAAAAGCATTACATATTTCGGGATCATGTCCCCTTCAGAAAGAAAGAAAATAGGGACAAAACAAGAAGAAAAGGCCGACAATAGTTCGGCATTGCTCAACTCTAAGAGACAATTTTTCACCAAGGCAGTCCCCTGATCAAGCCTCTGCTTAGCTCGACGCTCAGCCTCTTGGAATAACTGCTCGGCGTCATTCAAATGTATATACGCCTGCCAGTTGTTCTCCATCTTCTTTAGGGCAAGCTCTAGATTAGTAGAAGCCCTACTGTACTTGTCAGCCTCCTGAATGGCAATCCCTTTCTTAATACGAGCAGCCTCAACCTCTGATTCCAGGAAAGCCAGTTTTCTCTGGAGCTCGAGAATCTGTTCCCGGGCATCAGTTACCCCGCGAGAAGCATCCGCTTCCCGAGTTGTGCAATCTTCAGTCCGTCGGCTCCATTGGTCGTACAACCGAGTCAGATCCCGGCGGTCCTTCAATATAGCCGGCTTGAGCGATTCCCGGGCAGCCATCACCTTCTCCACCGCGGTAATGAGGAAGTTGCGCTCTTGATTTATGACCGCGGGTAAATCAGTCTGTTGTAACAAGCAAAACTGGGTCACGAGACGATCAGCTTCTAATAGCTTAGGCTCCAAAAGCGCAGCCAGTTCCCCTCCTCCAGGGAGTGTCTTAAGGATATTAATCTAGCCACCGGCACATCGACGGGCCAGAGTAAAGGGAGTCCCCCTTTCCACCGCTGCCTCGATCCCCCTCTTCAGGTGGCGATAGAAACTGGCAACCACGTCCTATAACGTGTCATCTAAGACCTCTGTAGAGGACAGCGTCAGAGGGAGAGTGGCAGACGGTACCGGAAGAGCAGCTTCAGAAGTTAATGCACCCGCCACCAAGGAAGCAAATTCCGTACGAAAAGATGCTTGAATAGCGGCTCACTCCTCTTCCGCCGCCCGAAGAGCCTGGATGCTCGGCAGGAAGGAAAGGTTGACCCCCGAAACCACCTTCGCAGAGGAGGACACAGGAGGCATCGTCCCTTGTTCCAACTGCACTGCTACCTGGTACCCCGAGCTCAACCCAGACGAAGGACCCTCGACGCAGGGAGGTTCCGTCAGGCCCTCCCCGGTAGGATGCGATCCAGCAATATCAATCACCAGCAATGAAAGGTTGGGATCTGAATATCCAAAGCAACCGTTAGTCGACATAATTTGAAAGAAAAGATGACAAGAACACATAGGCTTATTTACGAGCTATGGTTTGATTTGTATTACCAGGGGAAGAGCGTGGGGGCGACGGCTCGTTCACAGCCGGCGTAGTTTCTCCACCCACAAAGTCATCATATTGGGATTCGGATGTCTCAGGGACGGGCGCGGTAAAGTCCCCATCCCCCTGGGTTGAGGTCCCAGCAAGGTGGGAATCTTTGGCCGCAACCGAAAGCACACCAGCAGCAATGATAGTGGTGCACACATCACTGACTAAATGAGACAGGACCGGATCAGCCTCGGTAATCGGGTCCTGAGGAGCGAGCTCATCCGACGCCTATAAAGAGCAAAAGAAACAAGTAATTAGGCCATAACATAGAAGAAGAAGAAAGGAAACAGCTGAAGCCCAAATCACCTCAGGAACAACGTCCTCATCATCAATAAACATCTTGCGACGTCTTACCGCAGCGTGCTTCGCAGAATAAGTTCGGTCATCAGCGGTAGTCACGCGCCTGCTTCGCTTACGCGAAGGGCCAGGTACCGCAGATGGTTGATCCTCCACCACTTCGTCAGACAGAGTAGACGATTGACCCATGGCCCTTTCAGCCGGCACAACAGGGGGTTAATTTCCAACTTCCTCGTCCAAAGAATGAGATGAGTCATCAGCATCTTGTTCGTCATCTTCCTCATCCGCCCTAGTGGACTCTGAGTTCGGCACAGGAACCCTGTTCGCCCCCTCTTCCTCTTCTTGGACCCTTCTGGCTTCTCAGCCAAACTGGTGCCAGCGATGAAGCTAGTATTCATATCAAAACCGACAGGAGGCTTGCTCGCTGCAACATAATAAAGGGCCGCTATATACAAGATATCCCCTGCCACCTTGGCATCAGGGATTGAGAAGCTGGCCCGGGTATGGGTCGCATTATAATAATGCTAACCCCGGACGCCATCGAGCACACTGCCCTCAAAGCTCAAGCAAGCGCTAGGGCGATCCAGGAACAATTGACTATACCCGAATTGACGGAAAAATCTACTGGGCAGATAAGGCTCCAAGTATACTCTATTCCGGTAACGATACACCAGGTGTGCGGGACGGATGTTGCGTAACCAAAGAAGCATCTTCTCAGATAAAAGTTGGAGAGGATCAACGCCGTCAACATGTATTCTCCTCACTTCTCCAGGGGTGAATTCAGGGAGAGATACGAAGAATTCGGGCCCATCAATTCTTGCCAACGCCCTCCGGCAGGCCGGCATGGTATCATGTTCCCAAGGCTGATGACGATACCGAAAAATGAAGGCGTCATCATTGGTGACGTTTTCATCAGGTCTCGGCCTCATCAACGATCGATAGTGCATCAATAACCACCCCATGAGGTAGTGGTATGGTAGTTCTATCCGTTCAAAGTCCATCGACACATCACGAGCAATGACTTTGGATGAAAAGGCGTGAAGGCCGTGGTGTATGCTACACACCACGGCCGAGAGGAGCGCCAGTCTTACCTTGAAGACTAATTTCACAGCAGGAAAAATGAAATGGCGGCTGATCCTTTCCATAGAACCCGCGCCGCCCGAGACTACACAATTGCGTAGCCACACCATCAGGAACCCAGCTAAGATCGCTTTATCAGACATCTCCCAGGTACCATAGTGGAAGTAACTAAGGGAGTCAGTGCGACTCCCAAACCGGTCACGGGTAGACTTCGACCTTTTGACTTTCAATATCATATCCTTCACCTCCTCTGGGGTTCGAGGAGTTCGAGACGAAACTTGATCGGAAGGACGCAACTTGAAAAGATACAAAATCCAGGCCGTGGTGTGAGGGGCGTTCCCTTCTGAGCTATTTTCTTTCTTGATAGCCATCTGGTGGCAGGCGCTATGATGACACAACAGTTCTTGGTACACGACGACGAAACCAGGAAATCGTCGATCCAGGTCTTCGAATTCTTCGTTTGTCGGTGTATATGCTTTAAAAGCTTTACCTCCCCACGGCAATCTAGACACAGCATTCATCTCATGAAGAGCAAGCCCCAGCTCTCCTCCGGGGGCAAAGAAAGTCCCTGTACGCTGATTATACAGCTCCAATAGAGCCATAAACAAGGGCTTGTTAATGGGCAACCCGTAGCAGGTACCCCTGGCGGCATAGTAGAGGTCAATTTCCCGAAGGAATTCCCCATACATCCTCAAAATCCACGAGGTAAGATTAGTCCATGTGGGAATGGGGTTGATCCAGTTCAGCAGTGACAACCTGCCTACGGGATAAGATCCCTTGCGAGCGAGCTGATTCAGAAAAGTATCAGCTAGAGTGAAGGTAAAATTAGGGCCAGTCATGTTTACAAAAGTGCCAGGGAGTAGCCCCATCACAGTCCGACTCACGGATTCCTTGCCCGCACATACTAAACCCGTGCGCCTGTTGTAGTGGATGTTGCTCACAAACATTCCCTGTTGGGTAGGAGTCAGGGAGCCCACCATTGTCCTGCCCAACGGTACCATGTTAAACCATGAGAGAGGATAATGCCGCTCCATCTCGGGGATATGAATCTCTACTCCGTCTACAGAAAAATCCCAGTGCTCTGAGACATCCAGCAATCGGGAGTTCTTTATGGAAAAGGCGTCCCCAAAGAGAAAGGCCGGTTTCAGATATTCTCCATCCAGCTTCTCCGAATTCATCATTGAACAAAGAAAGCGGAAAGGTTGGTTATTAATAGCAGCCACCCTCTCCCTAGGTTCATTAGTGGGAAGCTGATCCACTATACGATGGATTAAGTCATCAAGCCGCACGCCCATGGCATACTGAGCTGAACCCACAAGGAGCTCCCATGCTGGGTTGGTTGGGAGGTTCACTGGAAAAAAGGACAAAGAGAAACAGGATTAAAGGACGGTTAAAGCAAAAAAATCACTGAATAAAGAAGCTCCCACGAGCCTATACGGTTCGGGTCCACAAAGCCTTATGCGGCTCCATTCCAATTAGTTCTCAGGAGATGCGGTTTCGAGGAAGCTTATGCGGTTCGGATCAACACAGTCTCATACGGCCCAAATCAGATGGGAGTTCCATATGACATTAGCTCGATAGCTTATGCGGTTCAGATGAATATACACGATTCTAACAGAAGAGCTCATGCGGCCTAAAATGCCATGCGGTTCAGCCTGCTAGAAACATATGCGGCTCCGTTCAGAGCATGCGGCGCAAAATGCCATACGGCTCAGCCTGCTAGAAACATATGTGGCTCTGTACAAGGGAGACTATGCGGTTTGATTTGCTCATTCGGTTCAAACATGGGATATTTTCTATGCGGCTCGGGTATGAGAAAGTCATGCGACCCATACAGCATATGCGGCTCTGCCATCAACTTGGATAGAGGCTTGTGCATAAATATGCAACAGAGCCAAGGGTTCTCAAGATTCAAATGCAACCCTTACCATTGAAAGCGGGACGAACATCAGAGGGCACTTCGGGCTCGATGGCCGATGAAGACGTCGCCCTCTTGCCCTTCGCGGCGGCGGAAACGACTTTAGAAGACTTAGGAGCCATTTTACTTCGACGGGCGGCCAAAGAAGGTCAGAAAGAAGAGACAGCAAAAAGAGTAAACGAAGGAGAAGGCGAAGAAGTCCCTCCGGCCAAAGTCATCCATATTTATAAACAAGAGTGAAGCGTTTCGATCCCCGTGCATACACACAGACTGACTCTTCGGTTATCAAAATGAACCGCCGAAAATAGAGGCCAAGCTCCTCGTATCCCGTACCAAAAAGTGGCATTTAAAGATGACACCGAATCAACAACATTTAAATGCAAAAGATTGCCATACATGGCAATAATGACGTGGCAAAGAGCCATGCGGATGAGACACTCCTGCGGCTGAACAATCTATGCGGCCAAGATCTCTATGCGGTCAGGGTTTCATATGCGGCCAGAAGAATACGACCATACTTCTTATTCAAAGTATTTCAATTTTGCAAATTGAAAACTTTGAAGGGGGTCCTGTAGAAGCATGGAAAATATTAAAGAAAATGACCCATGCGGCCAAAAGAACCCCATGCGGCTCAGAAAGCCCATGCGGCTCAAAGAGTCATGCGGCATAAGAGACTATGCAGCCCAAGACATCCCATGCGGCTCCGAAGACACGTGGCAGGATAGCCCTCTTCTCTGCCCCCTCGCATTAATTGATTGACGGTTGACAACTCTGAAAAAGTGACAGCCCTGACACAAAAAGAAAAAATTATGACTCTGTCATAATGACAGACTTCTAGGGAAGAGAGAGAGATCTCTGACACAAATCTCCCAAGAGCCATAAAAAGGCCACGTGGCCTTGCCATGTGGGCGTTCGTATGCGGCTCGAACAAAGACTTCTCATGCGGTTCAGAATGAATCCGTTCTATGCGGCTCAGGCCAAGACAGCCTCATGCAGCTCGAGCAAAGACTTCTCATGCGGTTCAAGAGGACCATTTTCATGCGGCTCAGGTGGATGTATCCCTATGCGGCTCACAATGATTACCTCCCTGTGGTTTAAAGGCTCAAGGGAGGGCCACTACCCAGGCAGCCCTGACACGTGGCTCTAACCATATGCGGCCCAAAATTATATGCGGCTCGCTCGTCATGCGGTTCAGATCCCCCCATGGTTCCTAGGACACGTGTCCTAAGCCGATCAATTCCTCAGATTTATTGCAAGCAAAGATTGGGTCAAATCCAAAAATCTGGGACACGTGGCAGAAGAATAAATCTAATTTATTCGCAGACATCAGAAGATCATTATGAGGGAGATTTATTCCAATCAGCATTAATTGCTGATGGGATTTGGTGTAATCTACACTCAATGGCTCGGATTCGTCGCAATCAAAAGCGAACGGCCTAGATTGACCAATCTACAGGCCGCCGCCATCTCCAAGAGGCAATCATTGGCAACCCTAATGAGGAGATCCCACTATTAAAAATAGCAAGGTGCCATTTCCTTGTAAAAAAAAGATACACTATCAGAGAGAGATACGTATACACAGAGAGCTCCCCCCTTAATAATCAGAGAGAAAATACACAGAGAAAGAGAGAAGCCAGAAGAGCAACACGAGGAGAGCAAGAAGGGCATTTCTTCATCAACGCCAAGCAGATCATCCCCGAGCCAAGGCTGCATACCGATCGTCCAAGGAGTAAGGCAGGGCTACCGTTGCCTTCCCGAGCCTCTATCGTCACCCCCCAGAATCTAAAATAAACAATTGTACTTAGTCTGCTGTACCTAGGCTTTCGTCCCTAGGCTTTCTTTGTACAAGCGAGTTTGTATTGTGAGTCTAAGTTCAGTCCTCCCATAAAATTGTTCTGTACTTTTACAATCAATGGCAAACACTCGTGTCTTCTAATCTTTCTGAAATCTTGACCTGATCACATGCTTATATCCTCGATCTATCATGGTCCTTCCCTATTGTTCCCTATGTCATTTCTTCAGTAGAATTGCTCCTGGTCCTACAGATCAGCAAGGTGGAGCACCTCAAGTGAACCAACAGCAACCTGGAGACCAAGTCCAGCACTTTGGAGCAGCTTCCCGAGTTATGTATTCTGGAAACCCAGAGCCTCCGCTTTAGCTAGTCCAGCCTGCAGAGCCTGACGATGAAACCCTGGTAGGACTCATCAGAGAATTGCTAGCGTCACAAGATCCTCGGGGCGATGCCCTGCACCAGACAGTACAAGATGCCATGGGCAGAGTTGGTTACCAAGGGAACAACGCGAGCAACAGCTTCAAGCATCTGAACCCCCCTTCTTTGACGGCAGTGAAGATGTTATCGCTGTTGATGCGTGGCTTCAGGACATAGAAGTTATCCTGGAGGCAGCTAGGATTCCTGAGGAAGAGAATGTGGTTGTTGTGCGCCTGCAGCTATTAGACTTAGCCTGCAGCTGGTGGACGATGCTAGCAGTTGGATTAGCAATGCCTGTATTGTGGGAGGTATTTAGCAACAAGTTCTAGACCAAGTACTTCGATGCAGTAGCTCGGTA
>JANAVB010040619.1:26301812-26334312 GCA_029216955.1 Iris pallida
AATGTCTGATATTGTAATCAAGTTCTTCCCACACCACGTCTACTATTTATCAATGTCAAGTCCATACAGTCATCACTATAACAATAACAATGAACAATCTACTAAACTACTATGAAGTCAATATTATAAATACTCAACATAGCCAAAAGAGATAAAATGATATCCCACAATCATAAGGTACTCTACCATAACTAGGCCAACATGCATAAAATAAATATAAGCAACGTAAAACGACTAACACAATCACTTGTACCCAAGTATGACTTGGAATCGCAGTTTAAAACATTTGAAATTAAAAATAATAATAATAACATGATAAAATAAATAAATAAATAAAGCAATAAAGTAATAAATATAGCAAGCTATACTTTTCTGGTAGTGGTGTGAAGAATGACGACGTCAAGTAGGCGAACTTGTCAAACCGATAGAAGCAACAAAGGTGAAACTTTCGTAAACGTCTCCGGAAGCTAAGGTAGACATTACCAACATTTCTGGAATGGGTGAGAAAACTAAAATAGACTACCCATAAGTCCAATATTGGACACATGAGCAAAATGATAATTTCGGATCAAAATGATGCCCGCTATTGGACTCGCTTTACACCAAAAAATGTGCCATACCTAAAGGTCTCAAAAGTCATCAAATTATATGTCTATAAATCTTGTTTGACAATGAATCCAATCGAATGTCTAGATTTGGATTCCGATGAGCCGTTGACAAATGCCCATTGAATCGGATCGTGGGCCCGCAAAATGACGATCTGGTCAACTGTCTCAAAATCAGACCAAACATTGGTCACTGGACTAGTATAATACTGTAAATTCAATGACGCAAGTTTCGACACAATTTGATTAGCGTCCACAAAGCAATCAAAAATTTTGCAAAAATATTGATACGATAATTTTTGACGGATACAGATCAAATTCGTCACGCACACGCAACCAATTCAAATTTTGTCAAAGACTACAAGTGAACAAAGTTTGTGCACACCGTTCATGCAATCGATTATTGATGAAGTCGTCCGGTTTGTAGGGACGGACCCGTACCAAGAATTTTGAAGTTTTTAAAACTATTTTTCTTGGATTTTTCAAACTAATTTTATTCAGAAAATAATTAAGAGAAAATTATGAATAAATATATTTGTGAAGCCATTTATGTTGCCTACAACTTTGTTCAAATAGATTTTAAAAATACTCGATATTGTGTCCACAAATTGGCTTCCAAAAAAATAGGTTCATGACAGTTTTATGTACCCAAAATTTAAGTTTTTTTCGATTTTGGAACTCCATTTGTGACGTGTACATCACAAATTAATTAATTATATTTGAAGGCATTTATAGGGGTTAGGTTGTCTATGGGTAAGGCTTGATAGATCAAAAATTGATCGAATATAATGGGATAAATTAGGCTTTGAATAGTGATACATGGTTGTGCTTATTGTTATCTATTGCCTGCACTCTTGCCTGTACTGCAGTAATGCTTTCGTCGATCGACGATCCGGGTGCCTAAGGCGGTAGTGTGCTGCGAGATGGATTGGCATGGGCATCGCTTGAGTTTGAGTATGAGGTATTCTTGCTGTATTTTGAACAAAAACATATAGATATGGGTTTTGATTTTTATAGAGGATTTTATTTGACTACTAATCGATTTAAAACTTGATTTAAATCTGGATCTTGGTTACTCCTAAGGAGAAATAAATTAGGATTATTTTGAAAAATATTTAATTACATTTGTTTTGGTTTTGAGATTTTTTTGAATTTTTTTAGGCACGGGCACTCGGGTTCGAGGGAGGGAAGAAGTGAACAGCGCCTTCGTGCATTGTTCATTCAATTAATTTTTCTTGCTAGCAGTAGGATTAGCAACGCCTGTATTGTGGGCGGTATTTAGCAACAAGTTCCAGACCAAGTACTTCGACGCAGTAGCTCGGTATGATCAGCAAATGAGATTTACTAATCTTAAGCAGATGGAAAGAACAGTCGATGGATATGCGGCCGACTTTTCTAGACTTATTCGGTTTGCTCCTACCTTGGTGGCGACCGAATTGGACCGAGCCCAGCGATTCCGGCAGTGACTCCACCTAGAGATCATTATATCAGTGGAGCAGTTTGATTACCAGACTTTTGTTGCCGTCTTGCGAGCATCGAAAAGGCATGAGTATACTTCGCAGAGGATTGTAGATAGAAGTGGAGGAAGGAAGAGGTCTCATGGGCAGATGTCCCAGTCATCAGCACCAGCCCTGGCAGATAGGGCTTTGACTATTGGAGTTCCTAGGAGGGAGACCACAGTTTCGTCAGTTCAGCACTCGACGCCGGCATATCCTCAACAGCAGAAGCAGAAGCAGTCTTCCGCAATGGTCTGCACTCATTGTGGAAAGCCAGGACATATAGTATCAGAGTGTCGCAGAGCACAGGAATTGTGCTTGGCTTGTGGAGCACCGGATCACAAGATAGGGTCCTGTCTGAATAGAGCCAGTTCATCATCATCAAACCTAATCAGTCCATCGGTTAGGGGTCCAGCACCAGTGTACCAGCAGGACCAGCCTTCGAGGCCATTACCGCCTCAGGCTCAACAGTATGCCCAAGCTCAGATTCAGAACCGATAGAGAGGTTTCCAACAGAGGGGACCAGCACCAAGAGGACAAGGTCAGTCTATGGCTCTGACCGTGCCAGAAGAATTGGCATCAGGTGAGGTTGTGGTAGGTACCATTCTCGTTAACTCATTTCCAGCATCAGTTTTATTTGATTCGAGTGCATCGTATTCATTTATGTCTGTACGATTCGCAACACGGATAGGACTGGAGCCAGAGTCATTATCAGTAAGGCTCAATATACTTACTGGTAACGGTCGTGTGGGAGTAGATAGAATCTATTCCTCGTGTTGGATCATAGTTAGTGGTAGAGAGTTCACTGCTAGGTTGATAGAATTTTTGATAGCCGACTATGATATGGTCCTAGGAATGGATTGGTTGAAGGATCAATACGCAAGAATAGACTGCCATGTTGGCATGATTATTTTTTGTATTCCCGGTGAACTAGAGTTTTTATTTTCCAGAGGCGAAGTAGAACCTTCTCCACCAGTCTTGCGGATGGCAGTAGCGGTAGCAGTTCAGTTTTCCAGAGTAGTAGAAGAGTTTTCTGATGTATTTCCCGAAGAGCTTCCAAGCATGCCCCCAGAGAGAGAGAGAGAGAGAGATTTCACCATTGATTTGCTTCCAGGAATGGCACCAGTATCAGGGGGACTCTACAGGATGGCACCTTCAGAGTTAGAGATCTTGTACAAGATGATTGAAGAACTTAGAACCAAGGGATTCATTCGTGCTAGTGGATAACCTTAGAGAGCCCCGATACTTCTTATAAAAAAGAAGGATGGTACGTCAAGATTATGTGTTGATTATCGTATCTTGAACTCTCTGACAATCAAGAATAGATATCCTCTACCAAGGATAGATGATTTACTTGATCAACTCAAAGGGATGGCAGTATTCTCGAAGATTGACTTACGGTCAGGATACCATCAAATCAGAGTCAGAGAGCAAGACATCCCGAAGACAGCATTCAGATCTAGATATGGATTTTGGGAGTTCCTTGTTATGCCATTTGGAGTGACCAATGCGCCAGCCGTATTCATAGACCTCATGAATCGTATCTTCATGCCCTATTTGGACCAGTTTGTGATAGTGTTTATAGAAGACATCTTAGTCTATAGTAAGAATGAAGCAGAGCATGAGCAACATCTTCGTGTAGTTCTTTAGATTCTCAGGGAGCACCAGTTGTACGCGAAGTTAGTAAGTGTGAATTTTAGCTGGATCGTATTTCGTACTTAGGTCATATCATCACAAGAGGTGGAGTGGAAGTGTACCCGCAGAAGATAGTGGCCATAGAGACATGGCCAGTACCCAGAACCGTCGCAGAAGTTCGAAGTTTCCTAGGATTGGTCGGCTATTACCGACGATTTGTATCAGACTTCGCTCGGATTTCAGCACCACTGACGCAGTTGACCCATAAGGATGTGCAGTTTGCTTGGACAGCAGAGTGTTAGAGTTCGTTTGAGAAGTTAAAGCAAGGATTGATGACGACACCCATTCTCACGCTTCCAGATGGGACTGGAGGATTTTCAGTTTATTGTGACACTTCCGGCAGAGGGTTGGGATGCGTCTTGATGCAGGATGGTAAGGTAGTAGCTTATGCGTCACGTCAGCTTCGTAATCATGAGAGAAATTACCCAACTCATGACTTGGAGTTAGCAGCGGTGGTTTTCGTACTTAAGTTGTGGAGGCATTATTTGTATGGAGATCGGGTGGATATTTTCACCGACCACAAGAGTCTTAAGTATATTATTGGCCCATTGGTCATATGGTCAACCTGATTTTAATAATTGATCAAACTCTGTCTGGATATACAAAGCTAGTTGGGACATCTCGGATTCTTGGACATAAGCAAGATTGGCTATCCACTCCGTTCAAGACTGAAGATCTGTTTGCCTACTCGAGTCTGTATTTCCTATGCAATGTTATTTTCATTTTATTTGAGTCTAGGAATATGTTGTACACCGAGTCGTACTGGCAAATAGGCTATCCCTAAATAATTCAAAATGTTTTTAAAAATGACCTATCAAAAAGGTTTTCAAAAAGGTTTTCAAAAATCACCAAAATCTATTTTTAAAACCCTAATATAACCCTGACAGAACTCGGCCAGAGTTCGGCCAGAGTTCGGTTGGTGGCCGTTGTGATTTTGAATCTCTGGAACTTGGTCCTCCTGCAGTTGCGGATTTGACCGAGATTTGCTCAAAGAGTTCTGCCCGAATTCTTCCCAAATTCTGACAGAAGTCTGCTTTTGGAACTCCTATAAATAGAGAAGGATTTCGATCATTTCAACACACTCATTCACTTTCAATCTTCTCTCTATCTAAAGCTTTCAGTCTTCCAAAGAGTTTTCTAGAGCTTTCAATTTCAGATCCCAAGCCAGTTACAATCTTCTAGTCAATTTGCCAGTGCGGTACGGTCTAGAAGTTTCTGAGAGATTGTAATCAGAAGGCTTGATTGAAGAATACCTCTTCACATTTGAAGTTGGACGAGTTCTTAGTATCAAAGCTCGCGTTGTAGAAGTTGCAAGGACTTCGTAAGAAAACTTACAGTTTTTCCAATAGTAGATTCAACTGGTAGCAAGAGTTCTACCGACTGGATTAGTCCTCAACAGAGGGATACCAGTATACATCGCTGTCTTTGCGTTTGCTCTCTTAACTCTGCCTTTACATTATTTTAGTTGTGATTAATATTCTGTGATTGTGCTGCTAACTTTTTAATTAGCTTTATTCCGCTGCCAACTCTATTCACCCCCCCTCTAGAGTATTACGCTTTAATATTTCGTTCCTACAATTGGTATCAGAGCGGGTGTTACAGGTAAAGCAAAGGTAACAGTGCAATTATTTATTCATTTTAATTAACTGTTATATAGATCACAGCACAACACATGGCAACTGTAAAATTCACAAGTGAAGGCCAGGCCGCAAACAGACCCCCACTGTTTGATGGTACGAATTATACATATTGGAAAACACGGATGAGTTTCTTCTTAAAATCTCTTGATTTTGATTTATGGTCCATTGTTCTTGATGGCTATCAAAAGTCACCTCGTATAAATGTTGATGGAGTTTTAGTTGAAAAACCCCATAGCAGATATACAGAGGAAGAAAAGAAAAGGGTCAGTCTTGATGCACGTGCCATTAATGCTCTCTTTTGTGCTTTAGACAGAACTGAATTTAACAGGGTGTCTATCTGCACAACGGCTAATGAAGTATGGAAGCTACTCGAAGTCACACATGAAGGCACAACTCAAGTCAAAGAATCTAAAGTCAGCAGACTTACTCAAGAGTACGAGGCGTTCAAAATGAAGTCCAACGAAATAGTTACACAAATGTTCGAGAGGTTCTTGGATATTGTAAATCCTTTGTCCTCCCTAGACAAAGATTACAGTAACCATGAAAAGATTCGCAAACTCCTGCGAGCTCTCACCAAGAACTGGATTCCAAAGGCTACTGCAATCATTGAAGGGAACGACCTCACAACTATGTCCCTCAAAGTACTCATGGGTAAGCTACTCACTCATGAACTGGAGCTACAAGATTTTGAAGAGCCTGCACCAAAGGAGAAGACTATCGCCCTCAAGGCTCAGCACAGAAAAGCTGCTGAAGATGACTCAGACAGCAGTGGATCTGACGCTGAAGATCAAGCACTCCAAGCAAGAAAGTTCAAAAGATTCATGAGACATGAGAAGAGAGTCAAAGAGAACAACAGCAACAACTGGTACTAAGAAGATGCTGTCTGCTATGGCTACAAGAAAAAAGGACATATGAAGAAGGACTGTCCCACCAACTCATCATCGAGCAAGAAGAACAACAGGTATGAAAAGGGCAACCTGAAAAGATCAACATCTCGAAAATATGCCAACACCAGCATATGGCATGAGAGTGAAGCCAGCGACTCAGAAGACGAACACTCAGAGGACGCTGCAAATGTATGCTTCATGGCAACCGATCAGGTACCTACTGAACCTGTAGAAACTTATGATGACTTCACCTTTGAGCAATTAGGAGATGCCTTCAGTGACCTGATGACTGATTACAGGAAACTGCGTAGTAAGTATCAGACCTCTAAGAAGGTACTCAAAGAGTACAAAGGTGAAATAGGTAGACTTACCGACCTACTAGCTGAGGTTAGAAATAATGTTAGTGAGTCTGGTGAGCTTTCTTCAATAAAGCTCTTATTACACGAGACTACCAAGTCACCTGAAGAGAAAGACAAAATTATTGACCAACTCAAGGAAGAACTTTCTATAGAGAAGAAAAGTCTTCAATGTGCACAAATCAGAATGGAATCACTTACTTCTGATTATACTAAGTTGTATGACACTTCCAAAAGATTGGAAATTAGATTAGGAAAACAGCCTGAGCCTGCTGCTTCCTACCCTAACACGTGTCACTTACCGAGAAATCGAAACATTCCCAAGCCAAACACTGTCAGACCTAACCCTATCAAATCTTTACCCCAAAAGGTTAAGCCCAAACAAGATTATAGGTATGCTTTCTTCTACACTAGAAAACCCAAACCTATCAACCATGCACACCACTCAGCTTTCAACACTCGACATGCACAATGTCATTATTGTGGCCTCATTGGTCATATATCATCTGCATGTAGAATGAGAAAGCTTGTAGATTTAAATGTTTATGCTTGGATACCTAAAGCTAACAATTCAGGACCCTACAAGAAATGGGTACCAAAGGTTTCATCTGCAAACTGTTTTGTAGGTGGAACACCCTTCACATGCTAGAAGCAAATGGATCCTCGACAGCGGTTGCTCACGACATATGACCGGTGACGCTACCCTATTTGCAACACTGTCAAAGAAAAAGAAGGAGGGCTATGTCTCCTTCGATAATAATTTGAAAGGGTACATTATTGGTATCGGTGATGTTGGTAAGTCTCCCTATCCTGTAATTAAGGATGTCTGTCTGGTTACCGAGTTGAAACATAACCTACTCAGCATAAGTCATCTAGCTGATCATGGTTATGGCATCAACTTTGGCAAAGACAAATGTACTATAGTTGATAGCTCAACTGGTAGTACTATCTTTGAAGGTATCAGGGAAGACAATATATATGTTTTCTATTTGTTAGAAGAAACTAACATTTCTGGTAGATGCTTAATGGCCAAGAGTGATGAGAGTCATCTGTGGCATATGAGACTCGGTCACGCTAATATGGATACAATATCAAGATTATCCACAAAGAAGCTAGTATGCGGTTTACCGGACATTACATTCAAGAAGGATTCGGTATGCAGTCAATGTAAAAGGAACAAAGCTACCAGATCCACTTTCAAGTCAGTAAATGCAGTATGTACTACTAGACCTCTACAATTGCTTCATATGGACTTATTTGGTCCTAGCAGAGTCGCTAGCCTCGGAGGTAAACTTTATGCTTTCGTAATTGTAGATGATTTCTCTAGATACACGTGGGTATATTTCTTGACATGCAAGAATGATGCATTATCCAAATTTGTCGCCTTTTGCAAGAAAGTTCAGAATAAAAAAGGTTACATGATTACTCGCATTAGAAGCGATCATGGTGGCAAATTCGAGAATGCTGATTTTGAGCAAGTTTGTGACACACGGTTTTATACACGAGTTCTCCTGCCCTAGGACTCCACAACAAAATAGAGTTGTGGAACGTAAGAACAGAACTCTAACCGAAATGGCCAGAGTGATGTTAAACCAGTTTAGTCTACCCAAATATTTCTGGGCTGAAGCTGTCAACACAGCTTGCTTTGTTCTCAATAGAGTTCTAATTCGACCCGAATCGAAGAAGACTCCATTTGAGTTATGGTTTGATAGAATTCCCTCAGTTTCATACTTTAGAATTTTTGGTTGTAAATGTTTTATTCTTAACACAAAATACAATTTGGGAAAATTTGATGAAAAGGCCGATGAAGGTATATTTTTAGGTTATGCGGCCAAGAGCAAAGGATACAGAGTCTTCAACAAACATACCATGATCATCGAAGAGTCAATCAATGTCACCTTTGATGAATTAAATCAAATGACGATTGATGACAATGACGAAGATACATCTGTACCAAGCTCAACTCCAGCTGATTCTCAACCAAGCTCTGCACTAGCTGAACCTCCTAGAGAAGATCCAGGAACCATCTACCTTCAGAATGAAGCGAAAAGGTTGAAATTTACAGCTAATCATCCAAAGGATTTGGTAATTGGTGATATTACTAAGGGAGTAAGTACTCGTACTTCCTGTAGAGATATTGTTTCTAGTGTTGCATTTATTTCACAGCTATAACCCAAAACTATTGATGAAGCATGTAGTGATAGTTTTTGGATAGATGCTATGCAAGAGGAATTAAACCAATTTGAACGGAATCAAGTTTGGGAACTTGTTCCCAAGCCTGTTGATCATCCGGTCATTGGCACCCGTTGGGTATTCCGAAACAAACTGAATAAGAATGGTTTAGTGACTCGTAATAAGGCTCGACTCGTAGCTCAAGGATACAATCAAGAAGAAGGTATCGACTACGATGAGACTTATGCCCCAGTTGCGAGATTAGAATCCATTCGCATGTTATGTGCATTTGCATGTTTTCATGATTTCAAACTTTTTCAAATGGATGTGAAGAGTGCTTTTTTAAATGGATTTATAAAAAAAGAAGTTTTTGTGGCACAACCTCCAGGTTTTACGAATTTCAAAAACCCAGATCATGTTTTCAAGTTGAAGAAAGCTCTATACGGTTTAAAACAAGCCCCTCGTGCTTGGTATGATCGTCTAAGCTCTTTTCTACTTGACAACAGTTTTTCAAAAGGAAAGGTTGACACTACACTGTTTATTAAATCTTTTAATGGCAAGCTGCTTTTAATTCAAATCTATGTTGATGATATTATATTTGGATCTACTGATGAATCTCTGTGTCAAGAATTTTCTAAGTGTATGCAGAATGAGTTTGAGATGAGCATGATGGGAGAACTAAAATTCTTTTTCGGACTGCAAATCAAACAAACTGATAATGGGACATTCATAAATCAAGCCAAGTATGCAAAAGACTTGCTAAAGAAGTTCGATCTGGACAATGTCAAACCTATTGGCACTCCAATGGCAACTTCAACAAAGCTTGATTCAGATGAACAAGGCAAGCCAGTCGACACTCGTAAGTATCGAGGTATGATTGGTAGTTTACTTTACTTAACTACTAGTCGTCCAGATATAATGTTTAGTGTTTGCCTGTGTGCACATTTTCAAGCTAACCCAAAGGAATCACATCTGTCCGCAGTTAAGCGTATCTTCCGATACCTTAAGGGCACTTCTTCTGTTAGCTTGTGGTATCTCAAAACTAAATCCTTTGATCTTATCGGTTATTCGGATGCAGATTTTGCTAGATGCAAAGTTGATAGAAAAAGTACAAGTGGCACATGTCATTTCTTAGGCAAAGCTTTAGTCTCTTGGTTTAGTAAAAAGCAAAATTCTGTAGCCCTATCAACAACAGAGGCTGAGTACATCGCCGCAGGACGTTGTTGCGCTCAGATTTTGTGGATGAAACAAACCCTAGAAGACTATGATTTATTTTACACACATATTCCCATTTTCTGTGATAACACGAGCACTATTAATTTAACTAAGAATCCAGTATGTCACTCTCGTACTAAACATATCGAGATTAGACATCATTTTCTTAGAGATCATCATCAAAATGGAGATATAAACCTTGTGTACATAGATACTGAAAATCAATTAGCTGACATCTTCACTAAACCTCTAGCGGAAGATCGTTTCAATTATTTACGTCGAAAATTAGGAATTTTGGACGTCAATAATATTAATTGATTCTGTTTTATGATTATATATCAATACGCAAAAACTGTGTTGGAGATAAGCCAATAAAGAGTCTGTCTGTCACCACAACTACGGTTGAAGCGAAGCGGTATTTAAGAGTTCTCCGGTGTACCTCCGCCAACTGGGACAGTACTCCTACAGCTAATCTGAGACAGTTGCTGTGTAACGACATTTAATTCGTAAAATATTATTAATTATGTTATTTGAAGACTAAAGTAACTAATCTTTGAATTAAATATTTGAAATGAGACAATAAAAAAGAAGTGGTTTAAATCAACTTTGAAGAACCCTAGGCGAATTCGGCCAGAGCTCTGACCGAATTTGGCCCGAGTTCGGTTGAGAGTATCTGTGTATATATCCAGAACCCGAGAGCTTCTTCTCTTTCATTGCTTCCAAACCAATTCAAACAGCAGCAGCAGCCGACCCAAGCCATCAAACCCTAGTTCTTCACCAATCTTTTCCTTCCAATCTACTTGGTAAAATCTCTCCAAAATTTGGAATCGTGCGGAGATCGACATTCTCTACAACATATCCTAATTTCGTGAGGTATAACTCCCTCTCTCTCCACCTGTCAATTTGTGCTTTTTATTTTCAATGGCACCTAAATTTAATCCATTCAAGAGAAAGAAGAAGACCACTCCTAGTGAGGAAGGGTCGTCTTCGAATCTACACACGGATTCACTCTTTTCGCCGATCCAAACGAGCGACGGCGCTTTCGATGGGTTCTTCTTTCAAACCCTCGACCAAGCCCTATTATGGTACGGTGATTTTTCCACCCGATCCATATGCGGCGGCGCTCCGATCAAATGGACGGTATTTCCCGATCATCGTCACTTGTTTGAGGCATTAGGGTTACACTTATTTGTTAAACTGTGCTTCCCGATATCTACTAATGCCATTCGTTTATTCTATTGTAATCTCGTAGTAAACACTTTTGTTGTGAGCATACGTGTTGGAGGCATCGACATCGAGTTCGATGATGCCCTCCTAGCGGAGATTCTTGGTATTCCCAATGAAGGTGAACCGCTAGTAGACATCACGGAATTCGATTTTCTCGAAGGCATGCCACTCACTAGTTTCAAAACGGAACTCTGTGCTCCTGACAGAGTACGCTCTGGAAAGTTCAAGGCTAACAACCTGAACTTGTTCAACTACGAATTACATCGCATCATCTACTCTACTATCCTTCCTAAATCCACTTCCAAAGATGATGTGACCTCACTTGAGCTGTCCATCATATATCATTTTCTTAAGGGGATTCCTTTTTTCACCCCTAAGACTATCATTCAGATGATGGGACGATGTCGTACAAGAGATCAAAATCTCTCTTACGCGATGATTCTTCCTCGTATCTTTCAGCGATTCGAGATCGATCTATCAACTTGTACTCAGGACTCTGAGCCCAAGTTTCTTCAGCTATCTCGTCGCAGCCGGACTGCTTCAGCTCTACCTACTGCTCCTCCTACTGCACCTCCTCCACCACCTCATCAGTATGCCATGACATTTGAAAGCATACATCAGCACTTATCTGCTTTGTACGTCTCGTTGACGGATATGGCTCGCGAACGTGAGTTCCGCGATGTCACCCGTTACCAGGCGACGGCAAACTCCTTGGCCGATCTGCGTTTTGCCCAGACTGGTCACTCTGCCGCCTCCATGCCTCGAGATCCAGCTTTTTTGGGTTACCACTGTGAGGATGAGGCTGTCCATGCCTACTTCCAGCCAGGTAATGCCTATGATTGGTATCGTGCACCTCGTGACTACGTTGGTGAGTTCTATGCTGGCGCCCCTACTCATCCTTCTGGCGCTGGTACTTCTGGTGCTGGTCCTTCCGGTCATGCTGGCCGAGCTGCTGATGATGATGATGACGAGGATAGTGATGAGGAGATGTGATTTGATTTTTTAGTGACATTCTATTGTATACTTGGAAATGCTCCAACATTCCAAGTTTTTATCAGTATTTCTTTTTATCAGTACTTTTGATATTTATCAGCACTTTGTAGTATGCTTTCAGTACTTTTATCTTCATGGACATGTTTATGGTGTTTCAGTTATGGTATTTCAGTTTATTTCAGCACTTTGTTTTAGCACTATCTCTTTATACTGCTTCTTCATTACAAACTGCCTGTAAAATAGCATGCCTGAGATTTCTTTTATGTTTTTGAAACAATAGCATGCCTGTGATAATATTCTTTAGAGACAATACATGCCTGCAATGATATCTCTCTAATTTTTATGCCTTATCTCTTTTATATGTTTTCTCACTATTTGTTCCTTATGCATTAAATTGTGGGGGAGCCTTCTGCATTAAATGCGGGGGAGCCTTCTCTTATGCAATTATTTTGCTAAGTGACAAAGGGGGAGAAAATTAAAGATCTAACATTTTTTTTGAGTTAAATACAGGACATGAACAATTTCACGTTTTGATTCTTTTTTAACAAGCTTAATGTTATATCATTCATAGTTTGTCAATTATCAAAATTGGAGAGATTGTTGGCCCATTGGTCATATGGTCAACCTGATTTTAATAATTGATCAAACTCTGTCTGGATATACAAAGCTAGTTGGGACATCTCGGATTCTTGGACATAAGCAAGATTGGCTATCCACTCCGTTCAAGACTAAAGATCTGTTTGCCTACTCGAGTCTGTATTTCCTATGCAATGTTATTTTCATTTTATTTGAGTCTAGGAATATGTTGTACACCGAGTCGTACTGGCAAATAGGCTATCCCTAAATAATTTAAAATGTTTTTAAAAATGACCTATCAAAAAGGTTTTCAAAAATTACCAAAACCTATTTTTAAAACCCTAACCTAACCCTGACAGAACTCGGCCAGAGTTCGGCCAGAGTTCGGTTGGTGGCCGTTGTGATTTTGAATCTCTGGAACTTGGTCCTCCTGCAGTTGCAGATTTGACCGAGATTTGCTCAAAGAGTTCTGCCCGAATTCTGTCCGAATTCTGACAGAAGTCTGCTTTTGGAACTCCTATAAATAGAGAAGGATTTCGATCATTTCAACACACTCATTCACATTCAATCTTCTCTCTATCTAAAGCTTTCAGTCTTCTAAAGAGTTTTCTGGAGCTTTCAATTTCAGATCCCAAGCCAGTTACAATCCTCTAGTCAATTTACCAGTGCGGTACGGTCTAGAAGTTTCTGAGAGATTGTAATCAGAAGGCTTGATTGAAGAATACCTCTTCACATTTGAAGTTGGACGAGTTCTTCGTATCAAAGCTCGCGTTGTAGAAGTTGCAATAGTTCTCAACAGAGGGATTCAACTGGTAGCAAGAGTTCTACCGACTGGATTAGTCCTCAACAGAGGGATACCAGTATACATCGCTGTCTTTGCGTTTGCTCTCTTAACTCTATCTTTATATTATTTTAGTTGTGATTAATATTCTGTGATTGTGCTGCTAACTTTTTAATTAGCTTTATTCCGCTGCCAACTCTATTCACCCCCCTCTAGAGTATTACGCTTTACTATTTCGTTCCTACAGTATTTACCCAGAAGGATCTTAATATGCATCAGAGGAGATGGCTAGAGCTACTTGTGGATTACGACATCAACCTGCAGTATCATCCTGGGAAGGCCAACGTTGTTGCAGATGCATTGAGCAGAAGAGTTGGAGTTTATTTTCTAACATCACAACCAGAATTGTTAGCAAATCTTCAGAAGATGGGTATTGAAGTTGTTCTTCCTACCAATGTGGCATTGATAGCCAGTATACAAGTTTAGTCCAGTATAGTTGAGAGGAGTAAGTTAGCTCAGTCAACGGATTCTAAGCTTCAGCGACTTAGGACAAAATATGTAGCAGGATGGAGAGAAGAGTTATGTATTCATGAGGACGGTACACTTCGACATGGAAGGTGTCTTTGTGTATCCAGTGGTGATATCAGGCAAGAGATCATGGTAGAAGTTCACAGTTCACAGTATTCGATTCATCCCGGCGGTACGAAGATGTATCGTGATATCCGTCAGCATTTTTGGTGGAATGGCATGAAGAGGGAGATAGCCCGGTTTGTCTCTCAATATTTAGTTTGCCAACAAGTTAAGGCTGAACATCAGAGACCAGCTGGACTTCTTCAACCTTTACCGATCCCAGAATAGAAATGAGAGCACATTACCATAGATTTTGTAACTGGGTTACCTAAATCCCCAGCTGGGAGAGATGCTATCTGGGTTATAGTTGACAGACTCACCAAGGTAGCTCATTTTTTCCCTTTCAAAATTGGCCAGTCAACGGATCAGCTTGCAGAGATGTACCTCAGGCAGATAGTCAGGTTGCATGGAGTGCCAATCAGTATTGTGTCCGACAGAGATTTAAGATTTACATCGCACTTTTGGCAGAGTCTTCAAAAGAGTTTGGGGACTCATCTCAAGTTCAGTTCAGCTTATCATCCACAGACAGATAGTCAGTCAGAACGTACGATCCAGACTCTTGAAGATATGTTACGGTCATGTACGCTTGACTTCGATGGTTCGTAGAAAGATTACCTGTATCTCGTGGAGTTCTCCTATAACAACAGTTTCCAGGCCAGTATCCAGATGGCACCCTTTGAGGCCTTGTACGGCAGAAAGTGCAGATCCCCATTAGCATGGGATGATACCGGCGAGAGAAAGATGCTTGGTCCAGAGATGATTACGCGGACTATCGAGGTGGTCAAACAAGTTAGGGATCATCTTCGAGTTGCACAAGATCGTCAGCGTCATTGGGCTGATTCTCATCGGCGGCCCCTTGAATTTTCTATCGGCGACCACGTATTCCTTAGGATCTCGCCTACCCGTGGCGTCATTCGTTTTGGCGTACGGAGAAAGCTTAGTCCTAGGTATATAGGGCCGTTCGATATTCTTGAGCGAGTAGGTGATATGTCATATCATCTCGCTCTTTCACCGTCGTTATGTGAGATACATGATGCTTCTATGTATCCCAATTGCGACGGTATATTCCAGATCCGAGTCATGTCCTTGATCATTCGGAATTGGTTGTTGGTACCAACCTTTCGTATAAGGAAAGACCCGTATCCATATTGGACCTGAGAGAGAAGATACTCAAGAATAAGACTATTAGTTTAGTCCGTATTGCTTGGGGTCATTACTCTTTGGGTGAGTCAACGTGGGAACGTGAGGATGATATCCAATTGCAATATCCACACCTATTTGACTCATAAGGTATAATGACTTCCTTATGCCTTATGCTTTTAAATTCTTGCTTGCATAAATGATTGCATGATTAACTGCTAGTCATAGATTGCTCATGATTAGTATAGCTTGTCCCGACATCTCTAGCCTCTTGATTAAATTCCGAGGACGGAATTCTTTTACGGTAGGTAGAGTTGTCACTCCCGTTTTTCGTTATACGTATTTCCAGTATACATGTACAGATTCTCGACCCGTATCTTGACTTGTCTAGCATGGCTTGGCATGGTTTGGTCTTGGTTTAGATTGGCGTGGTTTATTTTGGTTTGGTTTGGGTGAGTGGTTCATCATGATAAACCCCTTTTATAAACCAACCCCCTTTTTATCTCTCCTCATTTACTTTCATTAACTTCTTCTTTTTCCATTAATTCTCTCCACCCACCAAAGGCAAGTGTAATCTTGCTTTATGATGGATCTTAGATTTTATTTTTCCATTGTCTTTCCCTCTTGATTCTAAGCCTCTTTAGAACCTGGAGTTCTTGGTTTAGATGAAGGGATTCTTGTAGATCTAAGTTTGTAGTATTCTCGGTTTTCTTGGGTTTTGATCTACCAAACTTTATTATTTTCATGTTTTAATTGTTCTATGTTGTAGAGAATTTGATTTTACCCAAAATAGACCTTTGAAAATCCAGATTTCGATTTATTTTGAGTGATTTATAGACTACGAAAGTCCATGGGTTCCATAGTTCTTCTTCTCGGGTTGGAGAAGAAGAACAGTGTGTGGGCGCATGGAATTTTATGCGCCCACAGTGACTTCAGCCTTGGGTGCATAGCACTTTATATGCGTCCAAGCTCTCTGCCTTCCTCAGTGTGGGCGCACGACTTTATATGCGCCCAAGCTCCCTGCCTTCCTCAGTTTGAGCGCATGGCTTTATATGTGCCCATAGCTTTTACTTACTTATGCACATAACTTCATATGTGTGTTAAGTCATAGTGTCCCTTTGTTGTGGGCGCATAGCCCTTATTATGTGCCCACATAACCAGTATAGGCGCATGCATGTGGGTGCATAGGCCATAGGTGCATGCACTCTCTTGTACATTCCATCCACAGCATATACCCTACATGATGTGTTTAGTCCTAGGCGCATACATGTGGACGCATGCTCTTAGGCGTATAGCCTTGGGCGCATGCTACTCTCAGCACATGTATTTTGGGTGCATGCTCTTCATGACACCCCATTGACCCTTTGTGCCATCTCTTGCAAAATATCCGTATTTGCCCCTATGGTCCTTAGTGTGAACTGTGACTTTGTTTGTACTCTTTAATTGACTGGTCCTATAATATTATTTTCTATGTTGCACATGTACTCTGAGCTTTAAACATGATCTTGATATGGCACGTACACTCTCTAATAACTCTTGATAGTGACCTGTCGTGGTGCACTCTTGACAAGTAATTTGACATGATAATTCTTGATGGTGGTCCATTGTGACTCACTCTTGCCTTGATAAGTAACATAGCATGACATGTGATCTTGACAAGTAACATGTAACTCTTGTCTTGACACCGTGGGTGATTTCTCTTGATTGTATCTGTACAAGCTATATGTCTCGTCTTGCATCATGTCTAGGACATGAATACCTGATTTTCCACGGTCAAGGATTCGTACTGAATCTGACTAAGTTAACAACTAGATTGGTCAAGTAGTTCATGGTGAGATTCCCCAGTCACAAGCAATTCCGTTATCTGGGCGCTCTAATTGGACTTATAGCCTGCCGTCGAGTAGGACACATTTCCATCACGCTGTCATGTGTTGCACCCCCAAGTCAACTAATCAACTCTCTCAACCTACGAAAGGATAACTGGATAGCTGCAGGGCTTGTGACCGCTGGGGCATCTCAATGCATCTTGTAGTAATTAGGCTTGTGATAACCCTAGTTAGTTAAAGTATCAAGTCGTACTCCTTGTTTGGTCGTGATTGATGAATGGAGTCCCGTCTAGTCTAGTCTTGTCCAGACAAGGCTAGTACATGGTTATTTCAGCATGTTACCATTTATGCTTTGCTTTATCGATAATCGATCAAAGACTAAGTTCTGTTCAGGTGAAGGGTTACAAGCCCGACCCTTGTTTGGTTTACGGGTTGTAACTTGGTACCGGAGTTGTTTCTTAGTTATCTTGTCGTTTATCCCCTGAATGTTTAACTTCAAGTTTTCTTGTCATTATTTATGTCTTTATGTGCTAATATACTGGCTTTAGTTCTTAAGTGAAGCCTCCCTTGTGGCACTTGCTATTTCTGGGGTCTGACCCAGCTGATTTTGTATGGCCAGATTTTGGAGTAGCTCCCGAGGATCTTCCAGCCTTCCAGCCAGATGGTGAACACTAGACGCAACCCTGGCAACGAGTGGGTTTTGTTTTGCTCTCTCACTCTATTGTAAATTATTCTTTTGAGGCGTTTAGCCGCCGAGCAAGTGTTAGCTCGTATTGAATTTACATGCATGTCTGCCTAAGGGCTGTAACATGATTGACAAATCCTACGGTTGATCATGTATGACTGTAACTCTCGCTAGTCTTCGCATTTTGTATGACTACTTCATGATCATCTGAATATGTAATATTTGGGACGCCTTACCTTGTATGTCTGATGATCTATCGTCTTGCTACATTTACTTGCTTGCTTGAGATTGAGACACTAGGCTTGTACTTGACCATAAGAGACTGTTGGCTCGTAGTTAAACCCTCATGCATCTAGACAGCCGTGATCGTATATCTAGGTGGGTTACACTTCAATGTATGTAGCTGGCTGTGTCTGTCCCCCGCTCTCCAGTATTCTGGTTTTGGGGCGTGACATAAGTCCAAACTCCATGCGGCCGTGCGCCTCAAAACGCCAAGGAACTCCATACCTCGACGCATCCAAGCGAGCTCCGCGCCAACGAGTTTCTACCCGTTCCTGTACATAAAAACTATGTGGGTGTCAGTACTCAACTGTACTGATGGAATGAGCTCCTCGCCCACCCATACAAAACCAACACATTCATTTACTATGTGCAACATAATCCCTTTACGATTGTCTTTCTACTCTTGCCTTAGGATCAGTTTTAGGATATAGACTCTCAGCCTATTCTGGGTCTCTAGACCACCCCGTGTCTTACAACTAGCAACTTACTGATACTTACTAATACTTTGCCTCTAGACCCTTCTCGTGTCAATAACGTCAATTTATCAAGTCGTGTTTGCCTTTCGGCCCATACCCAGAGACGCAACTACACGATAGTACCCAATTTCTATGTGACCATGCTACAAGTCCATTATGCCGTCAATGTGGTCGTATCATGAGACCTATTCGTGTGTCCATATTGACGCCTTGCCTCGCAACTCAGTATGACTTAACCATATTGCCGCCTCGTGGCCCTTGCTGCTTTAAACACCAACTGACCAAATCAAGACTTGTGAACTTAGTGTCACCTAACCAACTTTGCCTTGTGGCGATTCCTGACTTAAACTCGTAACGACTCAAATCCAACTTTTGCAACTCTATCCCAATAACTTAAGGCTCGATGCCACATCTCCGTGTCGAAGCACGATTTCTACGTTGCAGTCAAATCTTAGGTCCCAAACATTGTCTTCTGATCGTGCACCTATCCAACTTGACTCAATCCAAAGGCACACCTGCGGATTGCCGCCCGTGCCGACCCATCTATATGAAAGGTCACTAGCATCACAAGATATCCTGGACGTATAGTTTTGTTAGTCGGGATCCTTTCAACGCAAGTAGCTAGCCCCGTTGCAAGTCCCCGCTTATCATGTGCTATCATCCTTGCACGACTATACCATGTTTCCTCCTAGGCTGAGTCGGTCCCGTAGCCTTGGGTTGCCGCTCGAGGAACTATCACCCTTGTCGACAAGTTATCCATGCCCATGCAAGACTCGACTCGAACTGACATCTCACACATTCATTCTTCCTCCACTGTTACCATCCTTTCAGGACCAAGTTTAAGAATTTTAAGATTTGACACCGCCTCAATGACCCATGGTCGCGAGCATTCTTCCTTGTTGCCCTATTATTTTACTCAACTCAGTAACGCCTATTTGATAGCCCTTTTCAAACTTATCTTGAACCTACCGTGGTTCGTGCCTTAAATACTAAGTCTGTGACATCGTGCCTTAAGCTAACTTGTGTTCTGTGCGACACTACCACCCAAGTCATACTTTATATGATGGGCCTTACGATCATGAAACCAAGTAATTTTGACAACCGCAGAAAATATGGGACAGTGCTTAGAATGACTTCGATAACCTAGCATAACTTAGCCTAACTTAATCGCGCAATAACTTGACAAGCGAAGGCTGCGTCGAGCCTCGCATCACAGGAACGTACCGTGCACGCGTTCGACTTTGAACAACCAAGCTATTTGGGTGCCTATACTTATGCCACAAGTCGTGCAATGCAACTTAACCCGCGGGGCGAGCAAGGGCTATGCCAAGCATTGGACGATGGGATCGTGCACGCTTTATCAAGCGTTTATACGCGCGACATCTATGACTTAGGCAAATTCTTAGCTTTGTGGCGAAGATAAAATTTTCCTTCTCCCAAGCCACAGGACGAAGGACCAAGTGTCATTATGAAATCCATCGTGCATCATTTCTAAGTCGACCGTGGTACCTTTTTAATGTTCTAACTCAATCGACCCAACTTGGGATTATTCCTTAGCTATGTGGATTCGTCACTTTTATTATCAAGCCTATAGTGCATTGAAAACTTTTGTTTATTAGTGCGAAGGCCAAGCTGAGGCAAGTTCACCAAAGCCACCCACCTGAGCAAGGAGTCGCCTCGACCGAGAAGGACTTCGAGCCACCATTGCATGGCTAAGTCCGAACGCCATCGGCATTTCGATTCCTCCGATTGACTGAGCGGGATGAGACACTACATCATACACCACTCAAAAAATGTTTCATCCTCGAAACTAACTGAGTACTTACTCATCGACTCATCACCTTATCTAACATTCAATAACTTTTGCACACACTACTCCTATGTGTTTCTTCAATCCGAGCAACAATCGCACTACCCTCAATTTTTTCCTTGAAACGCTCGACATATTTCCATTCCTTTAGTCTCACTTTGAACTCAACGCATCACTTAATTAGATCGTGCACATATTTCAGGCGTCCCTAAAATACATATATTTCAACTAAGCCTCGTGATAGATAATTTCGTTATTTCCACTCGAGTCGGATCGTGCACATATTCGGGCGTCCCTAATATATATGCATTTCAGTCGAGGCTCATGAGTGGTATTCTCATACTCTTGAATCATTCTATTCACCAACATCCAAACTAATCAATCATCAAGATCACTCGTACCGATGATAACGTTCGCAACCTGGACGTCTCAACTAACCGCTAGGCCATCTCTCCAGACTAAAGGCAATTGTCAAAATTGGAATCATAGTTCCCAAACAACAATATCAACACTGACCCCATCCTAAGGTCAAACCAAAGTTGATAGTTCGGGGTTTTCTACCCAAGCTCGCATCTCTCCGATTTCTAAACTTCGAGCATATGCAACACTTAGTCGAAGGGGTCCGAGTCATTCAGCAAAGCCATCCTACTTCAAGTTCTGCTTAACCAAGTTTCTTGCTTATTGCTATTGTACATCCAATTTTACAATTTGCATAGTCTACCTCTTCAAACATATTCGATATAATTCGCCTATCTATTCCTTCCAAGTCAAGCACGCTACGATACGACTTGTCGCTAAACCATATTTCTTATTTTATATTCCTTAAGTCGTTCTATCGTAATTCACGTATTCGATCATGAGGTCGTCTGACTTAACAATATGTCACGCCCAAATCTCACACGAGTCCGATTATCCACGGTGGGCATGAAATCACCATGCAACACTCCCGCGAGATAACCATCTTCATCGGGACATAACTCTTGCTTTAGTCTAGACTAATTCATTCTCGATACGCAGATTGGATCTACTCAATCCTCAAGTAGATCTACTCAATCCTCAAGTTTACTTAATCATCAATCACAAATCGGATTAATCCTCGAATTCACCTTCGCATCAAGCCACAATTCGAAGCATTCCAAATTGCCATGCCCTGATTTTTCTGAGCACGATCATTCTTGCGATATTAATCACCATGTCAGCACTCACGCGGAATGATCGACCCCAAATCCGACGTGATGCATATGCGAGGCTGGAGTTGCGTACGCACAAGACAAGATCGTCGACGTTGTGGTTATCAACGCAACCATCAAGACACGATTGTTTTTATCCAACATTCACTTCAATCAAAATTCCAAGTATAGCATCCATTAGAACAATAACACTTGCACGATCGTCATTCTTCGAATTAGAATGCCTCCGAATTATTGCCTATCGATCTTTGATACTCCTCAATACCATCGATGATATGCATAACCTGACGATCTTCCTTTGCAACAAATTTTGAGTCATGCAACTGATACTGTCATCCAAACTAGATACACCATATTTCCTCGATATTCAAGATCAATTAGATCGTTACCCTTCGAACTAGCTATATGTTCAATTCGTTCAAAACCAAAAATCGTGCATATTCATCCGTCTATCTTAAGTCATCGAGCCACACATTTCCTCAAGTCGTATCAACCTATGCTAACTCAATTATTCGAATCATTTACATGTACGCTATCATCCAATCGTGCTAAGTTTTTTGTATACAATTTACATATCGGTTTCCTCGATCGAGTCATCCGTTTGTTACCTTAACCTTTCCTCGATTCTATCTATCTACTCAATTATTTTTGTATTTCGTACTTGCGTAATTCATATCTCGTGCGCGTCATTTATAGTCTGTTCGAACCAACTCGCCATAAGCTTCAAGATTGCAACTTACTCGATCATATTCAATCTAAGGCTTTGCGTACTCATTGATTGTTGATAGACTCATCGGCACCCCTCATCCTCAATCGACCAACATCCCCGAGGCTATCCCATACACCATTCAGGGGTGAAGTCATTCGACAAATCCTCAACTATTATTCGATTCGCAATCAACTACTTCGAATCTCCGTTCGAACCATTCCTCAAATTTCAAGCACGCTCTTCTATATCACATTGATGATAACATCGTCGTTTCGATGGTGCCGCTAACGAAACTACCCAACACTCTTTGAATCAAGTCTAACTCATTCTTGCTCGACGTAATTTTGGTGTATATGCCCAGCCCGACTTAGCCAACCGTGCTTATATGAAGTTAACTTTTGTTCAACCATATTTTCTTTCGTATGATTTTGCAAATATATATAGACTTATTGTATGGACATCCTGTGGAACATTTGAGAGAGAGCGCACCAACGATATCGATTGCGAAACAACATCAGAGTTTGCGAAAACAACATCAAAGTTAAAGAATTTAATCAAAAGTCCAAGGACGTAAAGTCGTACTCTGATACCATTATATCACGCCCCGCTCCTGTAGGAACGATCATCCTCGCTAAGGCATGATGTCATATGAGCCTAGATTGCGTTCATGCAAGGCGGGTTACATAACGGCCGATTACAGGCTAAGCGACGGGGTTTTTGCACAGAAGTCCCAAGCGGAAATATTGATACAACAACAAAAATTTGAAGCAAAACCCAAGTCATGCAAAATACTCTTTTATTGATATTGAAACAAAGATTACAGTATGGCTCAAGGCCAAGATTACAATCGATCAAACTCACTCTTCTCACATTACAAGTCACTCTGCTCTCTCTCTCTCTCTCTCTCTCTCTCTCTCATCTCTTAATACAATTTTAGTAGGCCATCGGAAGCTTCGGATAGGCGATGTCCATACATTATGTCTTGTATAAGTCCAGACTCCATGGGCCGCGCGCTTCAAAATGCCAAAGAACTCCATGCCTTGACGCATCCAAACGAGCTTCGTGCCAACGAGTTTCTACTTGTTCCTGCACATGAAAATTGTGTGGGTGTCAGTACTCAACTGTACTAGTGGAATGAGCTCCTCGCCTACCCATACAAAACCAACATGTTCATTTACTTTGTGCAACATAATCCCTTTACGATTGTCTTTCTACTCTTGCCTTAGGATCAGTTTTAGGACATAGACTCTCAGCCTATTTTGTGTCTCTAGACCATCTCGTGCCTTGCAACTAGCAACTTACTGATACTTTGCCTCTAGATCCTTCTCATGTCAACAATATCAACTTATCAAGTCGTGTTTGTCTTTCGGCCCATACTCAGAGACGCAACTACACGATAGTACCTAATTTCTATGTGACCGTGCTACAAATCCATTGTGCCGTCAATGTGGTCGTATCATGAGACCTATTCATGTGTCTATATTGAGGCCGTGCCTCGCAACTCAGTATGACTTAACCATATTGCCGCATCGCGGCCCTTGCTGCTTTAATCACCAACTGACCAAATCAAGACTTGTGAACTTAGTGTCACCTAACCAACTTTGTTTTGCGGTGATTCCTGACCTAAACTCGTAACGACTCAAATCCAAATTGTGCAACTCTATGCCAACAACTTAAGGCTCGATGCCACATCTTCGTGCCGAAGCACGATATCTATGTTGCAGCCAAATCTTAGGCCCCAAACATTATCTTCTGACCGTGCACATATTCAATTTGACTCAATCCAAAGGCACACCTACGGATTGCCGCCCGTGCCGACCCATCTATATGAAAGGTCACTAGCATCACAAGCTTTCCTGGACGTATAGTTTTGTTAGTCAGGGTCCTTTCAACGCAAGTAGCTAACCCTGTTGCGAGTCCCCGCTTAACCTGTGTTATCATCCTTGTACGACTATACCCTGTTTCCTCCTATGCCGAGTCAGTCCCGTGGCCCCGGGTTGCCGCTCGAGGAACCATCACCCTTGTCGACAAGTTGTCAATGACCATACAAGACTCGACTCGAACTGACATCTCACACAGCCATTCTTCCTCCAATATTACCATCCTTTCAGGACCAAGTTCAAGACTTCTAACATTTGAGACCGCCTCGATGACCCATGGTCGCGAGCATTCTTCCTTGTTGCCCTATCATTTTACTCAACTCAGTAACGCCTAATTGATAGCCCTTTTCCAAACTCATCTTGAACCTACTGTGGTTCGTGCCTTAAACACTAAGTCCGTGACATCGTGCCTTAAGCCAACTTGTGTTCTGTGCGACACTACCACCCAAGTTATACTTTATATGACGGACCTTAAGATCGTGAAACCAAGTAATTTTGACAACCATAGAAAATATGGGACAGTGCTTAGAATGACTTCGATAGCCTAGCATAACTTAGCCTAACTTAATTGTGCAACAACTTGATGAGCGAAGGCTACGTCGAGTCTCGTATCGTAGGAACGTGTCGTACATGCGTTCGACTTTGAACAACCAAGCTATTTGGGTGCCCAGACTTATGTCACAAGCCGTGCAATGCAACTTAACCCGCGGGATGAACAAAGGCTATGCCAAGCCTTGGACGATGGGATCGTGCACGCTTTATCAAGCGTTTATGCGGACAACGTCTATGACTTAGACAAATTCTTAGCATTGTGGCGAAGACGAACTTTTTCTTCTCCCAAGCCATGGGACGAAGGACCGAGTGTCATTTTGAAAGCCATTGTGCATCATTTCTAAGTCGACTGTGGGACCTTTTTCTATGTTATAACTCAATCAACCCAACTTAGGATTATTTCCTTAGCTATATGGATTCGTCTCTTTTATTATCAAGCCTACGGTGCATTGAAAACTTTCATTTTATTAGTGCGAAGGCCAAGTTGAGGCAAGTTCACCGAAGCCACCCACCTGAGCGAGGAGTCACCTCGACCGAGCAGGACTTCGAGTCGCCGTTGCATGGGTAAGTCCGAATGCCATCGAAATTTCGATTCCTCCGATTGACTGAGCGGAACGGGGCACTACAGTTTACAGGTATTTGTGTGCCCGACGGGGTTCTAACACTAAGGTTAAGGCCTAGCGGTGCCATAAAGAATTTGTGTTCATCAATAAAATTCATCACTATAAAACTATACGTAGCACCTGAATCAAACAGTACACGAGCAGATTTATTATTAAAAATTAGTATACCTATTATAACTATATCAGAAGTGAACGCCTCATCTCAAGTCATGGCATAGACGCGGTCCTGGGCATTGGGGCGACGATCTTGGCCATTTTGCAACTCGGGCTGTTGGGCTTGAGGCGCTAGACCCTGGTTCCCTCGACAATGTTGTTGTTGCTGAGGCACCATTGGGTTCGGTCTCTTAGTAGGGCAGTTTAAACTGAAGTGGCTTCTTTTACCATAGTTCTAGCATCCTTCTTCAAGAACTTCGTAATCAACGGCTAGGTGTCCGAATCGGCGACATCTGGTACAGAGAGTTCTCGTATTTCACCTATGGTATCCACCCTGGTGTCCTTTGTTCGGACGCTTGGTCGTATTGTTTCCTCCTGCATGGCTAGGGCACTTGTGATTGTATGTTTACACAATGCCGGCAGCGACTGGGGATAGTGGCGCTCAAGACGGAGAGAGTGATTCAGAGACTTGCTCGTTGTCTTGTATTCTGAAACTGACACATGAGTAGAGATAGATGGCCGGAGACCCACGTCGAACCATAGATCTAGACACTCCATTGTAGGCAAGAATTATCCATCAAATTTGGCCAGTTTGTTGAATTCTTCTGCATACTGTCGCACCATCATGTTTCATTACCTCAGTTGCATAAATTCATTCTCCTTCTCTTGTCGAACGACTGCGGGGAGGTATTTGATCTCGAATGCCTTATGGAAGGTGGCCCAAGGGATCGTTATTGTCTCATCGTCGCGTCAGATTGCCCGCTTTTGTACAGCCCATAAGTCGTGCTCGTTCAATCTGAATTGAAACTGAGTGCAGGCTACTTTCTTGGACTCTTCGATGCCCAAAAGTTTGAAATGATCTTCCAACTCCTCCAACCAGTCGATCGCCAGAGAGGGGTCTTCAGTACCGCTGAAGGAAGTACAGAATTTTTTGTTGAATTTTGACACCTCAAAGTTGAAACTTCTCTGTACTGCAGGTAGACGCTCGGGCAACTCTGGTTTGACTTCAATCGGTCTGACCGCAGGCTTGATTATGGCATGAGCCATCAAAGAGTTGTTATTGGCCACGATTGTCTGGATGATTTGTAGAAGAGTATCAAGCTGCTTCTGCTGCAACTTAAATTACGTACCAAATCGAGCCTCAAACTGGGCCTGTCGTGCCTCAGCTTGTCTCCGCTGGTGTTTAACTTTTCGGTTTCGCTCCGACTTACAGCCTTGCTTCCCATTGTCATTGCCATTGTAGCACGTGTGTGGCCCAGCCCATAAGGGCCATACAGACTTGAAGTCATCCCCACCTTCCTCCCGTATCTCAATGGCAGTCCCTCGTGATTGCGGCACGCACCTTTTTTTATTTTGGAACGGTGCGAGTACTATTACCACTATATACCACACCACCGGGCGGCTCGCCTGAATGCCGAGTCTTCCTCCGCCGCCAACTCGACGTCGTCGTAACCAAGCCTAACCAAACTGTCATGGTCACCGGTACTTTGACGTCACTATAGGTTGGTCTCCGTGGGGAACGAGTGAGGCAAGCGACAGTGAGGTGACCGATAGGGAAGTCAAGGTTCACACGTAAAAGTGCTTCGAAAGGCATCGGCTCCCAATGGTGAAATTCTTGCTGAAAGCACAGCTACGTGCTGGCACTCAAGTCAAGTAGTAGCGCTGGCACATCACTCGGCTCCCCGGCTCACTTCGGTTGCCATTTCTTCTTAGGCGCATGTCACAGCAATCAACTGCCCTTTGAACAATGGAGCACCGAGGTAAGTTGTAGGAAGAAGCTTATCATGTCGATGTTGTTCATTCAGGCCCTGATTGGCCTCGGCCTCTTGTTGTTGCACTTCCAGCATACGCATCATCCATTCCATGGGGGAATTTAAGGGTTCAGGCCGCGAGCTACTCGAGCCGCTCGAGGCACCTTCTTCGCTCGCGATAGCAGCTTCCGTAATTTCTCCAGGTTATGGGATATAAAAGCAACTTATATTAGTCATAGAAAATATTACGGACTCACTTATATAGAACTAGTCATCTCATCGTGTCACGACTCGCACCCGTTTTTCGGATACGAAGCGTGTCCAAGCCCAGCTACGCATCGAGCGGACTCCAGCCCGACTCGAGTACGTATAAGCTGTCATGATCATGGTATCATATCTAGTCTAAACTATATCTCAATCCACATGAGTCATATAAACAAGAATGAACAAGTATGTGTCGTGGTCTGCAGCCCACTAGCATGCATGTCCGATAAGACTCTAAAGAAAAATAACAAGAGTCTAAACTGAATCAAGAAACAGGATATCTCATGATAATGAAGAAAGCACGAGAGGATAATAAACACAATAATGATACCTGAATCCCGCAAGCGTATCATCACGTCTGCCATCCAGAGCTGCTAACTAACTCTACGCAATAACTAACCTGAAGAGATCATCAGGTCCTCAGGGGACATAGCAAGATACATAAAAATATGCCTATCTAGCAGTTTATCATACAATAAAGAAAATACAGGAAATAATAGAAAAAGACCAATCAGTACGAAAACACGACTATACACGACGGGAAGACCACTATGCCTAAACGAACTGCTAGAGAAAACAAGAGAACACGATACCGCGATGTCAATGGATAACCAATCGAATACTCAAACCCTCGTCACTAGTGTGGACTCGCAGGTTTGAACAACTACTAGCCCTCGCCCCTAGTGTGGACTCGCAGGCTAGCATCACCCTCGTCCCTAGTGTGGACTCGCAGGTGTGAACCATATACTACTAACCCTCGTCCCTGGTGTGGACTCGCAGGCTAGCATCACCCTCGTCCCTTGTGTGGACTCGCAGGTGTAGACATATAACTACTAACCCTCGTCCCTGGTGTGGACTCACAGATTAGCTTACTAACTCTCGCCCCTGGTGTGGGCTCGTAAGTTAGCTTAACTACTAACCCTCGTCCCTAATGTGGACTCGCAGATTAGCTTACTAACTCTCGCCCCTAGTGTGGGCTCGCAAGTTAGCTTAACTACTAACCCTCATCCCTAATGTGGACTCGCAGGTTAGCTTCAAGAATTTCAAGGTACAGCAGTTCCGATATGACTTATTCATCCTAAGACACGATGCGACTCAGTCTAAGTACAAAAGATGACACGATACGACCCAATCACGATACACGAGAAAACCAATCCAATATGAACTATAAAGCTAATTATAAACAAGACTATATATAAACTAGCAGGCATGATATACAAATCACATATAAATAATCAACTAATAAAATTGCATAATAATATAAATATGCAGTGTGTGTAAATAAACTGTAGAGGAAGGCAAGGTATCTTGCCTGGTGGTTGCACGTAGATCCAACAAATATATAGTCGACTGGTAAGCCATACAGTCCAAGTCATCACAACTGTCTCCGAAAGCTGAAACAAACATTACCAACGTCCTCAGAATAGTCAAATTAGTTAGGATTGCCTATCCTTAAGTCCAATTCTGGACACAGGGGTAAATCAGTAATTTTGGACAAAACGGTATCCGCCGTTGGACCCGCTTTGTACCGAAAAGTGTGTCAGAGTCAATGGTCTCTAAAGTCGTCAAACTATATGTCTACGGATCCAATTTTTCGATACGAACCCAACCGTATGTCCGAAGTTGGATTCCGGCGGGCCGTGCACAAAATCGCCCATTATATTGGACAGTGGGGCCCGCGAAACGACGATCCAATCAACTATCTCAGAATTGGACCAAACTTGGCATATAGGACCCAAAAAATGATACGGTCCTGATGGCGCAAGTTTCGTCTCGATCTGACGAGCGTGCACAAAGTAATTGGGAAACTTGCAAAGTGACCGATACGGTGAATTTTGACGGATACGCATCAAATTCGTCGCACACACGCGACCAATTCGAATTCCGTCAAAGCCCACACGACCACGAAGCCGTTACGTAGCTTTCGATGCTTTCGGTTCACGACCACGTCACCCGGAATGGCGGGACGCACGTCGTGTGGAAGGATTTTATGATTTTTTATATTCTGAAAATGGGTTTTTCGGTAAACTTCGAAATCAAATAACTTCCTATATACCATACGAAAACAGAGTCTACCAAAAGGGTTGTGATCATGTATATGTTGTCTAAAAAGTTGTTCAATTAGATTTCTGAATAAGTCAATGGTTCGGCAGGAAATCGCCTTCCAACTGGGGTGTTGGGACTGTGTTAAGGCTCTAATTTATGCTGGTTTTTCGTCGACTTTGCATCGATTTCCTGGACAGCATGGTGCGTCCAGACACGAAGCGTTTGAAGAAAATTAAAGATGTATAAGTGAACTTCATACCAGAGAAAGAAGATCGTAAGACGATCGAGTGATCGTCGAGAAACGTTGCCATGAAATCGGCCTCTCAGACCGCGGTTGCTGCTGTCATCTGCTTGTACAGCTCCGCGCGCGCGCGACATCCTCGACCTCCGGCGACCCGCACGGCCGCGCACGGTGGTCCAGGGCGGCACGCCACATCGGGGCTGGGGTGGTGAACGCGTAATGGTTGTTAGGGTTTCGAGGGACTCTCTGGATCTATTTCTCTCTCTCTTATACATAGTCGGCACGCGAAAAATTTAGGTATCTGCTGGTTCGGTTTGGAAGTGTCTTCTATTGGGTTTGGGTATGGGGAAAATCGGCCTGTGGGCCGAGCCTGTGGGCTGGCTGGTATGCTGTCGTTTAGTTTTGCTTTGGTTTATTCATTATTCTTCTCTTATTATATATATTATAATAACTAATATAGATTATCTATATTTATAATAACATATATAGAATATCTATACAATAACTAATATAGATTAACTATATTTATATATACATGGATATGTATATTCATAACAAAAATCTATTAATAATTATTTGTAATAAATAAAAGGATACAAGGTACTCTCTTAAAAATTATCTAAAATATTTAATATATCTTTAACAATATAAAAATCCTATTACATATAGAAAGCTCTATAAATCAGTTTATAATAAAGCTAATAATAACCAACGATTCTATTTAATGACACCACAAAAATAAATAATAATAATAGAGTCTAAACAGCTAAAAATAATTAATGGTAAACATATAAAATTTGGGTGAGCCCGTCATGCTTCCACATCCATTGGTCTACAGAAACAATCCTATAAATAATCTAGGACACCATATCAATATTAATGACATTAATATTATTCGTATATATAATTATTTTAGGAATCATTTATTCATCATATTTAAAGTATGGTAGAGGTTTACCTCCCAATTTACGTCGACATGGACGTCTCTGGACGCACCGTCCGACTATATAGGCTTGTGCTAGGATCGGGCTGAAATGGCACAACCGGTTCTTCTGCAAGCCATAAATCTTAATAACAAAAATAATTAAATTTATTTATAGGAGTCAAGTCGCAACTTGGCCTGGTTTTTCTAGTTAGGACACTCCTATGGCTCGGCATTCCCCTACCATGGCTAAACACTAGTCAAAGCATGCCATTGCACTATCCGTGCCATGATTCCTAGTCATCTGGTACTTCAAAACTCAACCCTGGCTAAAATCATCTACCGTAATAATTTATAAATAATTATTTATAAAATCTAAAAGTCACCATTTAAATCAATTAAATAATAATAAAAATATTTTCAAAAATTTCCAGGAAGGGAAGCTACAAATCGACACGAGGTCAAAGGTTCGAGACTCAAACGGAACGCCAAATGACGTAAACACGTGCTCTGATACCATTATGTCACACCCCATTTCGATAGAATCATTGGTCGTCCCTCAGGTGTGATGTCGTACGAGCCTAGGTTGCACTCGCACAAGACACTTTTATAAGGTTATCCGAAACACAACAACAAGAAAGTGCGCACAGAGTAAATTAAACACATTGTATAGAAGAAACTTGAGCTTTATTGATAATGAACATCATATTACAGAATTGATACAAAGGTATCGTACGGGCTTACAAACTGACTCTATTTCAAAATGAACGTCGATGAGATAGCCGTTCCATACATCACACCCTTTTATACAGCCAAATATGCAGAAACCTTGAATATGATAGAGTTGAGACATCTTTGCTTAGAGAGTTGTAGGATCTTCAAAAGAGATTTGATTAAGTCTTCGCTCGTACGGGCGAAGCTTCAAAACACACGAGCGCTACCTTCAGACAGGTGGCACGCTCCTCCCGATTTATAGTACCTACGAAGATCGAGGATTAGTATATTACACGTGTACTGACGGGTGGCTAATTAATTTCCATGCACTCATTTGGTTCAACAATTTAGGTGAAACCATACGGCATATTTTAATGATCTTTCTAGCCATTCTTAGTCAGTTTCATGCAAGCTGTTTGACGAAATATAAACAACAAGATTTTATGCTTGAACTTATCTATGGTAGAGCGTGCCGTGCAACATAAAGCTTACCATGTTCTTCCCTGTCATATTGTATAACATAAGTTATACTAGTGCATATTTGTGGAGGTCATTGGTATGACAAGCCATCCTGGACTTATAGCTTGGTTTAGACGGTAGCACGTTCAATGCGGGCAGCGAGCCCCGTTGAAAGGCACCGAATACCCGTGGTGCAATCCAGCATAGCTATCGTATTTCTTCCTAGGCTGAATCGGTCCCGTGGCCCCGGGATACCTTCCGAAGAAACAATCGCCCTTGTGCACAAGTTGTCCATGATCGTGCTAAGTTAACAAGTTATTCAAGGCACATTTCATCATTGCGACATTCATTTAATCGATTCAATCTTTACTTAGCACAGTTCTATATAGCATGGTATTAAGCAAGCACATAACAGTTATATGATAAGCAGTTCTATAGCCCGTATATGTGAGATGTTGTGCAATAGTTTATTGGAATAAGCCTTTGTGTCATTGCATTTACATC
>JANAVB010040619.1:26336812-26484312 GCA_029216955.1 Iris pallida
TGTTTTTCCATTTTTTATCTTATTAATATCCATATACGTTGCATGTTAGGTTGATGATAAATTGGATTACGGTAGGTCTAATTTGATTGTTTTTGGTGTGATTACTTGAGGGTTTGTTATTAATTTGTAAAACTTAATGTATATGTGTTTAATTGCTGTAAATAAAGTATTTTAAGCCTAAATTTATGGTATTTTTATGTCAAATTTGAACCCTAAAAATATGGGCCATTAGGCTAGATTTTTGGTTAAATTTATGGCATATTTTGGCTCATAAATAGGGGCTGATTTTAGTATTTAAAAGGATATTTAATTCTGGGTTTTAATCAATTTTTCATATATTTTTACTTGATATTTGATAGATATAGGCCATATCTATTGTTTGGTAATATTTCAGATAAGTTTCGGACAAAACTAGTAGGCGTAATTTGGACATAACCATGAATTATACTTAGAAATCAAAATCTGGATTTTAGATGTTAAAATCAGTATAAATCATGTTTAAATTATAATTATATTATTTTTTATATGATCTATATGCATATCCTTAAATTGGGAACTTAACATTGAAATTCGGAAGCAAAAACCATAGGCATAGTGGCCCTTGTACTATACATGATACATTGGAGCAATAAAGGTGGACCGGATGCACATTGACCCGGGATCTTCCATCAGCATCATCCCTCGAAGTCTGCTCCAGAACTTAGGAATTCCCATGCATCGGTTGTCGGCTACGGCTACTACAATCAGCGGCTTCAACGCCGGAAAGAGGTACCCTCTCGGCAAAATTTGCCTGAAATGCCAAATAGGCGACCAGAAGACGGAGATCACCTGCTACATCATCGACGCAGATGTACCCTACAACATCCTTCTGGGATGACCATGGATACATGATTACATGATTGTACTATCGGCTCTTCATCAATGCCAGAAGTATGTCGACGATGATGGTATCGTTAAGACAAAATTCACTGACATCGACCCCTTCATGGGGGTTGAGGCGTACTTGTTTGCGAAAAACAAAGAGGTTTTGATTTCTTCAAACTGAGAAAGAGTACAAAAAGTACAATTAAATTCTGGAGAAGTACAACTATAGGAATCTGATCAGAAGACGATCACTTTATCCCTTGGACAATGTGATATCGAAGACACGAGCCTCTGGAGGATGCAATAGCACTTTTACAGGAAATTATGATCATTCGTGATGCTGTGAGACTGATTTGAAACTCCATTTATAGAGTTCTGAAAATAACTGTTTAGCAGTTATTCTGGATTGCGTGAGCTTTAGGTTGCGCGCCTGTTCACTTGCGCGAACGGTTACACCAACTGCTGTGGATGCGTGGCATCGTTTGATTGAGATGCGCGTGGTCGTGGACAGTATAGTGGGCACGTTCTGCGAAGTTAGTAGCTTGTATGCCACGTCACTATGTTCTGGATACTGTTTGATCACCTTGCGCGAGCTTTATCAGGTTGTGTAGGGGCACAATGTAGCAACTTGTGCAAGCAGTTGCACCAACTGCTGTGGACACGTGGCATCATTTGAGTGAGATGTGCATGGTCATGAGCAATATAATGGATATATTCTACGAAGTTAGTGGCTTGCGCGCTACGTCACCCTGCCCTGGATACTGTTTGATCATCTTGTGCCAGCTTCATCAGATTGTGTGGGGGCACAATACAGCAACTTGCACGAGCGGTTGCACCAACTGTTGTGGACACGTGGCATCATTTGAGTGAGATGCGCATGGTCATAAGCAATGTAGTGGATACGTTCTACGAAGATAGTGGCTTGCGTACCACGTCACCCTGCTCTGGATATTGTTTGATCACCTTGTGCGAGCTTCATCAGGTTGCGCGGGGGCGCAACGTAGCAACTTGCGCCTGGGTTCAACCTCGTGCAACCTGATACGTTGCACAAACTGTTAGCTGACCAAATCTTTTCGAGTGCCGTGTTGTGCAGAATTCGAACAGATTTTTCTTGATATACGTGCTGTCAGTTGTCAGGTAATGATGATGCCGTTATAGTCTTTCGAGGAAACTGCCACGTGTCTTTCGCGTAACCTAAGGTTGGCGCAACCTGAGATGGGCGTAACCTGATGTGGCGTAACTTGATATAGGCATAACCTGATATGGCGCAACCTGATATGGCACAACCTATTGATATGATGCTTTTTGATGAGATGACTTCTAGGTGAGTAGCATAGCTTAATTTTTAGCCTCTACAAGACTCCCTTCAAAGTTTCAAAATACTTTGAATTAGAAATGACTGTGTCTAAGTTGTGCTTGCCAACTTGAGCCCGGTTCTTCAGCACAAGTTGTGCGTTTCAGCCTCACTTGCAAAGCTATAAATAGTCGTACCCTTTGGATTTTTTTATTCTTCATCATCGTTTAGGATTCCTCAAAACCCTATTTCTTCTCGATCTTCGAGAGTTTCAACCAGCACCAATGGCGCCCAAGCGCTCTGCTGTCGAGAAGGGCAAAAATTTGGCCAAGTCCTCTATGCGAGCTCTGCCTTCGTCACACCAAGAGACGGCCATGGAGGGTAAGTATCTGACCATAGACCCGATTGTCGACCACCCTATTTAGGGTTTAGCCTGATTCTGTCATCGTGCAACCACACTCTTTTTAGAGTTGGGCGCACCCCATAACTTGTGCCTCCCTTTTTAGGGTTTGGTTGCTGTCGACCCGCGTTGCACAGCGCTTTGAAAAGTTGTGCTATCTTTGGCGCAACTTCGACATATTGCGCAGTATGATGCAACGTAACCTGATTGCTGCGCATGATCGCACAACCTGATGGTCACGCAGTCTGAGTGCTGCACTACGTGAGGGTTGTGCACTCTTAATCAAGAGATAATTAAGTGCTCAGTTCATTTCCAACAATGAACCTATTTATGGAAAATGACGCTCTTTTTCGAAAAGTCTTTCCTCATTCTTCCTCATAAAAGGTTACCCGCCCATTTATGGAAAGTACGAAGTGTTGGCGGGGGCCGACCTTCACTGTATATATATGGGTATTAGGTTCAACCTCCACCTTCATTCACTCTCATGGCATCCAAAGAGAACATGAAGAAGGAGGCAAACAGCAGTGCTTCTGAGGCGAAGTCACACTCTGCGCCTACGGTATTTTTGCTGGAAGCTGACCCGCCCCTGAGGGCGGAGAACTTTCTAGACTGTTTTGGCCTGACCCCAACAGTCTTCGCTCGTTCCAGAGGTGGACCATCGTCTTCCGTAGAACGTGGCGCATTCGAAAAGAGGGAAGGATTCCTCTGTCTGATGCATCGCTCGAAAATCCACAACCTGGAGTAGTTGAGCGCTGCTTTGCGTCAGACCGATGACGGAAAGGAGTGAAGTGATATGAGAGTGTCATTTTCCATAATGGCCATAGCACCTATGTTTGTAGTGTCTATCTTCTTTTTATAAAAATGAAAAGTTTGGCTTTATTAAATCTTGGCGCATTTAAGTTTTTTTGTGTAACTATTTTGACACATCCCGCGCTCTAGATTTTCCTCGGTTTTGACAATACCAACTTTTGAACAACACGTGGCGCCTCACATGTGATTTCAAATCTTTTGCATTCTATTCTTCTCGAAATATATGCTTAGGGATGCACATGACGTTCCAGCCTCAATTGTATATAAATAGAAAGAGAGCATTCACTGTATTCTCATCTTTTTTTTAATGCTTGCAGGGGACCGACTGACAAAACTCCCCAGAACTGGTATCGGTGACCTTGGATGCTATGGAGCTGAACCACCTTGACACACACATCAGACAGCTCAGAACTCTTCATGTTTAAAAGGGCTTCCTCAAGATGGTAGGAAGGGCCTTTATACATGAGAGTTGGATGGTGGAGACATAGAATTAGGAATTGTATCACAAGGGTGATCTCATTCCTACTTCTCATGAAGGGTTGTTGTTTCTCCACCAGTTGTATTGACAGCAACTTATCTTCGAGGTGCTGTACTTTGTCGTTCTCCTCTCGTCTTTCTGAGAGAGAAGACCAGAGTTGATTCCGTTGCCTTGCTCGTTGCTTCAGGTCGAGTCGACACGGAACTGGCACCAACAAGAAGATCTAAAGATGTAATAGACCTCCATTTGTTATATTTATAATAAAAATCCGGGTTGTAATAGATTTTTAGATGTATCTATATTTTTAAAAAAGGAATAAAGAATCATTTTTCTCTCCTTTATGACTTGATTTGATCTGATGATATAGAAAATAGAATCTAGATGTAATATGGACGTGAACTCATTTTTTCTATTGATGATCTTTAAGTCAGCTGGGACTCAAAGACAGGATATCATGTCTAAAAAGATGATATCTGTGATAATACGGATTTATCATAAAGATAAGATACCTTTTATAACAGCTGGGTTTCAAAAGGCAGAATTGATAATTTGGATGGACTCCACTGGAGATTTTGAATATTTATTATCTGTGGCTTTATTTACGAGAAAGTAAATAAACGATAATAAATATAGGTTCGTTCATGAGGTGAATAAAGACGAAAAGATTGATGAATGAATAAGCATGCCTTTTCGAGGAAAGGTCGCTTAGGTTCTCGAAACAGACAATAAATGAAGACCTCTTCACGAGATGAAAGGAGATGAATAAACGAACATGCCTTTTCGAGGAAAGGTCGCTTCAGTTCCCGCGACAGACTATTTTGGCCTTTCAGTCTATAAATAGTGTGGAACTTTTGGAGAATGTTATCCACACCTATTCCTTCATTGCAAAGGTCTTCCGAAGATGTACCTAAGAAGGCTGAGATCATCCCGAAGATCGAAGCTGCTACCGACACTTCTTCTGACGAGCCTCCACCACCTATCCAACCAGAAGTAGGAGAAAGCTCGGTTGTTCCTGAACAGAAGCAGGACATTCTTGCCAAACTGGTGGAACGTGGAAGCACTGCCGAAGAAGAAGCTCTGAGGAAGGCTGCCTGTGAACTACTGGTGTCATCGGACAATAATAACTTCGAACTTCTTGCGAAATATGTTTTCGATCAAGACGGCTCTGGTTCTCATTGATTTTATGTATTTCCTTCTGTCTGAGTTATGCAATAAAAGGAATTTTATTTACATTCTGGTTTTTGTGCTGATGTGATTTTTATATATAGTATTTCTTGAGAAATTTACCATTGATAGGTATCATGGCGACTCGACCATCCATACCAGTCAATTGATAAGCTCCGTTTGATAAAACTTTACTTACAATGTAAGGTCCTTCCCACTTCGCTTTGAATTTGCCTTTACTAATGTACGTCATAGTCATAGGACGTCTGACGGTTAGAACTAGTTCTCCTTTTTGAAATGCTCGCACTTTGACTTTACAGTTGAAAGCTTTTGATAGACGGTCTTGGTATAGCTCAATATGTTGTTGAGCTAGGAGCCATTTTTCGTTAAGCGCTTCAAGCTCCTGAAGTCGAAGACGATCATTGTTTTCTGTTATGAGTTCATTGGCAATTGTAATTCTTAAGGAGGGGATTTGAATTTCCAATGATAGGACAGCCTTGCAACCATACACCAAGGAGAATGGTGTACAACCAGTTAGAGTACGTATAGTAGTACGATAAGCCCATAGACATTCTCCAAGCTTTTTACTTCAATTTCTTTTATTGGTATAAACGAATTTCTTGAAAAGCTCGATGATAGTTTTGTTAAATGCTTCAGCCAAACCGTTCGTTGCAGGATTGTAGGCCGTGGAAGCAACATTGTTGATTCTGTTATCATCGCAAAACCGAGTAAATTTTTGACTGATGAATTGTGGTCCATTATCATGAATGATTCGTCGAGGAATGCTAAATCTGTACATCACATGATGTTTGATGAAGTTGATGATGCTGCTAGTCTTGACTTCAGATAAAGGTATGGCTTTCGCCCATTTCGAGAAGTAATCGGTTACAGCTAGTATAAATCGATGTCCTCTAGATGACGGTGGATTGATAGGACCAATGACATCCATATCCCAAACTTCAAAGGGCCATGATACAGCAGTCGGATAAAGGAACTCCGACGGTTGATGGATGAAGTCTGCATGAATTTGACAGGCTCGACATTTCCTTGCATATTCAATGGCGTCTGATATCATAATGGGCCAATAATAGCCCATACGTCGGATACGATCTTGTAACTTAAGACCAGGCTGATGTGCACCACATACCCCATCGTGGGTTTCATGTAGTATTTATTTTGCTTAATCTCCCGCAAGACAGTGTAAGAGTAGACTATCAAATATTCTTCGATAAAGGGTCTTAGAAGTATGATTATAATAAAACCGGAGTGATCGTCTACGGATTGTTATAGCTTCTTTAGAATCTTTAGGTAAAATGTCATGTACCACGAAGTCAATAAAAGAAGCTCTCCAATCTTCACTAATGATATTAATTTCAGTTGAATTGCTAAACTCAATATTTGAGTTATTCTCAATGCAAAATAACTCTATATTAGTGACGATAATCATCTGTTGCCTTTTCACTGGGATTGCTAATACAGCTGCCAGATTAGCCAATGCATCAGCCTCTGTATTACATGTCCGACGTACATGTTCAATGAAGAAACCCTTGAACGATGTAGCCAGCCTAATTGTTGCTTCATGATATGGGACAAGATCTTGGTGCCGAACTTCATATGTGCCTCTAACTTAGTTAACAATCAGTTTAGAATCTCCATATACTTCAAGATATTCAATATCTAATTGTTTAGACAATTGGAGACCAATGAGCAGAGCGTTGTATTCAGCCATATTATTGGAACACGACTCATCTAAAGAATAAGCTTTTTGAATAGCCAACCCTTTTGGTGAGACAAGGACGATTCCAACTCCAGCGATAATAGCACCTTTTGGTCCGATTCTGGATGCACCATCAAAGAATAGATGCCAGGTAAGAATTTATTCTGAAATCATGTTGGATTCCAACGTTTCGTCTGGAATCTCGTCGTAAGTTTAGACGTTTCGGGAATTGGATGAGCTGCCAGAAAGTCAGCAAGAGCTTGACCTTTAACAGACTTTTGAGGAACATAAACCATATCATATTATGCTAACAATATGGCCCATGTTGCAAGCCTGGAATGGAGTGTACTGGGCTTCTTCATCAAGACCCGAAGAGGGTTAACTCTAGAAATAACATGAATAGTTTGGCCAGTGATATATTGTCTCGTTTTTGAACATCAAACATCAAAGCTAGACATTCTTTTTCCACTGGGGTGTATCGATGTTCAGCTCCAATCATTGTACGGCTAAGATAATAGATAGCCTGTTCATGACCTTCTTTATTTTTCTGAGCTAATAAAGCACCTAATGAATGGTCCATCGCTCGAACATATATTAGGAAGGGTATTCCTGAGACTGGAGGCACTAAAACTGGAAGGTTCATCAAGTACTGCATTATATCTTCAAATGCTTGTTGACATTCTTCAGTCCAAATAAAAGACATACCTTTCTTCATGAGTTGAGTAAATGGTCTACAGCATCCAGAGAGATTTGAGATGAATCTTCTGATGTACGCAAGCCGTCCCTCCTCGTAGCTCTTTTAGGTTGCCTGGAGGACGCATCTCTTGAATGGCTTTAATTTTCTCAGGGTCAACGTGTATACCTTTAGAGGTAATAATGAATCCAAGAAATTTTCCACTAGAGACTCCCAGGAATGACTTGGTGGGATTCATCTTGAGTTGATGCTGGTGCATTAGATCGAATATAGTTCTCAAGTCTTGAATGTGGTCTTCATTTAGAAGAATTTTGACAGCAATATCGTCTACATAGAATTCAACCGTCTTTCACAAATGATCACGAAAGATAGTACTTATGGCCCGCTGATAAGTTGCACCAGCATTTTTGAGACCAAACGGCGTGACAGTATAGCAATAAACTCCAAAAGGAGTACGAAAAGATGTATGTTTCTCATCTTCTGGATGCATCTTAATTTTATTATATCCTAAAAATCCATCCATAAAAGATATTCGTTCAAATCCGCAAGTATTATCGATCATGACATCAGTAATTGGAAGAGGAAATTCGTCTTTGGGACAAGCTTCATTAAGGTCGCTGAAGTCGATGCAGACTCGGACCTTCCCTGTTTTCTTCAAAACTGGGACAACATTAGCCACCCAGTCCGAATGTTGTTCTTCTCTGACGAAGCCACAGGCGATGAGTTTCTTGACTTCGGCTTCTATAGCGTCCATCATGTCAGGTCTAAATCGATGCTGTTGTTGCTTGACTGGCCTTGTATTTGGCAGAATATTGAGTTTATAGGTAGCAATCTGAGGATCTAATCCTGGCATGTCTTCATAGCTCCAAGCGAATACATCAATGTATTCCTTAATGAGTTGAATCAGTTCTTGTTTATCCGCTTCAGGGAGGGTTTTGCTGACAAATATTGGTTTTGGGGAAGTTTCATCTCCAACATCGACTTGAACCAACTGGTCTTCGGTAGGTGGCTCACGTTGCTCGAAGCGAAGCTCCCGTTGAGTATCAATCCTTTGTGCCCAAGGATCAGATTCAGAGGCTTCGGCAAAGTCTTCGTCGTCTTTCGAGAACTTGACAGTTACCATATTGGAAGATAGAGTCACTCGATGGACGTGTCCTACACTGGTATCTCAATCCCATGAAACAGAATCAAAAGAGTTAGATCGTTCTTCTTCATCGGATTCGGAGGCGTCTGGAGTCGAAATTGGCGAGGTATAACTCAATCCCCGCTTCTTTTTGTTGTAATATTGTTGTGACTTTCCTTTTGGAGCAGGGATACGAATAGGAGTTCGTATTCCGTTACCACCATTGAGACCAGCTTTAAAATTATAGTCCATCTTTTGAATGATATCTTTTGATTGTTAACTATAATGACGTAGTTGAAGTCTCCCGTTATCGTGATTTTCTTCTTCACTATCGGCATGATCTTCTGTTCTGTTCCTTTACTAAAAAGTATTGGAGGTTCATCTTTCTTCCTGAAAGGAACTAAGAAGAAGGAGTCCTGCATTGGTTCGAGCAATACTTCGTCTTGGAGAGGTTGAACTGCTCATATGGTAAGTGGTTTGAAGTTATCTAGCATTTCTAAATAACATCGAGTATAGTAAAAAATATCAGTATAATGTAAAGGAGATACTACTTTATTGATTTGTACATCATCATTTACAATAGGATTCTTAGCCTTAACAGAAGGCTTAGTAAGGTTGATAACGAGAGGAGGAGAGGAAGGATTCTTGGCCTTAACATAAGGCTTAGGAAGGTTGATAACCAGAGGAGGAGAAGGAGAAAGTTTGTTACGACAAAGGTCGATAACAAGAGAATCAGAAGAGGTGATCTCTCCTTGTTCCCTTTCTACAGCAGAAAGTTGTTTGTTATGAGAGGAAAGATGGATAGTCAACGCCTGAGAAGAAGAGGGACGAGTAGTACGTCCTTTAACAGAGATTATGAGAACATCTTTTGAAGTATCTTTCTGATCTTCCTCACTATCCATTGCTAATACAACCTTCATGAATTCTTCCTTGTACATTCGAGAATCAGTACAATATACTTCAATGCCCTTAAAAGGATTTAGTTCAGCTACTTCCTTTTGGACCTCTCCATTGGCGTCTACATATTTGAAGCGTTGGTGTAGAGTGGATGGTACAATGTTATGCTCATATAGAAAAGGTCTTCCCAGCAAAGCATTATAAGAGCCATGATTGTCGATCACATAGAAAGTAACCTTTGTACGAAGATTGCCTATTTGAACTTTTCAGGCGGATCTTTCCCAAAGGTTCACTTCTTCCAGAATTAAATCCCAGGATTGTCGTGATGGTTGTTGAAAGATTATGTACATGAATCTTTAAGGCATCTAGTAAAGAGTAAAGTCTTTGGCATGATGCTGAGCGCAGGCCCAGGGTCGATCAAGATGCGATCAACCTTCATAGTATCGACATATCCTGTGAAGTAGAGGGGTCGTTCATGACGATTATCTTCCAGCAACATATCAGCTTGTGTAATGTTAGGCATCAGCTCCATCACACTATGACAATGAAAGCAAGTTACAGGCTCCTCCTCTGGCTTCTTGAGGAGTACTAGACAAGTATCAACTTGCATCAAGGCTTCACTCAATGTCTCTCGAGTTTCTTTTGAGAGACGCAGTAGTTCAAAAATTGATAACCTTGCCGGGGTATTAGCCAGTTGAGCCAGTATATCAAAGTTATATGGCTTCTCGAGTCCTAGAACTAAAGTCTTCTTTAATACTTTGTCAAAGCGGACAGGTTGTTTTCATTTGTCAGCAGTCGTTGGATTGGGAGGAGTTGGTTCCACTGGAGGCGATGAAGCCGATGGAACATTGACAGCAGGAGAAGATGATGCTGGACGAGTCTCTGGAGCTAGAGCAGGATTCTTCTGGCCTTCTAAATAATCTCTTAGGTAAATTTTTCCAGACCTGGTACCAGTTAAGGCCTCTTCCTCGGATACAGGTTCAAAGGTTACCATATTGAAACTTTTTGCCTGGGTCTTACTTCTGGAAGGTTTCTTTTGACAAGATGAATAGTTTGTCCTGTAACCTAAACCAACCCAAGATTGGTTATATGAAAGGCATAGAGAAAGAGGTACTGGAGAACATTTTCCATGATTCAAGCCGGGAGCCTCTTGTAGATCATATCCCATCTTTGTCATTAGTTCACGGGACTATGGACTATACAGATGGAATATGATACCAGTCATAGGCTGCACCTGCCAAGTATCCGACGAACATTCTAGTGAGTAGAGCATCATTTGGTTGGAGCTGATCGATCATTACCTCGAAGTGATTGAGGTATTGACTTGGAGATGAACTGTCGTCAAACAGCATGATGGTTGGCGGTTTGTATTTAGGTAGAAACGGGACTTCTTTCCACTCTATAGGGTAGGGTTACTTGATCCCAAGCTTCTGCAGACCGTCATTCTGCTTGAAAGCTTCAAATTGACTACATAGAAGCTTCACCGCCTCATTGGGATCCCCTGATGCTTGGAGAGCAGTAGATTGGTTCGATGCATTAGGAGGCAGGACTGCATGGTAAGCACCATCCCCTGTACCGGACTGACTTGGAGCCAGCATGGTGGCATTGTGAGGAGGTTGTACCCCCAGACCGGTGTTGGCAGGAGCTGATGCTGTAATGTGTTCTTGGGTTGGAATCGGATTCGCAACCAGTGGAACAGAGTATTATGTCATGATAACAATATGCATACTTGCCATCATTTCGGCCATGTTCTTTAAATTGGCCTCTAGAGCAGCGATCCTCTGCTCCTGACTGTCGAAGGTAGATGCATCTTGTTCTTCATTAGTGACATAGGCAGTCACTTCTCTGGCCACCGAGGAAGAGCTGGTAGAAAAGATGGTCCGTTCATAGCCTTCACTATCGGCATCGAAGTCATACAAGGAACCACCCCCAGGATGAAGAGTGGGAAGGTTCCTTTGATTGAGGAATTCCTGGTCTGATTTAGGAAGATTCCTTTGACCGATTTTTTGGTCGGAAGAAAGATTCCTTTGATCGATTGTCTCTCGGCTTCTTGATCTGGTAGACTCCTTTGCCGGAGTCACAGACCCGATCAAGGTATTGTTGACTAGGGTTGTGGGTTGCATTATGTTTGGGACATTTTCTACCCCAGTGCTTCTAGATGTCATATTGACTGAAGCATACAACAGTTCATCTTCATCCACTATCACAAGTACAGGAGTCCGAGTGTAGTTCAAACGGTCGAAGACATACCGTTTAGCTGACTGGCAGCAATATTTGATCACTACTTAGTGGTGGTGATTACAATGATGTTCCTGATGAGAAATTATAGATGGACGAGATGGTCTTGCAATCTTTTGCTTTTGTACAAGAAGTTTGCGGAGATCTGTTACAGTAATAGGAGAAAGAGAAGTCGGAGGTACATATTCCTTGATGATGTTAGGAACATGATTTCGATTCTTGAGGTGCCTTATTCCCTGTGTGTACAGAGAAGTACTGACTTCATTGGCATAGGTGAGAGGGTTCTTGATCTGAGTAACTCCCTCTGTGCACAATTTGACAAATAACACAGATGGTGCTTGATGTATGTTTGATACTGCTATGCGCTGGTTGAGGTAGGTGCACATGTCAGAGTTGTGCGCCACTTGATTGTCTGTCTGAGACACCTTCAATTTACCCTGCTTTGTTCTTGAAATGTACAGGGTGGGCAAATCTTGGCTCTGGCTTGACTGACGCTGGCCATGAGGAGTGGGCAGGATACCCTATTATTCTGTGCACCATTTTTCAGTACGTTTGGCACGACATAGTTGATCAACAAAAGATAGACTTCGAGCATAGTCTAGTCTCTTGATATTGATTTGATTGTTACTGCCAAGAGAAGTAGAATCTCTACACAGAAGCATTCTCGCATTGACTGGCGCATGGGCATAGTCAGATGTATTTTCCATCAAGTCAAGGACTGGAAAATGATAAGGAAAGGCCATAGGGCGCTTTTCTTTGTTCTGCACAGGGGCAGTAGTCAGTAACTTCTCCACCGAGTTTAGAACTAGGAAGAAAGAAGAAGTAGCCTGTCGGAGCTGTCCCCTGATTGACGCATGAGCATTAACTGGTGCACCCTCTGCCAATTTTAGAATTGGCGAGGAAAAAGAAGTGGCCTGACGGTACTGTCCTTTGGTTGGCACCTGGACATTGACTGGCACACCGGTAACGCCCCAGAACCAGAATACTGGAGAGCGGGGGCGTACATATCCAGCTACGTATATTGAAATGGAATCCACCGCGCTATACGATCACGGCTGTCTAGATATATGAGGGTTTAACTACAAGCCAACAGTCTCCTATGGTCATGAACATGCCTATTGTCTCAATCTCAAGCAAGCAATAATAGTTACAAGATGTCAGAGCACCAAATATATAATAGCAAGGCGTCCCATACATTACATATTGGATGATCATAAAGCTAGTTGTACAAAATGTCAAGACTAGTAAGAGTTCAGTCATACATGATCAACCCTAGGATTTGTTAATCATGTTACAGCCCGTAGGCAGACAGTAAGTAAATATGCATCGAGCTAACAGGTGCTCGTCAGCTAAACGCCTGAAAAGAATAATTTTATAATGTAGTGAGCAAATCAAAAAGGAGAACCCACTCGTAGCCCGGGTTCCGTCTAGTTGTCACCATTGGGCTGGAAGTTCAGTAGATCTTCGGGAGCTGCTCCGAAATCTGACCACACAAAACCAGCTGGGTCAAACCCCAGAAAGAGCAAGTACCACAAAGGAGGCCACGAAATAAGAACGAAAGCCAGCATATCAGATCATAAGAAAATAGAAGAAAAGTACCATTAATAAAGAGTACAATAGGACAATAAACGACTAGGGACGTGGAACCATTCCGGGAGCCAGGTTACAACCCTTGACCAAACAAGGACCGGGGTTGTATCCTTCGCCTGAATAGCACCTTGTCTCTACCCATTTATTGTTAAAATAAATAAAACAAACATGCTCAGGAGAAACCAGGTACTGGGACTAAATAAGACTTAGATAGGGCTTAACACCATCCATTCACAAGCGGCCAAGCAAATACTACGGCTTACTACTTAACTAACTAGGGTTATCATATGCCTAATTACTAACAAGGTGCAAATAAGAAATTCCCAGTCCCAAGCCCTGCAGACTATCCAGTTATCCTTCCGCGGGTTGAGAGTATGGTTGGGTACATTGCCCGGAAGACAATATACCCTTAGGTGACTTAGAGGGTGCAACACATGACAATGTGCTGGAAATGTGCCCTACTCGTCGGCAGGCTACAAATCTATTTAAAGCGCCCAGATAACGAGATCGCCTGTGACTGGAAATTCTCCATGAACTATAGTTTGATCTAGTAATTAGCCTAATCCATATTCAGTGCGAATCCCTGACCGTGGTAACCAGGGAGTCACGTCCTAGACATGATGCAAGACAAGACAAGACAATTGGATTGCACGAAGCAGCAAGAATGAACACCTACGGTGTCAGAGTTGGTTATATGAGTCAAGTTCGCCATCGCAACAGCATCAAGTCAAGTTACAAGTCAGGAGCGCGCCGCCATGGGCTAAAGTTACAAGATTAATCATGAATCACAGTTTACAAGTTAAGAGCGCACCCCATCGGGTCACTACTAATAAGATCAGAAGTACTAGGATCATAATCACAAAAATCTTGAAAACCATACTAGTCATAAGCAAAACACCGAAACCGTTCCAGGTCATGTTGGGTGGAACAAGATCTCAGAACTCTAATCAACAAAAGAGAAGCCAAGCCTAAGGAAATAAACCAAACTACCATGGGCAAGTAGATTGCGCTTGGGTTCCTGGGGTCGGGTTGCGCTAGGGTCAGATTGTGCTAGGGTCGAGCTGCGCTGGGGTCGGTTGCGCTAGGGTCAAATTGCGCTAGGGTCGAGCTGCGCTGGGGTCGGGTTGCGCTAGAGTCAAGCTGCGCTGGGGTTGAGCTGCGCTAGGAAGTGAACTGCACTGGAGTCGAGCTGCGCTAGAAAGTGAGCTGCGCTGGAGCTAAAGAGGGTCAGCGAAAGGGCGCGGTTTGCCAAAGGGCGCCGAGCGCGAGTCAGCCCAGTGCTAAAGAGCGCTGGCCGAGGAAGGGTTAGCGCAGTTCGGCCCAGCGCTAACGAGCGCTGGCCGAGATCATCTTCTCCAGCAAGGCTGAGAAGAGAACCCCAAGAACACCAAAAACTCTAAGCTTCATAACTTAGCCAAACTAAAACGAAATTTAGATTTTCAAGGTTCTAACTTGTGTAAAATTGAATTCTCTACCACATGGAAACCTCAAAACAAGCAAAATCTAAGTTTAATAGATCAAAACCAAGAAAATCCGAAAATGGTTAAAACTTAGATCTAGAAAAATGGAAACTCCAAATCACAAAATGCCAAGTTCTAATATGGTTCACCATGGCCTAATCTAACTAAACGACAAATAAAATAGGGTTCCTATTTGGTGGCAAGGTGCACTTGCCTATGGAGGTTGGGTGTTGTGTGGAGGAAGGAAGAAGAAGATGGAGAAAATAAATGGAAGAGTAATGAGGAAAGAGAAAAGTTAGGTGGGGTTTAATGAGAGAGGGTGTGTTGTGTTGAGGGTGGAGGTTAACTAAGGGTAGTCCAAAGCAAACCAAACCAAATCCTCTCCACAAAGAATAAAACCATGCCAGGTCAAAAACCTAATTTGCGAGAAAACCAAAATCCGTAAGTCGAGCCAAAATAAAATTATAGGCCAAAATCCGAGAAAATAAAATACATGTCCGAAATATATATAAGCCTAATCAAAATACGTATTCCGAAATACGGGCGTTAAAACTCTACCCACCTTAAAAGAATTTCGTCCTCGAAATTTAAATCAAGATGCTTAGAGATGTAAGAGCCAGCTATACTATCCACAAATAAGCTACACTAAGCAAACGATCAAACAATCATACATGCAAGCAAGGGATGGAAAGCATAAGGCATAAGGAAGACATTATACCTTATGAGTCAAACAAGTCGGGGTATCACGATCGGATGTCATCCTCATGCTCCCACGTTGACTCACCTAGAAAGTGATGACCCCAAGCAACACGGACTAAGCTAATAGTCTTGTTCTTGAGTATCTTTTCTCTCCGGTCCAATATAGACACGGGCCTCTCCTCATACGAAAGGTTGGTTCCAACAACCAATTTCGAATGGTCCAGGATATGGCTCGGGTTCGGGATATACCGTCGTAATTGGGACACATGGAATACATCATGCACCTCACTTAGCGACGGCGGAAGAGTGAGACGATAGGATACATCTCCTACTCTCTCGAGGATATCGAACGGCCCTATATACCTAGGACTAAGCTTTCCCCGTACGCCAAAGCGAATGACGCCGCGGTTAGGCGAGATCCTAAGGAATACATGGTCGCCGATAGCAAACTCTAAGGGACGTCGATGAGCATCGGCCCAATGTCACTGGCGATCTTGGGCCACTCGAAGACGATCTCTGATTCTTCTGACCACTTCAACTTTTTGGGCAATCATTTCTGGACCAAGCATCTGCCTTTCTCCAACATCATCCCAGGCTAACGGGGATCTGCACTTCTTACCAAACAGTGCCTCGAACGGGGCCATCTGAATACTGGCCTGGAAACTATTGTTGTACGAGAATTCTACCAGGTACAGGTGATCCTCCCATGAACCATCGAAGTCAAGGGTATAAGATCTCAATATATCTTCAAGAGTCTGGATTGTGCGTTCCGACTGGCCATCTGTCTACGGGTGATAAGCTGAGCTAAACTGAAGGTGAGTTCCCAAACTCTCTTGCAGGCTACGCCAAAAGTGTGATGTGAATCTTGAATCCCTGTCTGAGGTGATACTAACGGGCACACCGTGAAGCCTGACAATCTGCCTGAGGTACATTTTTGCTAGCTGAGCCGTAGACTGCCCAACTCTGAACGGGAGAAAGTAAGCCACTTTCGTGAGCCTGTCAACTATAACCCAAATAGTATCTCGACCAGTTGGGGATCTAGGCAATCCAGTCACAAAATCCATGGTCATATGCTCCCACTTCCATTCTAGAATCGGCAAGGGCTGAAGAAGTCCAGCGGGCCTCTGATGTTCAGCTTTAACCTGCTGGCAAACCAAACACCGAGAGACAAACCGGGCTATCTTCCTCTTCATGTCATTCCACCAGAAGTGCTGACGGATATCTCTATACATCTTCGTGCCACCGGGATGAATAGAATACTGTGAACTGTGAGCTTCTGCCATGACCTCCTGTCTGATATCTCCACTGGGTACACAAAGACGAGTGCCGTGTCGAAGTGTACCATCTTTATGAATGCACAACTCTGGCCTTTTTCCTGCCTCACACTCCGTTCTAAGTCGCTGAAGCTTGGAATCTGTAGACTGCGCCATCCGGATCCTCTTAACTATGTTGGACTGAACCTGTAGGCTGGCCATCAACGCCACGTTGGTAGGAAGAACCACTTCAATTCCCATCTTCTAAAGATCAGCCAATAACTCTGGTTGCGCCGTTAGGAAATAAACTCTGGCTCTCCTGCTCAACGCATCTGCTACAACGTTGGCCTTCCCTGGGTGATACTGCAAATCCACATTATAGTCCACCAGTAGCTCGAGCCACCTTCTCTCTCGCATGTTAAGGTCTTTCTGGGTGAAAACATACTTTAGGCTCTTGTGATCAGTATATATCTCTATTCTGCCCCCGTACAAGTAGTGCCGCCAAAGCTTAAGCGCAAACACTACTGCCGTCAGTTCCAAGTCGTGGGTCGGGTAATTCTTCTCATGATCACGAAGTTGACGTGATACATAAGCTATTACCTTCCCATGCTGCATCAAAACACACCCCAATCCTCTGCCTGAAGCGTCGCAATAAACTGTGAATCCTCCGGTCCCATCTGGAAGTGTGAAAATGGGAGCCGTTACCAAACCTCGCTTCAACTTCTCAAATGATTCCTGGCACTCTGCTGTCCATACGAATAGTACATCCTTGCGGGTCAACTGGGTCATCGGTGCCAAAATCCTTGCAAAATCTGAAACGAATCGCCGGTAGTAGCCGACTAATCCAAGAAAGCTGCGAACCTCTGCCACTGAGCTAGGTACTGGCCATGTCTCGATAGCCATAATCTTCTGGGGATCCACTTCCACTCCTCCTCGGGTAATGATATGACCCAAGTACGAAATGCGATCGAGCCAGAACTCGCATTTACTGAACTTGGCGTACAACTGATGCTCTCTAAGCGTCTGAAGGATGATTCTGAGATGCTGCTCGTGCTCTGCTTCGCTCTTGCTGTAGACCAGGATGTCATCTAGGAACACGATCACGAACTGATCCAAGTAAGGCATGAAAATACGATTCATGAGGTCCATGAATATGGCTGGCACATTGGTTGCTCCGAATGGCATAACAAGAAACTCCCAATGCCTATACCTTGATCTGAACGCTGTCTTTGGAATGTACTACTCTCTGACCCTGATCTGGTGGTATCCTGATCGCAAGTCTATCTTCAACAACACTGAAGCCCTCTTGAGTTGATCAAATAAGTCATCTATCCTCGGGAGAGGGTATCTGTTCTTGATTGTCATCGAGTTCAATGTATGATAATCTACACATAACCTGGACGTACCATTCTTCTTCTTCACAAGAAGCATCGGGGCTCCCTAAGGCGATCCACTTGCACGAATGAATCCCTTGGTTCTCAGTTCTTCAATCATCTTGTACAAAATCTCCAATTCTGAAGGTGCCATCCTGTAGACTCGCTCTGATACTGGTGCCGTCCCGAAGATCAAGTCTATAGTGAACTCGATCTCCCGCTCTGGCGACATCCCTGGAAGCTCTTCTGGGAAGACATCTGGAAACTCTTCAACTATCTGGGATAACTGTACTGCTGCTACTGCCATTCGCAATACTGGGGGAGATGGCTCCACTGTGCCTCTGGAAAATGAAAACTCTGGCTCGCCTGGAATGCTGAAAACAACCCTGCCAATATGGCAGTCTATTCTAGCATACTGGTTCCTCGACCAATCCATGCCTAAGACTACATCATAGTCTGCCATAGGGAACTCTATAAATCTAGCAGAGAACTCTCTACCGCTAACTACGATCCGACACGAGAAAAACACTCGATCTACTCCCACAAGACCATTACCAGTAAGTATATTGAGCCTCGCTGATAATGACTCGGGCTCCAATCCTATCCGTGTTGCGAATCGTGCAGACATGAATGAATACGATGCACCAGAATCAAATAATACCGATGCTGGAGAGGAGTTGAGGAGAATAGTACCTGCCACTACTTTACCTGGTGTAACCTCTTCTTCCATAGTCATCATTATTGCCTGACCTTGTCCTCTGGCTGCGGGTCCCCTCTGCTGGAAACCTCTCTGCCTACTCTGCACTTGAGCCTGGGTGTACTGCTGCTGGTTCTGCTGCTGAAATGCCTGGGCCTGAGGCAACAATGGCCTCGGGTACTGCTGCTGCTGCATAGGTGCTAGTCCCCTAACCGACGGACTGGTTAGGTTGGAAGAGGACGAACTACCCCTATTCGGGCAGGCTCCTATCTTGTGATCTGTCGCTCCACAAGCCAGGTACAATCCCTACGCACTGCGATAATCTGCCACCACGTGCCCTGGCTTCCCGTAATGAGAACACCCTATTGCGGAAGTCTGCTTCTACTTCTGCTGCTGCGGGTACGTCGGGGTTGAATGTTGAACCGACGTCACTGAGGTCGCCCGCCTCGGAGTTCCAATGGTCAAACCCCTTGCTGTCGGGGCTGGAGCTGATGATTGGTGCATCTGATTGTGGGACTGCTTCCTACCTCCGGTCCTATCTACGATCCTCTGGGAGGTGTACTCGTGCCTCCTAGCTGCCCTCAATACTTTATCGAACGTCTGGTGCTCGAACTGCTCAACTGCCAACAAGATCTCCAAATGTAGCCCCTGCTGGAATCGCTGGGCCCTATCAAACTCGGTTGCCACCAAGGTGGGGGCAAACCTACTGAGTCTAGAGAACTCAGATACATAACCGTCGACCGTCCTGCCTCCTTGCTTCAAGTTGGTAAACCTCGTCTGCAGATCGTACCGAGCTACAGTATCAAAATACTTCGGCTGGAATCTTTCTCTAAACATCGACCAAGTAACCGGTGCCACTAATCCCACGGCCTGTGCCGTCCACCAACTGCGAGCTAAGTCCAGCAACTGTAGGCGTACCATCGCCACTTTCTCATTCTCAGGTGTCATAGCTGCTTCCAGAACTACCTCGGTATCCTGAAGCCAAGCGTCCGCGGCAATTGTATCTTCGCTGCCGTCGAAGAATGGAGGGTTCAAGCGCTTGAAGCTGTTGGCCGCGCTGTTCCCTGGATGACCGCCTCTGTTCAAAGCATCTTGAACTGTCTGGTGCAGGGTGTCGCCCAAACGATCATGGAAAGCTATCAAGGTCCTGATGAGACCTACCAAGGTGCCATCATTAGGCTCTACAGGCTGGACGGGCTGAACTGGTGGCTCTCCTCCAGTAGGTACAACTCTTGAGGCTACTCTGGAATGCTGGGCTTGATCTCCGGGTTGCTGCTGGTCCATGAGAAGTGCTCCACCTCACTGATCGGCGGGGCCAGGTACAGTGTCGCTGAAGAAGACGACATAGGGAACAATAAGGAAGGACCAGGACAGATCAACGATACAAGCACATGATCAGGGCAAGAATCTAGGGATTCAGAGGATATGAACAGAGATCAAGGACGAGTACTGATTGAGACATCTATCCGGTAAACCCTCACATATCTTGATTTACAAGACCTGCATGGACCACCACTTAAACCATGTAATACCCCAGAACCAGAATACTGGCCGCCTCTGTTCAAAGCATCTTGAACTGTCTGGTGCAGGGTGTCGCCCCGACGATCATGGAAAGCTATCAAGGTCCTGATGAGACCTACCAAGGTGCCATCATTAGGCTCTACAGGCTGGACGGGCTGAACTGGTGGCTCTCCTCTAGTAGGTACAACTCTTGAGGCTACTCCGGAATGCTGGGCTTGATCTCCGGGTTGCTGCTGGTCCATGAGAAGTGCTCCACCTCACTGATCGGCGGGGCCAGGTACAGTGCCGCTGAAGAAGACGACATAGGGAATAATAAGGAAGGACCAGGACAGATTAACGATACAAGCACATGATCAGGACAAGAATCTAGGGATTCAGAGGATATGAACAGAGATCAAGGACGAGTACTGATTGAGACATCTATCCGGTAAACCCTCACATATCTTGATTTACAAGACCTGCATGGACCACCACTTAAACCATGTAATGCCCCAGAACCAGAATACTGGAGAGCGGGGCGTACATAACCAGCTACGTATATTGAAATAGAATCCACCTCGCTATACGGTCACGGCTGTCTAGATATATAAGGGTTTAACTACAAGCCAACAGTCTCCTATGGTCGTGAACAAGCCTATTGTCTCAATCTCAAGCAAGCAATAATAGTTACAAGATGTCAGAGCACCAAATATATAATAGCAAGGTGTCCCATACATTACATATTGGATGATCATGAAGCTAGTCGTACAAAATGTCAAGACTAGCAAGAGTTCAGTCATACATGATCAACCCTAGGATTTGTTAATCATGTTACAGCCCGTAGGCAGATAGTAAGTAAATATGCATCGAGCTAACAGGTGCTCGTCGGCTAAACGTCTCAAAAGAATAATTTTACAATATAGTGAGCAAATTAAAAAGGAAAACCCACTTGTAGCCCGGGTTCCGTCTAGTTGTCACCATTGGACTGGAAGTTCGGTAGATCTTCGGGAGCTGCTCTAAAATCTGGCCACACAAAACCAGCTGGGTCAAACCCCAGAAAAAGGAAGTGCCACAAAGGAGGCCACGAAATAAGAACGAAAGCCAACATATCAGATCATAAGAAAATAGAAGAAAAGTACCAATAATAAAGAGTACAACAGGACAATAAACGACTAGGAATGTGGAACCATTCCGGGAGCCAGGTTACAACCCTTGACCAAATAAGGACCGGGGTTGTACCCTTCGCCTGAATAGCACCTTGTCTCTACCCATTTATTGTTAAGATAAATAAAACAAACATGCTCAGGAGAAACTAGGTACTGGGACTAAACGAGACTTAGACAGGGCTAGACACCATCCATTCACAAGCGGCCAAGCAAATACTATGGCTTACTACTTAACTAACTAGGGTTATCATATGCCTAATTACTAACAAGGTGCAAATAAAAAATTCCCAGTCCCAAGCCCTGCAGACTATCCAGTTATCCTTCCGCGGGTTGAGAGTATGGTTGGGTACATTGCCCGGGAGACAATGTACCCTTAGGTGACTTAGAGGGTGCAACACATGACAGTGTGCTGGAAATGTGCCCTACTCGTCGGCAGGCTATAAATCCATTTAAAGTGCCCAGATAACGAGATCGCCTGTGACTGGGAATTCTCCATGAACTATAGTTTGATCTAGTAATTAGCCTAATCCATATTCAGTACGAATCCCTGACCGTGGTAACCAGGGAGTCACGTCCTAGACATGATGCAAGACAAGACAAGACAAGTGGATTGCACGAAGCAGCAAGAATGAACACCCACGGTGTCAGAGTTGGTTATATGAGTCAAGTTCGCCATCGTAACAGTATCAAGTCAAGTTACAAGTCAGGAGCGCACCGCCATAGGCCACCATCAAGTTATCCAGTTACAAGATTAATCATGAATCACAGTTTACAAGTTAAGAGCACACCCCATCGGGTCACTACTAAGAAGATCAGAAGTACTAGGATCATAATCACAAAAATCACGAAAACCGTACTAGTCATAAGCAAAACATCGAAACCGTGCCAGGTCGTGTTGGGTGGAACAAGATCTCAGAACTCTAATCAACAAAAGAGAAACCAAGCCTAAGGAAATAAACCAAACTACCATGGGCAAGTAGATTGCACTGGGGTTCCTGGGGTCGGGTTGTGCTAGGGTCAGATTGCACTAGGGTCGAGCTGTGCTGGGGTCGGGTTGCGCTAGGGTCAGATTGCGCTAGGGTCGAGCTGCGCTGGAGTCGGGTTGCGCTAGAGTCAAGCTGCGCTGGGGTTGAGCTACGCTAGGAAGTGAACTGCGCTGGAGTCGAGCTGCGCTAGGAAGTGAACTGCGCTGGAGTTGAGCTGCGCTGGAGCTAAAGAGCGCCAGCGAAGGGGCACGGTTTGCCAAAGGGCACCGAGCGCGGGTCAGCCCAGCGCTAAAGAGCGCTGGCCGAGGAAGGGTTGGCGCGGTTCGGCCCAGCGCTAACGAGCGCTGGCCGAGATCATCTTCTCCAGCAAGGCTGAAAAGAGAACCCCAAGAACACCAAAAACTCCAAGCTTCATAACTTAGCCAAATCAAAATAAAATTTAGATTTTCAAGGTTCTAACTTGTGTAAAATTGAATTCTCTACCACATGGAAACCTCAAAACAAGCAAAATCTAAGTTTAATAGATCAAAACCAAGCAAATCCAAAAATGGTTAAAACTTAGATCTAGAAAAATAGAAACTCCAAATCACAAAATGCCAAAATCTAATGTGGTTCACCATGGCCTAATCTAACTAATGGACAAATAAAATAGGATTCCTATTTGGTGGCAAGGTGCACTTGCCTATGGAGGTTGGATGTTGTGTGGAGGAAGGAAGAAGAAGATGGAAAAAATAAATGGAAGAGTAATAAGGAGAGAGAAAAGTTAGGTGGGGTTTAATGAGGGAGGGTGGGTTGTGTTGAGGGTGGAGGTTAACTAAGGGTAGTCCAAAGCAAACCAAACCAAATCCTCTCCATAAAAAATAAAATCATGCCAGGTCAAAAACCCAATTTGCGAGAAAACCAAAATCCGTAAGTCGAGCCAAAATAAAATTACAGGCCAAAATCTGAGAAAATAAAATACAGGTCCGAAATACATATAAGCCTAATCAAAATACGTATTCCGAAATACGGGCGTTACAACACCCTATGCCAATTTTAGAATTGACGAGGAAGAAGAAGTGGCCTGGCGGCGTTGTCCTTTGGTTGGCGCCTGGACATTGACTGGCACACCCTCTGCCAATTTCAGAATTTGCGAGAAAGAAGAAGTGGTCTGGCGGCATTGTACTTTGGTTAGCGCCTGGACATTGACTGGCGCACCCTCTGCCAATTTCAGAATTGGTGAGGAAGAAGAAGTGGCCTGGCGGCGCTGTCCATTGGTTGGCGCCTGGAAATTGACTGGCGCACCCTCTGCTAATTTCAGAATTGGCGAGGAAGAAGAAGTAGCCTAGCGGCGCTGTCCATTGGTTGGCGCTTGGATATTGACTGGCGCGCCATCTGCTAATTTCAGAATTGGCAAGGAAGAAGAAGTGGCCTGGCGGTGTTGTCCATTGGTTGGCGTCAGGGTAATGATAGAAGCACTCTCTACCAATTTCAGAATCGGTGAGGAAGGAGAAGTGGCTTCAGAGCTTTTCTCCATAACTGGTGCAGCAGTAGTAATTGGCGCACTAGAGGACTTCGGAGTCCAGACAGCGCGTGCCTTGTTCTTGGCAGCAACAGTGGTGCGCTTGGCACCCCCTGCGCCATTCATAGCTTCATAGGCAGTTTGGTCGTCAGAGAAGAAAGTTGTTCCCAACAGAGTCGCCATTTTGTTTACAAAAATAAAAAGTGTTCATTTACAAACTAGAAAAAAGAAAGTATAAGAGTACAATTGATTTTTGGAGAAGTACAACTGTAGGAATCTGATCAGAAGATAATCACTTTATCCCTTGGATGATGCGATGTCGAAAAACAAAGGCTTTAGAGAGTGCTGCAGCAAGTGCTCAGAAGATTATGATCATTAGTGATGATTTGCAAGTGATTTGAAACTCTATTTATAGAGTTCTGAAATAACTGTCAGCCAGTTATTATGATCGGCGCATACTGGAAGTGGCACGCCATTCACCCCTTGGCATGAACGATTAGTTTAACTGCTTGGACGCGTGGCATGCTGTGATTGATATGCGCTTGGTCATGGGCAGTATCACATTCACGTTCTTTGAGATTAGTGGCATGTGTGCCACGTAATCTGACTGCTTCAGGATGATTTGATCAGGTAGCACCAATTGTTGAGTGGCGTCAGGCGCTACTTGTTGAGTGGCGCCAGGCACTAACTGCTATTTAGTGCTTCACTAATTAATATGATACTAATGATCATCCTACGGCAACTGTAGATGGCACGGGACAGCTGATGGTCATTTATGGCGAATCTGATACGTCTGACAAAATCTCCTCGAGTGCCACCCGCTCGGGATTTGAACGGATTTTTTTCGATTGACGTGCTGTCAGTCATGATGATAATTATTTAACTTCTCGAGAAGATGGCCACGTGGCAAGCAGCGCCACTTGATGACTGGTGCCATCTGATAGTTGGCGCCAATTGTTGAGCTAAATGTTGGCGCTTCCTATGAGTAGCACAGTATATTGAGAATACTTTTTAGGCTTCTACATCAGTCACTGTAATCGGGCAAGAGTTGATGGGCACTAAAGGTAGTCTACAAAAATGTCGCAGCTATTTTGCAAAAATGAATGTAGGCATTAAAGACTGGAGATTTGCCCTCATCGACTACGCAGTCTATAAGATTCTTCCAAATGATCCGAAGGAATCCACTTCCGCTACAAGGCGCTCCCTTCGATTCTACTATGACACGACCACCAAGATGTTATATTGTAGCTCGTATGACAGACTTCTGCTACGATGTCTATCAGACATAGAAGCTAAACAAGTGCTTCGAGAGGCGCATGATGGTACTTGCGGAGCACATTAGCCAAGTCCTAAATTACAGACTACCTCCGTCGCATGGGTTATTATTGGCCTACAATGATCACGGGTTCATGGACTACGCCAAGAAGTGCAGTGTCAGATCTATGCCGATTTCATCCACAGGCCTTCAGAATTCCTGTATCCAATGGTCGCCTCCTGGCATTCGAAGCCTGAGATATAGACATAATTGGTCCGATTAGCCAAGCATCAATGAGAGGACATCGGTTTATCCTAGCTATAACCGACTATTTCTCTAAATGAGCAAAAGTTGTGCCACTTACAAAAGTGAAGACCTTCAACGTAATTTCTTTTATTAATCATCACGTTATCTACCTCTTTGGCTTACTTCGGCAAATCATTCATGACAATGGCCCGCAGTTCACAAGCCACGTCTTCTATAGGTTCTACAATAGAAATCGGATTTATAATGTACCTTCAACTGCTTACAATCCACCGGTGAATGGATTTGCAGAAGCTTTCAACAAGACGATCATTAAAGGGCTCAAAAGGTTTGTCTCATCCAATAAGTGTGATTGGAACGAAAAGCTCAACAAATGTCTCTGGGTGTATCGTACAACAGTCAGGACCTCGGCCGGCAGTATGCCATTTTCTTTGGTATACGGGAATGAAGCGGTTCTTCCTCTGGAAATTCAAACTCTTTCCCTTCAGGTGGCCCTTTCCAACCAGCTGACAAATGAAGACTACCATCATTTGCGGCTACAAGAGCTAGAAGCACTGGATGAAAAGCGTCTTTTAGCTCAACAGCGTATTGAGCTGTACCAAGCCCGCATCATCAGAACCTTTAACAAGAAGGTAAAGGAAAGAACGTATGTTCCAAGTCAGCGACCTCGTCTTGGTAGTCAGGAGGCCAATAATCATGACTCACAAAATGGCAGGTAAGTTCCAGCCCAAGTCGGAAGGTTCCTTCGTCGTGGAGTCCGTGCATTCCATTGACGCATATAGGCTCGTAAAACCTAATGGAGATATGATGATGATGTCCATCAATGGCAAGATCCTAAAAAAATATTATGTCTGAGCCATGGTCAGAAGTACGACTTCTACTACCAGCCATTATCTTCTTGCGGTACATAATACAAATGCTTGAAGCATGATGCATGTACACTCTAAAAGCATTACCCTGAATATTTATATATTATATTTATATTACCTCTAAGAAGGATATTCACATCAACAATTATTTGGCAAAAGCCTTATTTTGTCACAATTATGCTATAAGGATGTCTTTTGTACCACATGCGATAAAAGTCTTATTTCTCTCTAAGCTGGCCGGATGGGATGAGTTATGAAACATGGCTCGATGGTGTGGCTATGTCAAGTGGGAAAGATCATGCTTTGTGTCAAACCATCTCTGGAGGACCCGTTGAGCATATATATAATCAGAACAGGAAGACCCTTTTTGGAAACTGCCCTTTCTCCTCTACTCCTTCGCATTTAACAACATAGATTTTTGTGTTGCTATGTTTTGTCCCTGAATGTCTCATGTTTTATGTTGCTGAAATAATAGAGATGCTTATGTTGAATAATATTGCTATGAATAACACATGAATATTGAACTGCCACTGTGACCACACACAAGAAATGAAATGATAACACTGCTCATGTTAATAAGACATTTAAATCATGAACACTCTATGTAATTGTCGCAAAGATATAAAATGTTGCATGTTTTCTATAAGTAATAAAATGCTACATGTCCCTATGAGAACTAAATGATGTGTTAGATATTACAATGTGATGAATTAATCCGATGTGAAATGATTAGGCTTGGGATCAATGAGATCACCAAGTGTGGGAATGATGCGAATGATGGAAATGATAAGTCGTCGAACACGACTTGGATGAGATAAGATAATAAACTGTTGCCTTTACTTACTTCTAATATTTTACCATGCAAATATGTTCATGATCGAGTCAGACATGCATTCGTATGGTCATGGACAAATTGTACACAAGGTTTGAGATTTGTTTCCTCGGACGGTATGCCTGGGGTACTGGGGCCGATCCGACCTGGGAGGAAATATAAGCGTGCTTTGGTGGAACAAGGTATCGGAACATTCATTGAGACTAGCTACCTACTTTGAATGACGCGTCGCATACCCTTCGAAGTCCTATATGGCAAAAGTCCTAAATGGTGGAACAACACCAGTGATCATGTTGTAAGGATGCATAATAATGAATTTATTGTGCAGACAGAGTAATTATATCATATAATATGTATTTTATACAGGTATGGAGAAGTCGGCTATCGGTAAGTGTTCACTAAAAAGTAATATGTTTATTATACATGTTAGTTCAACTTAACTGCTTAATATGTTAATCACAATGACGCTATAATGTTGTATTTTTATGAATACTGCTATAACATGCTTACATGCTTCACTATGATACTGCACATGAACTGTAAGCCGATGCTAGGCCCAAATAGAAAGATCACTCTCAATAAATGTTTGCTCACATGATTACTTAGTATTAGTTTTGGACGAGTGGGCTGATTCTACTCTCCAGCACACGACAATGTACTGTTTATGGGCATCTTTTTCAGGTGCTCATGCTTGAGAAATTTAGTATGCAAAGGTTGGCATTGATCAATCCTGAGACATCAAAGATTTATTGGGCATACAGAAGCTCTCCTTATAAAATTTGATATCTTATGTTTATAAAGAACATAATGTATGGAACATTGTACATCTATTGTATCAGTGAGTTGTAAGCCAAGTAGGCATATCCAGTTGTAATCAATGTATTAAGTATCAAATGTAAGCCTAGATGGGATGTGTTTCAGTTGGTTGTCAAGAGTAATGTGAGTTGTGTTGTAAGTTTTATATTCCGGTGCAAGCCTTGTATTTCATTCTAATTATCAATAAAGAGAACATATTTCTATATATCTCATTGTGAATTCAAGTTATCTGTTTATTGCCACTGCTATAAATCAATAAAATGTTATTTTCAATAAAGAGATGTATCTTTATTATTTTCAACTTATTTGCTTGTATCGTTGTGATGTGTTCCTATCTTGAAGATTACAATTATGTATCATCTTTGTCTTGTACAAGTGCAACTCAGACTTGTAAGACATCACGCCCAAGCAAGGACGATCGGTTACCAGAGTTTAAAGTGAGGACGAATGACTATATGGAATTGGGGCATGACAAGTTGGTATCAGAGAACGTGTTTACGTCCGTGGACTCCTAATTGATTCGCTTCAAATCAAAGTTGCATCCGTGATTAACCAAAGTTTCTTCCGGGATTACTCAATGTTGCTTCTGCGATTAAATCAAAGATTATTTTTGTGATTATCCCAAAGTTGTGATGCAATCATTCCAAGTTGAATCATGTCTACAAAGTTTTTTGACCCTCCTGGCTGCTCACTGGATGTTCCATACAATAAGTCTAAATACACTGTGATACCCATGAATATTTGTTATTATCGGTTTGGGGTGACCTAACAATAATTCGATACCATAGTATGCTATATTGTGATTGATGTTTGGAATGTGGGAACAACAAAATGTTGCTATGTGTGTTGTAACCTGCTTGAGAATTACATTTTATGTTGGAAAAGAATTATGAATGGGACAATTGATGATTGAGTTCAACATAATTGATGAGTTGACTCGCGTGTGGTGGCCTTGTAATCCTTGCGACCCTGAGAATGTTGGTTTTATGTTAGCAGTCTAGATCATGATTGTCCGAAATAGACTTGGGTTCAATATTGTTTGGAAATGACTTCATTTTGGGTGGTATATGCCTCTACCACCTTAGAGTGAGATATAGGTTGACCATTTTCATAAGGATAGCAATGAGCCTATCTGTGGGCATTGGGTAGTACTGAGAATTATTTGAAAGTCATGTCTTGTTCCTAGATGACTCAAGTGTACCTTGATAAATGAATCTGGTTGATCAATACCAGTCCCGTGATGGTGATATTATGTTGGGTAGCAAAATTGTGGAAATTGTAACGGATACCTTGGTTGGGAATTGTGCAGTCAAACGATGACTCAGGCTAGCCGGATGATAATTATACTCTAGGTAAATAGATTTGGTAAGAGAATGTCGTAAGCGCACTTCCCAAATTTTTCAATTTATTTATTTATTTTATTATAATTAATTTTATGATCATTGGAGTCATGTCGAAGCTTGTAGGTGAGCTACGACCATATTAAGGTCATATGACCTCTAGATAGCTTATATATGTATTATTTAGCTATTTTATTTTATTTTTATAATTTTTGAATATTTTTTGGTATTTAATATTTAAAGGTTTGTTATTTTTAAGAACTTTCAAGATTTACTGTAAGGTCGTTCGAGGGTATTTTGGGACCAATTTTTTTTATTTGGGCTCTAGATAACTAAAAATATTTTCTAGATTATTATAAGATTTTTTGGATTTTTCTAGAATTTTTGGAATTTTTAGATAATTAAAACCTATAAATTTTATTTTTAAAGGCTTTTGGAATTTACTATGGGGTCACGTGATGATATTTTGTATTAAAATATTTTTATTTAGGTTCTAGACACTTAGAAATGTTTCCTAGAATTTTCTAGGAATTTTTTGGATTTTTCTACAATTTATTTGGATTTATTTAGAGTTAAAATAATTTTTAAATAATTTTCTGTAATTAAATAAATAATTACACAGTCACCCAACGGGGACAGGCCCACCTGTCGGCGCTCAACCGCCTCTCTCTCTCTCTCTCTCTCTCTCCTATATATATATACATATATATCCAAAAACCCTAGTTTATTTCCTTGGCCGATTTTGGAGTTTTGATCTTGGTGATTCCCCGACTTCCCGAAGCATTTGCCGCCAACCCCGACGTGACTTTCGAGCGCCATTTTTTTTATTGGAAACGTATTGAGGTATATTTTCTTAATATCTAATATATATTCACAATTTCTGAACCTAAATTTCTAAAAAATTCGTGGAGTGTCGGTTGTCCTAAATTTGACACGTTTTGGTGTTTTCGAGATTCCAGGAGAACCAGGAATCAGAATCACGAACCGTTTGAATTTTGGAAAGCTAACACCGAGATCTACGACATATATTTTTTTAGAAATTAATAAGTTCATCTAATGTTTTAATTAATTCGTAGAACTCAATTTTAGCTGTTAAATCGTCGATTTGGTCATGGTTAGCAATAATGGCGATATTTTTTGACCAAAGCGTGATTTTGTGGCACGGTCGATTCCAGTACACTCGTGGTTTTGAAATCTACTATAGTGCACTTTCAAGTCATAGAGTTTTGTTGTTTGACTACTCAGTCAATGAGACGTCTCGATTTACGTGCCACAGTTCCCGAATTAGAAATCGTGACTTTTTCGAGCCAAAAACTTGTGTTTAATTTTTATTTCAGAATTATATTAGATTAAATTATGATTTTATGTAATTTATTCTAGAATTAAATAGAATTAGTAATGATAAACTATTAGCCACTTTCTAGGATTTTTAGAGTGGGATTTTCATATTTAACTTGTGATCATTTATGTGACGGGGTAGATTGGGCTACGACATTTTGAGTCGTGACTTTATACTTTTTCGGAGCAAGGCAAGTTTTACTATGGCATTATATTACCTTTATTTTGTACTACATGTATCTTTATACTTTCTTTTCATTGTTACATCTTTATATTTTTTGTTGTCACTGTTCTTGTTTGATCATGATTACTGCTTGTACACGAGAGTTAGAGTCGCTAGAGTATATAAACATGTCCATGCCTTACTTCTAGTTTATCGTGATCATTGTTTATCGTTTTGTTAATGTTTATCGTATTGGACACGTACTTGTGAGATAGTCGGGTGGGAGAATATAACTAGTAGACATGTGGTACCCATATAGCCCAGAGTTTATTCGGTCAGGAAACCGTCTGACAGTGTTTGTTCAGTCAATACACCTCGCGTGTTGACTGTCTGATTCCTAACCCAACCATATGTTGAACATTGGTATTCTAAAACACAAAGTACACGTGATCTTGTTGTTATATTGTTCATTCATTTCTTTTCTATCGAATCGACTGTTATGTTGTTCTTATATTATAACTTTACTCTTTCGTGTCATGCATCTAGTTTGTTTTCCTTATTATTGTTTCCTTCATGCATGTATATTATATTGTGTAGTGTGGTGTTATGGTGAACTTGTTCCAATCCTGACTAGATTTTTTTTCTAGTTGACAGATTCTTGATGACTTGCTCTCTTGCTTTAGGTTTCCCTCGGGTGGAGTTAGAGATATCCTGGAGGCCAAAACCTAGAGACTAGTTAGATAGTTTAGATTTGTTGTATTAGATTTTGTGAGACATTATACTTGGTTAAATATAAATCTTGTAAAAAATTTAATTGATTTAGAAATATGAATGAGCAATAAAATGATTTTTTTATGAGCATTTTGTTTATTGCGGGCTAGACAGCGTATTACCGCCGATACTGTGGCTTAGGCTGGACTTGGATACGCACTCACATCCTGAAAAGTGGGAGCGGGTCGTGACAAGTTTTTTGTGGCCCATGCAGGTCATTTTTGCAATTTGTGCGAACTTATGGTAGTACCATATTAGTCATACTGCTGCAAGTCTGCAACTAGGATGCTCATTCATAATTAGGATTAATTTGATTTTAGGAGAATGATTAGGACTAGGAGTCCCTTATTCGATTTGACTGTTGGGTAGTTAAGGTTGCTAAGTAGGCCATATGATTTAGCCAAGGATTAATTAAATTTTAAACCCCATTAGATAACTTAAGAATTTTTATAGAGGGATATACCATTGTGTTTTGATACGATGGTAGGATATAAGGTGGGTAGACCTTCGCTTGGTAAATTAGGACTTTCTAGGATTTGATTCCTAATCTTGATCATTTGTGCAATCTTATTTTCTTCCCTCTAATCATTATCATCCTATCGTAAAGTCTGTATTTAATTTCCATGGGCCATAGTAATTATTTTTTTCTAAGAGTCAATATTCTATTTTCATTTATTAAGCTTTGAGCCTAACTTGATTCAATTATCCATTTATTTATTCTGAGTCTTTTTTTTTTTTGAAATTCAAGATATATATCATTTATATTTCTCTCATCTTCGATCATTTTCTTCTTAATCGATCGTTTGATTTTCAAAATTGATACTTTTACTTCAAGGACGGATACTTACACTTTTTCTATCATGATCGACTTGTTTAAATTTTTAGAAGCTCCTTTGAAATTCCTATAGATATAGTTGGAATAATTTTTGATGACTTACAATGGTAAGGCAGATGTGCATTGTCCATATTTATTTAAATTATGGAGACCACGAGTTCACTGTAACCAGCAGTGCACTGGCAAGTCATGACCCCTAAGTTGAAGTAGTTTTAAGTAACCGTAGGTTATCGAATAATATTAAAACTATGTCCAGTTGCCCTATTTTGATCTTTGACTTGTTATATTAATATTGGATAGAGTTGATAGAGCATTCGATACCGTATTCGTATTTGAGTCATGGAACCAAGGATTTACTGCAGCCAGATGTACACTGATGAGGCATAAATTCTTGGTAAAATAATTTTGGATATGCTTACGGTTTTTAAATATTATAGAGACTACATCCTTTTTGGCATAGGACTATTGATTTTCATGGTTCGCAATTTTATGCACCCTCACTTGAATTTGATTTAGTTCTTATCTTTTTCTTTCTTGAACATTTCTTTCTTATCTTTTATTTTCATATCATTGTTAGATTTTCTAGTAATCTTTTAAACCTATTTTGATTTCTTTCCACTAGATACATAATCGTATCTAGATTTGATAATCGTGCCTAATAACGTTTCTTATTGAAAAAAATCATATTTCGATTCTATCCTTAATTAAGCCTAGGTTTTGATTAACCCTTTTTTACTATATTTTGATCATGTCAAATCATATATTTTCTTGAGCTCTCGATTCAATCCACGATTATGCCTAACTATTTTGATCATTAATCGTATCATTTTTTGATGATATTCTTAATCATGCCTAGTCGTATCCTTTGAAATTTTGAGGACGAAATTTTTCTAAGGTGGATAGATTTGTTAGCCTACTTCCCAAATTTTTTAATTTTTTAATTTATTTTATTATAATTAATTTTATGATCATTGAGAGTCATGTCGAAGCTTGTAGGTGATCTACGACCATATTAAGGTCATATGACCTCTAGATATCTTATATATGTATAATTTAGCTATTTTATATTTTTCTATAATTTTTGGATATTTTTAGGTATTTAATATTTAAAGGTTTATTATTTTTAAGGACTTTCAGGATTTACTGTAAGTTCATTCGAGGGTATTTTGGGTCCAAATATTTTTATTTGGGCTCTAGATGACTAGAAATATTTTTTAGATTTTTCTAAGATTTTTCTAGATTTTTCTAGGATTTTTGGAATTTTTAGATAATTAAAACATATATATTTAATTTTTAAAGGCTTTTGGAATTTACTGTGGGGTCATATGATGATATTTTGTGTTAAAATATTTTTACTTAGGTTATAGACACTTAGAAATATTTCCTAGAATTTTCTAGGAATTTTCTGAATTTTTTGCAATTTATTTGGATTTATTTGGAGTTAAAATGATTTTTAAACTTTTTTTGTAATTAAATAAATAATTACACAGTCACCCAGTCGGGACAGGCCCACCTGTCAGCGCTCAATCGCCTCTCTCTCTCTCTCTCTCTCTCTCTCTCTCTCTCTCTCTCTCCCCTATATATATACATATATATCCAAAAACACTAGTTTATTTCCTTGGCCAATTTTGGAGTTTTGATATTAGTGATTCCCCGACTTCCCGAAGCGATTACCGTCAATCCCGACGTGCTTTTCGAGCATCGTTTTTTTATTGAAAGTGTATTGAGGTATAGTTTCTGAATATCTAATTTATTTTCATAATTTCTGAACCTAAATATTTCTGGAAAATTCGTGGAGTGTCGGTTGTCCAAAATTTGACATGTTTCGGTGTTTTTGAGATTTCGGGATAACCAGGAATCAGAATCATGAAGCGTTTGAAGTTTCGAAAAGCTAACACCGGGATCTACGACATATATTTTTCCAGAAATTAATAAATTCATCTAATATTTTAATTAATTCGTAGAACTCAGGTTTGGCCGTTAAATCATCGATTTGGTCATGATTAGCCATAATAGTGATATCTTTTGACCAAAGCGTGATTTTATGGCACGGTCAATTCCAGTACACTTGTGGTACTGAAATCTACTAGTGTGCATAGTCAAGTCATAGATTTTGTATCGTTTGACTACTCAGTCAATGAGACGTCTCGAGTTGTGTGCCACGATTCCCGAATTAGAAACCGTGACTTTTCCGGCCCAAAAACTTGTGTTTAATCTTTATTTCAGAATTATATTAGATTAAATTAGGATTTTATAGGATTTATTCCAAAATTAAATAGAATTAGTTATGATAAACCATTAGCCACTTTCTAGGGTTTTTAGAGTAGGATTTTCATATCTAACTTGTGATCATTTAGGTGACGGGGTAGATCGGGCTACGACGTCTTGAGTCGCGACTTCATACTTTTTCGGAGCAAGGCAAGTTTCACTATGGCATTATATTACCTTTATTTTGTACTACATGTATCGTTATACTGTCTTTTCACTGTTACATCTTTATATTTTATGTTGTCACCGTTCTTGATTGATCATGATTACTGCTTGTACACGACAGTTTGAATCGCTAGAGTATATGTACATGTTCATGCCTTACTTCTAATTTATCGTGATCATTGTTTATTGTTTTGTTAAAGTTTATCGTGTTGGACATGTACTTGTGAGATAGTCGGGTGGGAGAATACGACTAGTAGACATGTGGTACCCCAGTGCAGCCCAGAGTTAATTCGGTCAGGGAACCGTTTGACAGTGTTTGTTTAGTCAATACACCTCGCGTATTGACTTTCTGATTCCTAACCCAACCACATGTTGAACGTTGGTATTCTAAAACACACAGTACACGTGATCTTGTTGCTATATGTCACATCCATTTTTCTAGTCAAGGGTATTTTAGTAATTGTAAATATTTTTTGATTATTTTAATATATTAAATTATTGGTATTGTGATTTTTGGCCTTTTGATAGTATAGCCTTGGTGCAACCTAGCCTAGTGTCTCACCATGACTTAGCGACTTAGTAGCATGATTAGATTGTGTTAGTAATCTTATTCTAGTTAGTTTCAAGTTAGAAGCTAATTAGCAAGTTTGATTAGAGGCTAGTTAGAAACCTATTGATTAATTGTTTTATTTTAACCTATAGAGAGAAGCCCAAGCCCAAGTATTATGAAACCCTAGCCTAATCTCATCCTAGCCGGCCAAGTAGGTTCCCACAGCCCTATTTAATATCTCCTAGGGAGATTTGCATCTCTTTTTCCATTCCTTCTCATCCTGGCAAAACCCTAGGTATGTATCTTTTCTATTTTTTTCATTTCTCTTCCTTTATAACCCTAGTCTTTTGCATTGGGATCTGATCTATGTTTATGGATTGTTGATGGTGAGCAAACTCAATTTTGGAGAGCATCGAAATTTTGGAGTCGCAAGAAGGATCTTCACTTTTGGAGCTTTTTAGGGAAATCACCCTCAATAGGTAATCTCTCCAAAACCCTTCAAACTCATGAATTCATCCCGTAGATGCATCCATCTAGGTGTCTCCTAGCTGTAGGATGAGTTTTGTAGGAATTGATATTGGTTTGGTGTCTGTATCGGACACGTATCAGTGTTTTTGCTTACGTGTTTGATGAAATGCCCAAAAGGAATTTTTATTGTTATTTTCCAAATCTTTTTGAACAGAAATGTAGATCTATATACTGCTTATGGGTTTTGTGTCGCACTGAAGGAAATTTGCGTTGTGTCCGTATCCAAATTGGGCACGAACCCGCTCGCGCACGAGCCGTTCGCGTGTCCTGATGCTTAGGCACTGTAGCGGACACGATAGGACACTTCGTGACCCCAAAATTGGTGGACACGTAGGTCACATGACTGACACGGGGCTGATCAAGTTTTGTGAGATTTCATCAAGTAGATCTCGAGAAATCTCACGTGCACGGATTTTGCCTACACTGTGCGCACAGAAAAAATCCCGACTGATACGCGTGTCGTATCACGCGCACATGTGTCGATTGAGTCTCGTGTTGTGTCGTGGGTGTAGGCCTATACATGGGCTACACATGGACACGAGCACGAGACGTGCCATGCCTCGTGTTGTGTCCACGAGTTCGTGGACTAACCGCACGAGGTAGTGCAGCCTGTGCACAATTGTACGTATTTATGAGTGTTTTGACACTTCGTGTCCTATTGTATGGACATGATACACTCTGTGGGACACTCATACAAGTATACGACACGTTCTCGACCATAATTTGATGTTTAATTATTTTTTATGATAATTAATTAGGGTTTATTCATTTCACTGATACCATGTTCAAATAAAATGTATATTCAGAGTTTTAAACTGATTAATTGCTAATTTATGATTAAATTGTGATGATTAACATGAACACATGTCTAGGTTGATGTTTTATAGCTGGGTTTCACATAGGATCAGGACTGATTTATGTATTTGGATTTTCGACTTTGAGTTATGTAATGAATTGGGTTTTAGAGCTAGGTAAGCTTTTGAATTAAGTTGACATTTCGAAATTGATTCCTCTGTATAGTCTGTGAACAGTTAGTTCAAATGGTTTCAAATATGGAGATATGTTCTCAGTTCAATATAGAGTTGGGGAGTATTCTCAGTGCAGTGGGCTAGGATGTTAAAATTCTGTTGGTTTCATATTCATCCTTATTTGATGTTTAACAGTAAACTGTTAATATTATTTTTGTTTTGTTATATTTTCTTAGTTCTTATGACATTTATTCTCAGATTTCACAAGGGGATTCAATCCCAGATTGGTTTTTATTGTATCCTCATAATTGATTTGCTGTGAACTTTTTATGGTTTTCATTCAGTGTATTATAGTAAGCTTGACTGGGTTTTGGGTATCCTTATTCTCAGACTTCTACTTCTTGCATTCTCAGATTTTTGTGTTTCCATTTGATTCAGTTTTTTTTTTCATGATTTGGATTCTTAAATCTCTTTCCAGTCCACACACACTTGCCATGTATCATTCTTTTCCTTATGTATATACATATAGGTATATTGGTATATTTGTGTGTATATATTCATATATTATATATTGAATGAATAGAATATAAGTAGATGTTGTGATTACTATTAGGTATAGTCTATGGGTTATGAGCCACCTTAGGATTGACCCAATGAGCCTAAATTGGCCGAGTTGACTATCAAGTTGACCAAGTTGACAAAAGTTAACTTTAAGTCAAACATGATCCAAATTGGCTCAAACAGACTTGGAATGACTAGATAACTTGTGTTTGACCTAAAATTTGGTAAACGAACTAGTTGATTCATAGTTGACCAGGTTTGACAAGAGTTGACCAGGTTTGACCAGAGTTGACCAGGGGTTGACTTTGACCTAGAAGGACCTAGAATCATTTAGAATGTATTGTAGGCTATTCTTATTTCATGGTAGACATGTTGTGACCTGTGTTGTTCTAAATAGGACTCAGATACTCCAGTTCAGACTCATATTCTCATCAGACAGCCAGGATATCAGGCGAGTATATTCTCTGACCGTTTTATACTTGTTAGGAATTATATTCTTGTCACATTTTAATTTACTTGATGCTGACACGATATTATCACGGATTAGTACTATATGGATCTTTACATGAGATGTTATCCCCCACAGGTGCATCGAATACATCATGTCATGTGCTTTTTACGAACATCATGTATTCTGTGGACTCTTATTATTCATGTATACTCATGTGCTCTCATGTACTCTCATGATCTCATGAGCTTCATGTATAAACTATTATGTATAATAAAATAACCTGTCTATATCCTTGTGTATTGATTGGGGCATGGGGGAGTAGAAATAGTCATGTAAACAATTCCAATGTAGTATAATCATGTACAAACTCTTTAGTGTAATCATGTACAAATCAAGCCGTTCACATGTCTATCTTGTACTCTAAATCACATAGTCACTTACAGTTCTCTATTATCATGTATAGATAGCTTTGTTTATCAGTTTCTTGTTTCTTTTTATGCTTATTTCTTACAGCGTTTCATGTATCTTAACCTATCACATGCTTTATATTTCCTGTCAAGATATAAACTGCGTGAGATGTATTGTATTCGTTCCCGTCCTGATTGGACTGTTGAAAATATTACAGGTGATGAGGAGGAGTTCTGTCCTACATATTATGGCACGGGCTTAGATGACACCAGTGACTTGGACCCTCAGGAGGATCCTACAGTCGTTGAGGACTTGCCTATTGTCTAGATTAGATCTCTAGACTAGTTTTCCTTTAGTTGTCTCATTTCATGTACTTTCAGTTGTTGGATATTGGTGATGTTTGTATATTCAGATATTACTCTCATTGTAGCTGGTTGGATATTATTCCTTTATCTTATCCATATATTTATTCTCTTATTTCCACCTTAGATGCTGTGATTAAGTTGTACCTTTATATTGTCCTCCTTTTGGAGTGTATATTATTTTACAGGTATGGTTATTGATAGATGTTGTGACCTAGGACGGTGTTCTACCACCGACACTGCGGCATAGGCTGGACGTACCCACTTCTCGTGCTCTTACACTGGATGCGGGTCGTGACACTATATTGTTCATTCATTTCTTTTCCATCGAGTCGACTGTCATGTTGTTCTTATATTATAACTTTACTCTTTCGTGTCATGCATCTAGTTCATTTTCCTTATTATTTGTTTCCTTCATGCATGTATATTATATTGTGTAGTGTGGTGTTATGGTGAACTTGTTCCAATCCTAACTGGATTTTTTTCCAGTTGACAGATTCTTGATTACTTGCTCTCTTGCTTTGGGTTTCCTTCGGGTGGAGTTAGAGATATCATGAAGTCTAAAACCTAGAGACTAGTTAGATAGTTTAGATTTGTTGTATTAGATTTTGTGAGATATTGTACTTGGTTAAATATAAATATTGTAAATTTTCTAATTGATTTAGAAATATGAATGACCAATAAAATGATTTTTATGAGCATTTTATTTATTGCGGGCTAGATAATGTACTACCACTGACACTGTGGGATAGGCTGGACTTGGACACGCACTCCCATCCCGAAAAGCGGGAGCGGGTCATGACAAATATGGTGGCTTAGAACAATGAACTATTATTGTGACTGGTTGGATGAAAATTTATGTGTGGCTATTACAACTTGGTTACTAATTTGAAGGTTCATGGGAAATGTTGATAATGACTCAGATGAATGTTAGAAATATGTGCTTTAACCCTAAGGTATGATAGATGCTAATCAATCTTGACCACCAACAGATAGAATCAGTGAAGTACGAGTCCGTGCTTGATGAGATGGATATGCATTGCATATATGCAAGTATGCTCGAGGATTTGAATTGTATCACAAAATTAACAAGTATTCCTCTGAATACTTGTGTCGTGTAGAGAATGGCTAATTGATATATGAAATTATCGGATTCAATTGGGTTACTTGACCCTTGCGACACGAAATCTTATGAATGTTTGTATGAGATTTTGATGGCTAGAAAACGAATAGGATTGGGGATCACAAAATTTATTAGATAATGTTGGTAGATGATGTGACGGTATGAATGATTGTCGATTGGAAAATAGATTGTTGGGTTATGACTTAGTGACATAATTTGTCATACAGACCAAAATAATATGATTGTTGATGTTGTCAGATCTGTAACACGATTATATGATCATTCAATTATACATATGGAAAATTGCTCAACTTGAGATATGAATATAAAATGTGTTATCATATCATAATGATGTGATGCGAATAAGTTGACGACTAATGTGATTCGATGATTTTGTTGAGACTCTATCAGAATGATACAGATATGATAAAGGTAAAGAATCGATCAAGATAATTGAAGAAAAAAATATAATGATAGAATTGATGACCCTTGAATAGTAAACCTTGGCTTATGGATCCATTGGGGATACGAAGGAACTAGAATTAAAATTGGATTGCGGGCAAATTGTATGTCGGAATAGGATTTCGATAGTAATAATGCTAGATCAATCTTATTCGATTGTTAGGTAAGTCTAAAATGAGCCTATACAGGAGTTAGTTCCTTGAGGATGACCATGGGTAGATAGACTTGACCCTAGACATCGTGGACTGCATAACCAATTATTGGCATAGCCGGTAATGGCGATTAGTTGTTCAGATTGAGTTTATACCCATAGTATGGGTAGAGTTCCTTGGAACTGTCGGTTGATTGTTGGCCCTAAGAGTAAGAAATTAGTATGGTCCCTAGTAGCCATCCATTCTAGGAGAGTCACCTAAATGATTAGGTTTAGCTGTCAGTATAGTTAGCCTTAGAGACTTGACCGAATGATAGGGTGACCGTTGGCGACCCATAGGATGGCTCTTTGGTATCGTACGAAAGATGGTGATGAGTACGACATAAAAAAGTATATGCTATAGTGTGTGCCTCGGTGATGTTTGACAATTGAGGAGTAATGTGTCAGCCTTAAGCGGGAACTGCAATTATTGGGTGAGACTTGAGTTGTATGTATCGAAAAGTGAATCGTCTAATAAAATGGAATTGGTTGCTAATGACGGATCGGCATCTAAAGTTGGTTAGCTAGAGTAACATGGAATACTGTGTATCAAGTTGAAAAGATGGACAGAAATTTGATTGGTGATTTCATAGTTGGAAAAGAAAAAAAAAATTAAAATAAGACATTACGGGATAGATGTTGTGTTGGATGGAATATTGCATGAAAATTATGCTATTGGCTCGGATAATTGATAATGAGTGACCCTCGGATTAGGTCTTTTATAAATGATAAATTTTATCGGTGGAAAATGTTGTTGGATTCATAAATTTATTTAACAAATGAAAATTTATGGGATCGGTCATGATACTCAAGATGAATAGAAACAAAGTAACAGGTGGTTGAATTCATAATTTGATTGAATGACAGATGAATGGATTAAAATATTACGATAATATGTAGGAATACTTAAAAGAGATGGAAGGATTGGTATTGAGATTGAAAGAATGAAATTGCATCTTAATTTTTGAACTTTTAATATGGTTGGTTTTAAGTTAGATCCTTGGTTCCAATATCAGAAATATTATGCTTGGATGAGTAATTTATCTGAGTAGTCCCTAATGTTAAATGTTTGTGGCTTGAAAGATAGCAGTTGTGGCAAAATGAATGAAGCAATAAGTAATTTAAAGGATGTAGATAGACTTTAAGAATGCCTAGACAAAAATTTGATATTCAAAGTGTACAAGTCGAATTTTGGGAAGAAAATTACACATGTGGTTCATCGAATCATACTAACACGAATTTTGGCTGAAATGCATATATTTTGGGGATGCCTAAAATATGTGTATGAATCCAAATGAAGTGGTAGGCTGCGACCAAGGTAGAACTGCGGGGAGAATTTTGGTGAATCAATAAGAAGTTGCAAATATATTTGGAAAGGAAAAAAGATAGATTGAATCATTGATAGATATATCGGTACAGTTGTATCAGAAAAAAAAATTAATTGTCGAGAGTGCATTACTAGAATATTGAAAGGAAGCTGAATGAGTAACTTATTGTGACTAAGTGAATTAGTAGAATGAATTGTTCTCTTAAGTTTCGAGGATAAAACTTTTTTTTAGTGGTACATTTATAATGCCCTACTCCGCATAGAGATATTTTATTGTTTTATTGGATTTGATCAGAATGTTGGATCGTAACTTGTGTTGGAAACCAAAAGAATTAAGAATGATGTAGTCTCTCTAAGCTGGCCAGATGGGATGAGTTATGAAACATTTCTCGATGGTATGGCTATGTCAAGTGGGGAAGATCGTGATTTGTGTCAAACCATCTCTGGAGGACCCATTGACTATATATGTGATCGGAACAGGAAGATTTTTTTTTGTAAAAATGAGTGGAACTGTCCCTTCTCCTCTACTCCTTCGCGCTTAATAAAATGGATTTTTGTGTCTCTATATTTTGTCCCTAAATGTCTCATATTTTTTGCTACTGAAATAATATAGATGTTTATGTTGAATAATGTTGCGATGAAGAACACATGAACATTGAACTGTCATTGTAAATCACACACTAGAAATGAATTGATAATGATGCTCATATTAATGCTGCTAAAAAGAATGAGACACTTGAATCACCATCATTGCCTATACCAATTCCAACTATAGCATCTTCTCAAAACATATTCATCATGCAAACGAAACTCTCCATTTATTTTCAAAAAATCTATTATGTGTCTGCATGGGATTCCATTGAGTTCAATTTTTTTTTGCAACTACACTTTGGGATTTTGGCACGTTTGTCATATACAATATTTTGAACTTTGGACATATGTATATCAATCTTATGAACTTCATATATCATATAAAATCCATTATGCCTTAAAATTTCTGCAAAATAGACTTTACTTTCCACAACCTGTTCTTGAAACAATTGGAAATATTTTTGTGTATAGACACTACGCATCTGCTCTTCCACAGGCATCCATGTTAACAATTTTTCGGCATTCATAAATATCAACATGATCCGCCCTTGACTCTTCATTTCTTTGGTGTTCAATTGCCATATTAAACCGTGTGATAAAAAGCATCAATGTGTTTTTTTAATCCATATACTTCTTGAAGAAAGAATGATTATTTTTTGTTCTTTGACTACTTGACATTCCTGCATGAAAATGGTATCTAAGATAGGCGAAGACCCAACTCTCATGAATTGAGTATATAATCTTCAACCAATGATGATCTTCTGTAATGCCTGTGGTTCGTATTACGTATTTTGGAATACGTGTACGTATTTTATCTTGTACTACATGATTTCTTGCTTAGCTTCCTTCTTGGCTTGGGTTATTCTTGGGTTGGTTCGGCTTGGCTCGGTTTGCTTTGGTTCATCATGGACCAAAAAGTGAACCCCTACCTACCACCACCATCCCCATTTATTAACCCATTCTTCTTTCTCTCTCTTCATTAACCTCTTCTTCTTCTTCCATTTACTTCTTCACCTACCAGAGAGAGAGAGAGGTCTAGGCAAGTACAACTTGCTTCAGGGAGGAACTCTAATTTTATTGTTCCATTCTCTTCCTTACAGCATTCTAACACACTTTAGTACTTGGCATTTTTACTTTCCATGGCTAGATTCTTGTAGATCTAAGTTTATTTTATTTTTGGATTTCTTGGGTTTTGATCTATTTAATCTTGTTATTTCCGAGTTTTGATGGTTCTATGTTGTAGAGCATTTCATTCTGCCCCGTTTTGACCTAAGGAAGTCTGGATTTGGACTTGGAATGAAGAAACTATGAGCCTCGGAACCCTGAACTCCTTGGTTCTTCTTCTCGGACAAGTGGAGAAGAAGAACAGAGCTGACCGCATGAACCCCCTTAGCCGCATGGCAGCACTTGACCGCATGAACCTTCGTGCGGCGAGTCTTCCAGCCGCATAGGCTTCGACATAATCCGAGCTGCATGGACTCCGTCTACCTGTAGCCACATAGGCTCGTATTCCTTATCAGCCGCGTGCGCGTTCAAATTTTTCCCAGTCGCATATACCCAATGGCGCAGCCGCATAAGACTTAGGCATGGCGCAGCCGCATATGCTCGTGATCATTCAGCCGCATGTGGACCCGCTTCCTCCCAGATGCTTAGGCATTCTTCCCTAGCCGCATGGAACTCAGTCCATTCCTAGCCGCATGAGAATCCATCTCCCCAGCCGCATGGAATGCTCTGACTCAGTCGTATGCGCCCCTCTCTTCCCGTTGGCCGCATGGGGACTAATATCTTTAGCCACATAGTTCCTGCCCCTTTTTGTAGCCGTATAGGCTTTTCCTTTATCGACCGCATGCGCCTGACCCTATTCAGCCACATGGGCTGTTCTCCTCCCAGCCGCATGAGATCATTCCTGGCCGCATAGGCCTGAGCCGCATGGTTCTCCTATAGCCTTGGGTACTGTTATTTTACTATTATTTGCCCATGTCTTGTAACCCCCCTGTGTAACTTGAGTTCTTATGGCCTACACTTTTACCTTTATTGTATATTTTTACGCCCATTTTATATCCTTACGCCTTTTGTCCTGAACTTGATAAATCACGATTTGATTGACATGAGTGAAATGACAATTGTACATGGCATGGTGTGACAAGGAACTAGCATGACACGACAGTGACCCGTAGTGGTGCACTCCTGACAAGTAAACCTTGCATGACCTGATAGTGGCCCGTCGTGGCGCACTTTTGACCAGTAAACTTGATATGATAACCTGACATGATATATCTTGATAAGCTGTTGCGACGGCTACCTGACATGACATGACCTGTATAATTAACCCAGACACCGTGGACGATTGTGCTTGTACAAATAATCCAGCCCTGTCTTGCATCATGTCTAGGAGGGGACTTCTGAGTACCACGGTCAGGAGTACCTACTGAAATGGACTAAGGCTAATAACTAGGTTAATACATTAGTCATAAAGAGATCTTCCAGCTACAGGCAATCCCGTTACCTGGGCGTGCCTGGAATCTGTAGCCTGCCGTCGAGTAGGGCACATTTCCAGCACACTGTCATGTGTTGTACCCTTCAAGCTACCTAAGGGTACATGTGTTTCCTGGACGATGTACCCACCTGAATTCAACCCCTAATTTTTGACCTGGGTAACCTGGATGGTCTGTAGGGCTTGTAGCTGTGGAATAATCTCACTGCATCTTGCTAGTAACTAGGCCTGTGATAACCCTAGCTAGTTAAAGTATCAAGCCGTACTTATTGCTTGGCCGTGATTGATTGAATGAGGAATAATCTATCTAGTCTTGATCCTATATAAATTGTTACATGTTCTGATTTTCTTACATTATCTTGCGGATAAATGAGAGAAACTAAGTCCGGTTCAGACGAAGGTTTACAATTCCGGTCCTTGTTTGGTTTAAGGATTGTAACCCGGTTATCTGAATGGTCCCATGGTTATCTTACCGTATATCCTCGTGATGTTATATTCTCTCCAGTTTTACTATTATTATTATCTTCTGTGCTAATTGCTGGTTTTAGTTCCTAAGTGAAGCTTCCTTTGTGGCACTTGCTCTTTCTGGGATCTGACCCAGCTGGTTTTGTATGGCCAGATTTCGGAGCAGCTCCAGAGGATCTACCAACTTTCCAGCCCGATGGTGGTGACTAGATGTAACCAGGGCAACGAGTGGGTTTATTTTTGATCTCCCACTTTATTGTAAAAATATTCTTTTGAGACGTTTAGCTGACGAGCACCTGTTTAGCTCGATTGCACTTACTTACTGTCTGCCTACGGGCTGTAACATGATTGACAAATCCTAGGGTTGATCATGTATGACTAAAACTCTTGCTAGTCCTAACATTTTGTAACGACTAGCTTCATGATCAACTGAATATGTAATGTTTGGGACGCCTTACTATTGTATATTTGGTGATCTTACATCTTGTAACATTTACTTACTTGCTTGTGATTGCGACACTAGGCTTGTTCATGACCTTAAGAGACTGTTGGCTTGTAGTTAAACCCTCATGTATCTAGACAGCCGTGACCGTATAGCGAGATAGAATCCATTTCATATACGTAGCTGGCTGTGTCTGCCCCCGTTCTCCAGTATTCTGGTTCTGGGGCGTGACATGGTTTAAGTGGTGGCCCATGCAGGTCTTATAAATCAAGATATGTGAGGGTTTACCGAATAGATGTCTCAATCAGTATTCGCCCTTGATCTCTGCTCGTATCTTCTGAATCCCTGGATTCTTGTCCTGATCATATGCTTGTATCGTTGATCTGTCTTGGTCCTTCCTTATTGTTCCCCATGTCGTCTTCTTCAGCGGCATCGTTACTGGACCTGCCGGTCAGCGAGGCGGAGCACTTCCCGTGGACCAGCAGCAACCCGGAGATCAAGCCCAGCATTCCGGAGTAGCCTCCAGAGTCGTGCCTTCTGGCGGAGAGCCACCAGTCCAGCCAGTTCAGCCTGCCAAACCTGATGATGGCACTTTGGTAGGACTCGTCATGACCTTGATAGCTTCCCAAGATCATCGAGGAGATGCCTTGCACCAGGCAGTGACGGATGCTTTGACCAGGGGTGGTCATCAGGGTAACAGCGCGGCCAACAGCTTCAAGCGCTTGAACCCTCCATTCTTCGATGGTAGTGAAGATGCTATCGCTGCAGATGCTTGGCTTCAGGATACATAGGTGATTCTAGAAGCAGCCAGGACCCCAGAGAACGAGAAGGTGGCCGTAGTGCGCCTGCAGTTGCTAGATCTTGCCCGCAGCTTGTGGGCAGCACAGGCCGTTGGATTAGCAACACCCATTGCTTGGGCGGTATTCAGAGAGAGATTCCAGACCAAGTATTTTGATGCTGTAGCTCGGTATAATCTACAGACGAGGTTCACCAATTTGAAGCAGATGGGCAGGACAGTCGATGGATATGCGGCCGAGTTTTCGAGGCTCAGTCGGTTTGCTCCCACTTTGGTGGCAACCGAGTATGATAGAGCCCAGCGGTTTCAGCAGGGGCTTCACCTGGAGATTCTATTGGCAGTTGAGCAGTTTGAGCATCAAACTTTTGATGCAGTCTTGAGAGCAGCTAGGAGGCATGAGTATACCTCCCAGAGGATTGTGGATAGGGCCGGAGGTCGGAAGAGATCCCACGGCCAGATGAATCAGTCTTCAGCCCTAGCCCCGGCAGCCAGGGCTTTGACTATTGGAGCTCCGAGGCAGGTGGCCTCCGTAACGTCGGTTTAGCATTCAGCTCCGACGTACCCTCAGCAGCAGAAGCAGAGGCAGTCTTCCGCAGTGGGATGTTCTCATTGTGGGAAGCCAGGCCATGTAGTGGCAGAGTGCCGCAGGGCACAGGGATTATGTCTGGCTTGTGGAGCAGCAGACCATAGGGTTGGATCCTGCCCGAATAGGGGTGGTTCGTTATCGTCCAACCTTTCTAGCTCTTCGGTGAGAGGACCAGCTCCGGTCCAGCAGCAGTAGTATCTATTGCCGAGGCCCTTGCCGCCTCAGTCCCAGGTATTCCAGCAGCAGAACCCCCAGCAGCATACTCAGGCCCAAGCCTTGAGTCAGAATAGGCAGCAAGAATTTCAGCAGAGGGGATCAGCACCCTAAGGGCATGGTCAGGCTATGGAGATGACCGCAGAGGAAGGATTGGCACCAGGAGAGGTAGTGGCAAGTACTATTCTCGTCAACTCCTTTCCAGCTTCAGCTTTATTTGATTCTGGTGCATCATATTCTTTTATGTCTGCACGATTCGCGACACGGATAGGATTGGAGCCTGAGTCATTATCAGTAAGGCTCAATATACTCACTGGTAACGGACTTGTGGGAGTCGATAGGGTGTTTTCCTCGTGTCGGATCATAGTTAGCGGTAAGGAATTTCTCGCTAGATTGATAGAGTTCCCGATGGCCGATTATGATGTGGTCTTAGGGATGGATTGGTTGAGGAACCAGTATGCTAGAATAGACTGCCATATTGGTAGGGTTGTTTTTAGCATTCCAGGTGAGCCAGAATTTTCCTTTTCCCGAGGCACAGTTGAACCTTCTCCTCCAGTATTGCGGATGGCAGTAGCAGCAGTGCAGTTGCCCCGGATAGTCGAAGAGTTTCTAGATGTTTTCCCAGAAGAGCTTCCAGGTATGCCGCCAGAACGGGAGATCGAGTTCACCATAGACTTGATTCCTGGTACGGCCCCAATATCAGCGAGGGTCTACAGGATGGCACCGTCAGAGTTGGAGATCTTGTACAAGATAATTGAAGAACTTCGAGCCAAGGGATTCATTCGTGCTAGTGGATCGCCATGGGGAGCCCCGATGCTTCTTGTTAAAAAAAAGGATGGTACGTCCAGGTTATGTGTTGATTATCGTACCTTGAACTCAGTGACAATCAAGAACAGATACCCTCTCCCGAGGATAGATGACTTGTTTGATCAGCTCAAAGGGGCAGCAGTATTCTCGAAGATCGACTTGCACTCAGGATATCACCAGATCAGGGTCAGAGAGCAGGACATCCCGAAGACAGCTTTCAGGTCTAGGTATGGGCATTGGGAGTTCCTTGTTATGCCCTTTGGAGCAACCAATGTGCCGGCGGTATTCATGGATCTCATGAATCGCATCTTCATGCCTTACTTGGATCAGTTTATGATTGTGTTCTTGGATGACATCCTGGTCTATAGAAAGAGTGAGGCGGAGCATGAGCAGCATCTCCGCGTGGTTCTTCAGATTCTCAGGGAGCACCAGTTGTATGCCAAGTTCAGTAAATGTGAGTTCTGGCTCGATCGTATTTCGTACTTGGGTCATATCATCACCAGAGGAGGAGTAAAAGTGGATCCCCAGAAGATTGTGGCCATTGAGTCGTGGCCAGTGCCCAGCACAGTCGTAGAAGTTCGCAGTTTCCTTGTATTGGCCGGCTACTACCGGCGGTTTGTTTCAGATTTTGCTCGAATTTCAGCGCCATTGACCCAATTGACCCGCAAGGATGTACAGTTTGCTTGGACAGTAGAATGTCAGGATTCATTCGAGAAGTTGAAGCGAGGCTTGATGACGGCTCCTATCCTCGCGCTTCCAGATGGAACTGGAGGATTTTCAGTATATTGTGATGCTTCCGGCAGAGGCCTAGGATATGTTCTGATGCAGCATGGGAAGGTAATAGCTTATGCGTTACGACAACTTCATGATCATGAGAAGAATTACCCAACCCATGACTTGGAGCTGGCAGCAGTAGTGTTTGCACTTAAGTTGTGGAGGCACTACTTGTACGGAGATAGGGTGGAGATTTTCACCGACCATAAGAGTCTGAAGTATGTTTTCACCCAGAAGGATCTTAACATGCGTCAGAGGAGATGGCTGGAGCTACTTGTGGATTATGATGTCAACTTGCAGTATCATCCCGGGAAGGCCAACGTTGTTGCAGATGCATTGAGCAGGAGAGCCGGAGTTTATTTCCTAACAGCGTAACCAGAGCTGTTAGCAGATCTCCAGAAGATGGGTATTGAAGTTGTCCTCCCTTCCAGTGTGGCATTGATGGCCAGCATACAAGTTCAGTCCACTATAGTCGAGAGGATCCGGATGGCACAGTCAGCAGATTCCAAGCTTCAGCGACTCAGAGCAGAGTGTGAGGCAGGCCAAAGACCGGAGTTATGCATTCATGAAGACGGTACACTTAGGCATAGTAAGCGTCTTTGTGTACCTAGTGGAGATATCAGACAGAAAATCATGGCAGAGGCTCACAGTTCTCAATATTCCATTCATCCGGGCGGTACGAAGATGTACCGTGATATCCGTCAGCACTTTTGGTGGAATGGCATGAAGAGGGAGATAGCCCGGTTTGTCTCTCATTGTTTAGTCTGCCAATAAGTTAAGGCTGAACATCAGAGGCCCGCTAGACTTCTTCAGCCCTTGCCGATTCCAGAATGGAAGTGGAAACATGTGACCATGGATTTTATGACCGGATTACCTAGATCCCCAGCCGGTAGAGATACTATTTGGGTTATAGTTGATAGGCTCACGAAGGTGGCTCACTTTCTCCCGTTCAGAGTTGGTCAGTCGACAGCTCAGTTAGCAGAGATGTACCTCAGGCAGATAGCCAGGTTGCACGGAGTGCCAGTCAGTATCACCTCGGACCGAGATTCAAGATTCACATCTCACTTTTGGCGTAGCCTGCAGGAGAGTTTGGGAACTCGTCTCCAGTTCAGTTCAGCATATCATCCGCAGACAGATGGTCAGTCGGAGCATACGATCTAGACTCTTGAAGATATGTTGCGGTCCTGTACACTTGACTTCGATGGTTCCTGGGAAGATCACTTGCACCTGGTGGAGTTCTCGTACAATAACAGTTTCTAGGCCAGCATCCAGATGGCACCGTTCGAGGCACTGTATGGTAGGAAGTGCAGATCCCCGCTAGCATGGGACGATGTCGAAGAAAGACAGATGCTCGGCCCAGAAATAATTGTCCAGACAGTTGAAGTGGTCAGAAGAGTCAGGGATCATCTTCGAGTTGCCCAAGATCGCCAGCGCCATTGGGCCGATTCTCATCGGTGCCCTCTCGAGTTTTCTGTCGGCGATCATGTATTCCTGAGGATTTCTCCTAACCATGGCGTCATTCGTTTCAGCGTACAGGACAAGCTTAGTCCTAGGTATATAGGATCGTTCGACATTCTGGAGCGAGTAGGAGATGTATCCTATCGTCTCGCTCTTTCGCCGTCGCTAAGCGAGGTGCATGACGTGTTCCATGTATCCTAATTACGACGGTATATTCCGGACCCGAGCCATATCCTGGATCATTCGAAATTGGTTGTTGGTACCAACCTTTCGTATGAGGAGAGGCCCGTGTCTATATTGGACCGAAGAGAGAAGACACTCAAGAACAAGACTATCAAGTTAGTCCGAGTCGCTTGGGGTCATCACTCTTTGGGTGAGTCAACGTGGGAGCGTGAGGATGACATCCGATCGCGATATCCCGACTTGTTTGACTCGTGAGGTATAATGTCTTCCTTATGCCTCATGCCTTCGATTCCTTGCTTGAATGAGTGATTGCCTGCCTAGTTATAGCTTGCTTGTGATTAATGTAGCTTGTCCTTGTCTCTCTAGCCTCTTAATTAAATTCCGAGGACGGAATTCTTTTAAGGTGGGTAGAGTTGTAAAGCTTGTGGTTCGTATTACGTATTTTGGAATACGTGTATGTATTTTATCTTGTATTGCATGATTTCTTGCTTAGCTTCCTTCTTGGCTTGGGTTATTCTTGGGTTGGTACGGCTTGGCTCGGTTTGCTTTGGTTCATCATGTACCAAAGAGTGAACCCCTACCTACCACCACCATCCCCATTTATTAACCCATTCTTCTTTCTCTCTCTTCATTAACCTCTTCTTCTTCTTCCATTTACTTCTTCACCTACCAGAGAGAGAGAGAGAGAGGTCTAGGCAAGTGCAACTTGCTTCATGGAGGAACTCTAATTTTATTGTTTCATTCTCTTCCTTACAGCATTCTAACACACTTTAGTACTTGGCATTTTTACTTTTCATGGCTAGATTCTTGTAGATCTAAGTTTATTTTATTTTCGGATTTCTTGGGTTTTGATCTATTTAATCTTGTTATTTCCGAGTTTTGATGGTTCTATGTTGTAGAGCATTTTATTCTGCCCCGTTTTGACCTAAGAAAGTCTAGATTTGGACTTCGGATGAAGAAATTATGAGCCTCGAAACCCTGAACTCCTTGGTTCTTCTTCTCGGACAAGTGGAGAAGAAGAACAGAGCTGACCGCATGAACCCCCTTAGCCGCATGGCAGCACTTGACCGCATGAACCTTCGTGCGGTGAGTCTTCCAACCGCATAGGCTTCGGCATAATCCGAGCCACATGGACTCCGTCTACCTGCAGCCGCATAGGCTCGTATTCCTTATCAGCCGCATGCGCGTTCATATTTTTCCCAGTTGTATATACCCAATGGCGCAGTCGCATAAGACTTAGGCATGGCGCAGCCGCATATGCTCGTGATCATTCAGCCGCATGTGGACCCGCTTCCTCCCAGATGCTTAGCATTCTTTCCTAGCCGCATGGAACTCAGTCCATTCCTAGCCGCATGAGAATCCATCTCCCCAGCCGCATGGAATGCTCTGACTCAGTCGTATGCGCCCCTCTCTTCCCGTTGGCCGCATGGGGACTGATATCTTTAGCCGTATAGTTCATGTCCCTTTTCGTAGCCGCATAGGCTTTTCCTTTATCGACCGCATGTGCCTGACCCTATTCAGCCACATGGGCTGTTCTCCTCCCAGCCGCATGAGATCATTCCTGGCCGCATAGGCCTGAGCCGCATGGTTCTCCTATAGCCCTGGGTACTATTATTTTACTATTATTTGCCCATGTCTTGTAACCTCCTGTGTAACTTGAGTTCTTATGGCCTACACCTTTACCTTTATTGCATATTTTTACGCCCATTTTATATCCTTACGCCTTTTGTCCTGAACTTGATAAATCACGATTTGATTGACATGAGTGAAATGACAATTGTACATGGCATGGTGTGACAAGGAACTAGCATGACACGACAGTGACCCGTAGTGGTGCACTCCTGACAAGTAAACCTTGCATGACCTGATAGTGGCCCGTCGTGGCGCACTTTTGACCAGTAAACTTGATATGATAACCTGACATGATATATCTTGATAAGCTGTTACGACGGCTACCTGATATGACATGACCTGTATAATTAACCCAGACACCGTGGGCGATTGTGCTTGTACAAATAATCCAGTCCTGTCTTGCATCATGTCTAGGAGGGGACTCCTGAGTACCACGGTCAGGAGTACCTACTGAAATGGACTAAGGCTAATAACTAGGTTAATACATTAGTCATAAAGAGATCTCCCAGCTACAGGCAATCCCGTTACCTGGGCGCGCCTGGGATCTGTAGCCTGCCGTCGAGTAGGACACATTTCCAGCACACTTTCATGTGTTGCACCCTTCAAGCTACCTAAGTGTACATGTGTTTCCTGGACGATGTACCCACTTGAATTCAACCCCTAATTTTCGACCTGGGTAACCTGGATGGTCTGCAGGGCTTGTGGCTGTGGAATAATCTCACTGTATCTTGCTAGTAACTAGGCCTGTGATAACCCTAGCTAGTTAAAGTATCAAATCGTACTCATTGCTTGGCCGTGATTGATTGAATGAGGAATAATCTATCTAGTCTTGATCCTGTATAAATTGTTACATGTTCTAATTTTCTTACATTATCTTGCGGATGAATGGGAGAAACCAAGTCCGGTTCAGACGAAGGGTTACAATCTCGGTCCTTGTTTGGTTTAAGGATTGTAACCCGGTTATCTGAATGGTCCCATGGTTATCTTACCGTATATCCTCGTGATGTTATATTCTCTCCAGTTTTACTATTATTATTATCTTTTGTGCTAATTGCTGGTTTTAGTTCCTAAGTGAAGCTTCCTTTGTGGCACTTGCTCTTTCTGGGATCTGACCCAGCTGGTTTTGTATGGCCAGATTTTGGAGCAGCTCTAGAGGATCTACCGACTTTCCAGCCCGATGGTGGCGACTAGACGTAACTATGGCAACGAGTGGGTTTATTTTTTATCTCCCACTTTATTGTAAAAATATTCTTTTGAGGCGTTTAGCCGACGGGCACCTGTTTAGCTCGATTGCACTTACTTACTATCTGCCTACTGTCTGTAACATGATTGACAAATCCTAGGGTTGATCATGTATGACTAAAACTCTTGCTAGTCCTAACATTTTGTAACGACTAGCTTCATGATCAACTGAATATGTAATGTTTGGGACGCCTTACTATTGTATATTTGGTGATCTTACATCTTGTAACATTTACTTACTTGCTTGTGATTGAGACACAAGGCTTTTTCATGACCTTAAGAGACTGTTGGCTTGTAGTTAAACCCTCATGTATCTAGACAGCCGTGACCGTATAGCGAGATGGAATCCATTTCATATACGTAGCTGGCTGTGTCTGCCCCCGCTCTCCAGTATTCTGGTTCTGGGACGTGACATCTTCCAAACCACTTTTTCCTAAAGCGTCCTTCCAACTTATCTCAAATCTTCTATAGTCTCTGAATTATACACATTGTCTTTGAAATAGCCATAATAAAGTTTAGTAGCTAGTGGACCAAGTTTATATCAAAATTTACTCATGATATGCCAAAGACAGAAACGATGGATTGTAGTTGTAAGAAATTTAGGTATCACCTGCATTTTTGACGGACATTGGTTAGTAATTATCACTTTTGGTGGAGTAGAAAAAACTTTGAGCCATTGTTTAAACAACCAAGTAAATGATTCTTTTGACTCAATGTTTAAAAAAGCACATGCTAATACAATAGTTTGACCATGATAGTTAACTCCAGTGAGTGGAGCAACGATCATGCAATATTCATTAGTATTATACGTTGTATCAAACACAACTACATCACCAAAGAGTGATAAGCTTCTCTTGCAACAGAGTCCAGCCAGAAACATCTAGTCATATTGTTGTGTTCATCTTTCTTAATATTAAAATAAAATGAAGGGTTTTTCACCTTTTATGATAGGAAATATTCTTTCAAGCACCTTGCATCATGCCCCTTTCTTTTTTTCTTTCTTAGTCCTTTTATAATTTATGATATCTTTCTCAATACACCCTAAATTTTTAATCATGCATGCTTGTTTTGCCATCAGTCGAAGTTGTTGGCTTGTTGGTACATTTGTCGCTTCAAAGTCTTATACTAGATCCTTTGCAACACTTACCTTATGGTGCGACCTTAAAAGTGCACTTTTCCAGGAGTTGAAAGGGGATGATTATGGTCTCCGATGAAAAGTGAGACACAAAAAAGTGCATTATGCTTATTCCGTATGGCATTCATTTTGGCTTTGCAATCATAGGGAGTTCTGCCTCGCATCCTTAAATTCTTATTTTCTAGGTTTTTCCTCTTTCACTCATGACACAAGTTTGTTTCTACTTCCTTTGAACATACAAAGTTTTTCCAAGTCCATATGTCAGTACCCTTCTTCTTTTTGCCCCCACCTTTTCTTGTGCTAAAATATTTTTGTTTTGCATATGTATTGTAGAATTCAACATCTTTACAAGTTTCAAACTCTTGTATTTTTTTGGGTTTTGGCTCTTCGGAACTTAGAGAAAAAAATATTTGAATGGACGATTGTTCTTCCATTCTGTATAAAAATTATGCCAACAAGAAACTGTAAGCTTAAACTTGATGCATCGTAACTTGATTATTGAAGTTGACTTTACCAAAAAAATACTTTATTTTATTTATTAAAACTACTAACAATCTATTTTTTTTGCTAATGTCAAAAGCTTAAATATAAATGAAATATAAAAAAATGGTTGGTGAAATATGAAAATAATATCTCATTTTATGCAACAATATGCTCAAATATCAAAATGTCCTTCTTGCTTGCAAATTATTGATTCGAAATGAATGACTAATGTAATATTAGTGTTGGGCGCATGCGGAAGCGTTTGTCAACCCACCTGATCAAAACCTACCCCCGTCTAACGGACACTATGGTGGTGACGTATGTTACCTGGACAAATCTCAACAATCTCCACCTTAGCTCGTTTCCGCTAGACAAATAACCTTAGTACCTTGCTACATTTGTTCGTTCCTGCTAGCCGAACAACCTTAGCACCCCTGCTACCTTTTGTTCGTTCCCGTCAGTATTATTAGTGGCACGGAATGAAGCGAGATATAGCTCGTTTCATGGCCAACTGTTTGCTATGCCAACAAGTGAAGGTCGAGCACGAGAGGACGGCCGGATTATTGCAGCCGCTACCCATTCCCGAGTGGAAGTGGAAGCACATTACGATGGACTTCGTCATAGGATTTCCTCGGAGTCCTAGTGGACGAGATGCGGTATGGGTGATTATTGATAGACTTACCAAATCGGCCCACTTCTTACCTTTTAGAGTGGGACAGTCCACGAAAGTTTTGGCGGAGATGTATATGAAGTAAATAGTAAAGCTACACGGTGTACCAGTTAGCATCGTGTCAGATTGTGACTCGAGGTTTGCCTCACACTTTTGGAGGAGTATTCATGACAGTTTGGGTATGCGTTTGAAGTTTAGCACGGCGTACCATCCGTAGACAGACGGCCAATCAGAGCGTATGATTCAGACGCTAGAGGATATGATGAGAGCGTGTATGCTTGACTTCGACGGATCATGGAAAGACCACCTTCATCTTGTGGAGTTCTCTTACAACAATAGCTATCAAGCGAGCATTCAGATGGCTCCGTTTGAAGCATTATATGGAAGGAAGTGTCGATCTCCTGTCTGTTGGAGCGACATCGGAGAGCGACAGATATTGGGACCCGAGTTGGTTTTGAGCACAGTGGAGAAGGTTAAAAAGATACAAGACCACCTGCGAGCAGCGCAGGATCGACAGAAGCAGTGGGCAGATAATCATCGTCTACCTTTGGAGTTCAAGGAAGGCGACCATGTTTTCTTGAAGATATCCCCCATCAGAGGCACGATTCGATTCGGAGGACATAGCAAGTTAAGTCCAAGATACATCGGTCCTTTTGATATCTTGGAGTGTGTGGAAGAAGTTGCTTATAGATTGGCCTTGCCACCGTTGCTAGAGGGAGTGCATGACGTGTTCCACGTGTCTCAGCTAAGGAGGTACGTGGCAGACAGCAATCATGTACTTGATCACTCCGAGATCACCGTTGGACCGAGTTTGTCGTACGAAGAGCAACCAGTAGGTATCCTCGATCGCCGAGTGAAGGTGTTGCGGGATCAATCTATACCATTGGTTCGCCTGGCATGGAAGCATCACTCGCCAGGGGAGTCTACTTGGGAGCGCGAGGACGACATCCGAAACCGTTACCCGCAATTGTTCGAAGACTAAGGTACGTCTTGCATGATTAAACCCTTCCAATTTTTGCATTGCATTTGACCCCCTACCTTAATTTAATTTCGAAGACGAAATTTTCTTTAAGTTGGGTAGGATGTAAACTCCCATATTTTATGCAAAATTTATTTTTACAATTTTATTATTTTTATACATATTTTATTTCTTTCGTTGCAGTTAAGGTATGTATATATATAACTATATTTGTTATAAAAAAAAGAAATTAACCCGGCACTGTAGCTTGCAAAGCTAAACCCGAGCCCGCTATTCCTCTCGGCTTAGAGAAAAAAAAATATCGAATCGAAAGATTTGATTTCAATCAAATCTTCACCAATAAAATCCCAGAAAATTTCGCCTTAAACCCTGGGAGATTCTCTACGAGATAGACTCAAATCCGAGTTTAAATCGGATTAGAAACTCCAGAATTTTTAAACCAAAAACTATTCGGAAGGAGTGTATAGGTATATATATACGCGGATGAGCGAGGAGAATTCTTCCTAGAACTTTTCCAAATTGCTCGCACCCCCGACCCTAACCTGCACTCCAGTACGACCCCGACCTCTGGCGAACTCCCTCCGACCGCCAGCGCCGCCGCGTGATGCCGGAGAGGACCGCCGAACCGACAGCAACCCGGGACCCCTGCTCGGTTCAGTCGCACAGGTACTCACTTCCCATCGACTTACCTCCTCGTTTGTTATGTCATTTTCGAATCTACGAAGTCTGAGATGAAGCCTATATAACCCCCTTTCGAACCCTTCGAAGGGATTCGAACATCGAGGGTCGACCAACCCGAGAGCTCGACGTAAAGTCAAGCAAAAACCCATCTCGAACACGTAGTTGTAAGGCTGTCAAAGCCCAAACTTGTAAGCCACTTTTCGAACTAAATAGTAAGGTTTTTGAGAAACAAATTAAACACCCATGTAGACAACATAACCAAGAACAGAACGCACTTCGTAGAACCTTATTTCGTTCATTATACAGAGAATGGCGTGATGTTAAACTTGTGCGAGAAACTGGTTTTATATAACTGAAATTCTGAAAAATCTCCCCGATACGGCACATTCCCCGACGAACCGGGCGACGTGGTCGTGCACTATATGCATCGAAAGGCGCTTATGGATGTTGCCGACGTGTGGAAACTAACGGAACCTGAATTCGTTGCGTGTGCGCGACAAAATCAGTGCGTATCCGTCGAGATACCTCCGCATCGATGTTTTACAAACTTGACCATAACTTCGTGTACAGTCGTCGGATAGAGACGAAACTTGCGCCAACAGGTCCGAATCAAAATTCTGGTCTTGTGTGCCAAGTTTGGTCCAAATCTGAGAAGGTCGACCGGGACGCCTATTTGGCGGGCCCTGCGACCCGATCCAACGAGCAATTTTGTGCACGGCTCATCGAAATCAAAAATTGGACATACCATTGGTTTCGTCTCCTCAAACTGGATCCGTAGACATGTAGTTTAACGACTTTAGAGACCGTAGATATTGGCGCACGTTTCGGTGTAAAACGGGTCCAACGACGGATATCGTTTTGATCCGAAATTACGATTTTGCCCCTGTTCCAGAATTGGACTTTTGGACAGACGTTTCCTAGGTTTATCACTTATTTCGAGAACGTTCTTGATGTTTGTTTTAGCATCCGGAGCCGTTCGTGGATCCTGAGGTTTTGTGTCGACGTGACTAGTTGCTTGGAGTTGCTATTTCTGCACCGCCAGGCAAGATACCTTGCCACCTTACTCTATGATTTATGTATTCTTATTTTTAGTTGTTATTTTTTAGTATTTCTTATTTGTTAATATTATAAAACTGTGCGTCCAAGTCACACTTGGGTACAGGCGACTCTATCGGTCGTTTTTTCTCGCTTTTATTTATTTCTCTTGCATTGACTTAGTCTAGTGACCACCCATTTGTTGATGAGGTATCGGTATATCTCATACGGCCTTGACACTTGCTTTACCACGTGTTATGAGTCACATGTAGGATACGTGCTCGCATAGTCGGCTGGCCACCGATACGTACGAGGCGTGCGACGGACAGGAGTAACTGCCAATAGAATTACAAGCTAGTAGACTTGGCAGTTACTAGAGGTTTCATGAGTCATGGATGTGACCCTACTAGGCATTGGGTTGGGAGAACAGTTTCCTTAACGTATGGGTCCCTTATGCACTTTTCTATTACTGATCCTGCTGGCCTCTGACATTCGAAGAATGTTATGCTTTGAGGTCCCTGGTATCCTGATGGGACCATACCTGAGTTACCTGCTCTTGAGCTAGATGCCCATGCGTTGAAGGTCTGTTCTTAACTGCATTATCACTGTAGAACTGGTAGGCGCCCTATTGCATGCATCCCTTTCTTCTTATTATATTATCACAGTTACATGGCATGGTATTTTCTTGTATCTTGTTACGTCCCTCTGAGGACCTAGTTATCTCTCCAGGATTAGACGACTTTCCGCAGGAGTACGGAGCAGTACAGGATCCAGCCTATATTGATGACGAGGCATCTCCCGCTGACTTCTAGCTTATTGATTTCCTTGAGACATTTTATTGGATATTTTTACATCTATTTATATTTCTATTTTGCGGAGGTTGGACTCCGATCATTGTGACTATTTATCATAGTTGTTTGGAGTGGAAGTGACCACCCGGCTATCTTTTGATACACTCATTTATTATCTGGACATTATTATCTTCTGTGTTGAGCTGTGATAAGACTAGATTATATTATTCTGGCCTATGACGATTTATTATACAGCTTATGTATGTATACGAGGGTTCCATATATTGGAGTATTCTTCGTATATATGCAGCTGGCATGTTCACGTACTCGGTCATATATATTTTGGGACTGGGGTGTTACATGTTTTTGTGGTGGCCCATACAGGTCTAGAAAATATTGTTGGGTTATATGACTGTGCCCAACAAGCCTGCATATAGGAATAGGAATAGTATCTCATCCAGCACTACTATATCCCTTGACTTCCAAACTTCTTTTCAAATTCCTTCGATTAATTGATTTCCCTCACATCTAACATCTCCTAATATCGTCTTATTCTTCCTCGTGCCAACAGTATGAATCTAAGAAGCGGACGCACTTCTGCCTTGACCATCACATCTGGTGAAGAGGCTACCCCGGAAGGACAGAACCCTTCGATGACTCCGGTGACACCATACCAGCCAGGGCAGTCGCAGCCTACTACGACACCGACGACGGTGCACCCAGAGATCGCAGCACCCCCAGTCAGCCAGGCTGGGCAGACCACTACAGTACCACCAGAAGGGAATGTACCACTGCCTCCACCACCACCTTTTCCTCAGCAGTTTCCACCACAGTCAGGACCTCAGATGCCTCCACCACTAACTGATGGGAGCCCTACTTCCCAGTTTAGGTACGCCATGATGCAGGCTCAGTAGTAGCAGACTAAGCTGATGAGACAGACCATGATGGCAGCATTGGCTAGACCTCTACCTCCGGCACCGGTACCAGCACCAGCACTGGCTCTGCATCCTTATGAAGGCTCTATCAAGAACTTCACAGACATGAACCCCAAGGCCTTCAGAGGAACGGAGAAGCCACTAGAGGTGTCACAATGGCTCATTAGTACGAAGAAGCTACTGAAGGCATCCCAGTTGCCAGTTCGAGATAGGATGACAGCAGTAGACCTACTATTAGAGGATAATGCCCACCATTGGTGGAAGGCGGAGGAGAGACGATTAGGCATTGGGATCACTTGGAAGCTGTTCTATGATCTATTCTATGAGATATTCTTTCCCATACATGTTCGAGATGGTCTATACGACCAATTCCTTTATCTGAAGCAAGAAAATGTGACAGTTGATGAGTATGACTCAAAGTTCAATCGTCTGAGTAGATTTGGTGCGGGACTGATCCCGACCGAGTTAAAGAAGGCGAGGAGATTCCACCAGGGGCTAGCACCAGAGCTCAAGTCTTATACGACTACACAATCTCGAGTCTCCTATTCAGCTATCTTGGAGGAAGCTCGTGCTCCAGAGATTCTTCGCAAGGAGCAGCAGAAGACATCGAGACGTCATACACCAGCAGTGACACCAGCCCGAGCTACTCCGGGTGGACCTATTAGGAGGCCCACAGGACAGTTCCGGCAGAGGCCCACACCTTATTAGAATCCCACTTGCAACTATTGCGGGAAGCAGGGACACCTCTTGAAGGAATGTCAAACCCGACTTGGAGCATGCTTGAGATGCGGGTCAGGACAACACAAGGTGAAGGATTGTTTGTAGTGCCCCGTCCCTACATCGTGCCCCGTTCTCCGTCCATAGGGTACGCGAGAAAGGAACATTGTCGCTGTCGATTCGGTCGAGACCGATAGGTCGGGATCGATCGAATCGGTCGAACGGGAATGGTTGAATTAAGATCCACTCTCCGTTATGGAATGGCTTCTTCGGAACCAAGTCCCAAATTCAGCGGGTTGTGCCTTAAGGATTGACTCTGCGGCTGAGTCGGAAGAGACCTCACGTTGCTCTGTTTTTTACGCCGCTTGCGTTGGTTTTGGCTTGGTTTTCTGAATGCATTTTCGTGAATGTTTTCGATGGTTTTCATGGCTTGTATTTCGAACTCGTATTTTCTATCGAACTTCTTGAATAATACAGTATTCTAATCGGTTGTTTGTGCGATTTCAGGTAATCGCGTAGGCGACGTCTAGCGCGACCAACAAGTTCTCTCGCCTGAAGTAAACTCAAGGTGAGTGGTTGACCTTTCTCTTCTCGACCCCTTCTTAGGTAAAGCGATAGTGTTGTTGCGATTGAAAGAATAAATGCAAGGGCACGGATACGATAAAATGAGCATGTTTTCAAAGAGAATGTAGGCTATATCTTAATAACTAAAATTGTCTTTGTACGGTCATTGGACAGCTCATGCACGAGGAACGGCTTCCTCGAGCGATACCCCGAGACACGGGATCGTTTCAGCCTAGGAGGAAGCAAAAGATAGCTGAGCTCGATGAAAGCAAAACATGGTTAGTCGGAGAACTTGCAGTGGGGCTCACTACCCGCGCTGAAAGGGTCGTCGTCTAACACAGCTATAGTCCAAAATGGCTTGTGGTGTCAGTGACCTTCACATATACAAACTGCATATGAAAATGATAACAATTGACAGGGAAGAACATAGTAAGTCTAATAAGGTGCGGCGCAGTCCGCCGTGGATAAGTTTCAATATATTTCATATTACGCTTGTCATATGCTTGTTTGAAATTCATTAGGATGGTTAGAAACATTCACAAACTAAGTCATATAAACTCTTCAACCAAATAAGAGCTCGAAACTTAAATAGCCATGCACCAGTACAAAGTGTAATGTACTGATCCTCGCTCTCCATGCAGGTACCCTGAACCACGAAGGGCATGCCACTTAAAGCTTAAGGCGAAGTGAACACTTTTGAAGCCTCGTCCGTGTGTTGAAGGCTTGTTTCCGAATCCTTTTGAAGACTCCGCACTCAGTACAAAAGAATAAAAGATGACGACTCGACTTCCCTCGATAGCAGGTGGAAAGTGTAATTGTTTTGCTTGTAGAAAGGGATGTAATATATGGAACGACTATCTCATCAGCGTTCGTTTTGTAAGTTGAGTCATGTTGTAAGCCCGTACGGTACTGATTGTAAAGGAGTCATGTAAATAAAGTTTTATTATCAATGAAAAGTTTCTATTTCAAATGTGTCAATCAATTTTCTCTGCGTACTCTAACTTGATGTTGTGTTTCGGATAACCATATGACTATGCCTTGTGCGATCGTAACTTAGGTTCGCACGACATCACGTCCGGAGGATGACTATCGATTCTACGGAATCGGGGCGTGACATAATGGTATCAGAGCACGGCTTTACATCCTTTGGCCTCATGTCTAGAGTTTCAAACCTTTGACCTTGCGTCATTGAGATAAGTTGTTCCATACAATAAGTCCGTAATAATTTGAGACTGATGCGTTTGCCTTCGTATTGCAGAAGTGCCGGAACCCACGGCCGAGCAAGAGCAGAGCGCTTCTAACAGCTCTAGTAGTTCGCGGACCGGAGCTTCTAACAATACCATCGAAAGGATGTTGCGCATGATGGAGGCACAGCAGAAACAGTCCGAGAACCGACATCAACAGATAGAGGCACGACAGGCCCAGTTCGAAGCTCGCTTCGATGCACAAGCTAAGCTGCAACAAAAGCAACTAGATACTCTGCAGCAGATCGTCCAGACAATTGTGGCCAACGGAAATTTTGTGACTGTGCCTACTGCCACCGTGCCGACAGTCCAACCCATCGAAGTCGACACGGAGGAGCCCGAGCGTCAACCAACGGCACCGAAAAGATACAACTTTAAAGTGTCAGAATTCAAGAAAGTGTGCCGCATGTGCTTCAGCGGTACCGAAGGCCCTTCTATGGCAATCGACTGGTTGGAAGAGCTGGAAGATCACTTCGAGCTCCTTGGCATTGAAGAATCAAAGTAAGTCGCCTGCGCACAACTTTTACTATGGTTGAACGCGCACAACTGGTGGGCCATGCACAAGCGAGCGATCCGACGCGACAACAACTTAGTGCCGATCTCTTGGGCCACGTTCCATAAAGCCTTTGAAGTCGAGTACCTTCCCTCCGCCATTCGCCAAGAGAAGGAGAATGAAGTCATGCAGTTGAGGCAATAGAACCGGAAAGTAGAACAGTATGCCACAGAATTCAACAAATTGTCCAAATTTGTTGGTGCGTTTCTTCCTACAGAGGAGTGCCGTGTGCGACGGTTCGAAGTGGGTCTACGACGCTCTATCGGTACGCATGTAGGGGTTCTGGAGTACAAGACCACGGGCGATGCTCTAAATTATGCTCTCTGTCTTGAGAGCCAGTACCCTCCTGTTGCTGCAGACTTTGTGCATCATTCCAATCACAAACGTCCTAGCCATACGGGAGGCAACAATCACGCCGGAAAGCATCCAAACAACGGGGGCAACCAGGGACAGAATACTAGGTCTCGTTGCACAAAATGTAATTTCATCGGACACGATACCAGCGAGTATCGTACCCTGAACATAGATTGTCACTTTTATGGGAAAAAGGGACACTACGCTAAAGATTGTCTTTCCCGACTGCGAAGACAGGACGCTTCGCCACAACAAAATCATCAAAATCGAGGCCCAGCTCCTCGAGCTCCTCAACATGTACAACAGAATGGCCAGGATCGTCGCCCCAATGCCCAGGGTCGCGTCTACGACATGACTCGAGATGAAGTGCTTGCATCAGATACGGTAGTGACAGGTATACTAAATTTCAATAATGTGCCTGCTCGTGTACTATTTGATTCAGGTGCTTCACATAGTTTTATATCGGCAGACTTTGTCGTCGAGCACAAATTTCCTATAATATTATTAGATCTCGACCTTAGCGTAAGTACACCTTCAGGCACACCACTACTCACAAATTTAGCTTGTGGCGACGGGATCATCTGTATTGGGGGTCAAAAGATCGATCTTGATACAATAGTTCTAGATATGAAGGACTTCGACATCATACTGGGTATGGATTGGCTCGGTCCTTGCAACGCCATCATCGACTGCACAAGAAAGAAGGTCACCTTCCGCATACCTGGAGTGCCTAAATTCTGCTACTCATATGGTGAAGCATCGTCGACGTGCATGGTGATCTCGACAATTTCTGCTCGAAGGATGCTGCATTCAGGATGCAAAGGCTACTTGGCGTCTGTTCGAGATATGCGAATGGAAAGTGCAAACGTAGGTCAGACCGACGTTGTGGCAGAATTCCCCGACGTGTTCCCAGACGAGCTACCCGAAATGCCCCCCCGGTCGAGAAATCGAATTCACCATCGATACATTCTCTGACACCCGGTCGATCTCAAAAGTTCCGTACAGAATGGTCCCGACAGAACTAAAAGAGCTCAAGATTCAGCTGCAAGAGTTACTCGACAAGGGATTCATCCGTCCAAGTGTCTCGTCATGGGGTGCGCCTGTGCTATTTGTCAAAAAGAAGGATGGATCGATGTGGCTCTGCATCCAGTATCGAGAATTGAATAAGGCCACCGTCCGAAACAAATACCCCATGCCCCGCATCGACGACTTGTTTGACCAGCTCCAAGGTGCAACGATATTTTCGAAGATTGATCTGCGATCAGGTTACCACCAACTCAAGGTCAAGCCAGACAACATACCGAAGTCTGTCTTCCGTACTCGCTACGGCCACTACGAGTTCTTGGTAATGCCATTCGGTCTGACAAACACCCCTGCCATCTTCATGGATCTGATAAATTGGGTGTTCCGTCCGTTCATTGACAAATTCGTAGTAGTCTTCATCGACGACATCCTCGTCTACTCGAAGGATCAAATACAACATGCAGAACACCTACGGACGGTACTCTAAACCCTTCGAGAGAATCAGTTGTATGCAAAGAGGAGCAAGTGCGAATTCTTGCTGAACAACATCTTATTTCTCGGGCACATCATCTCCATCGCGGGTATCTCAGTCGATCCGAAGAAAGTTGAGGCAGTTGCTGATTGGAAACAGTCCGCTTCAGTTAGCGAGATTCGAAGCTTCCTAGGCTTGGCGGGATACTACCGACGCTTTGTGAAGGACTTCGCATAGATTGTATCGCCGTTGACTCGCCTCACCCAAAAAGGAGTCGCATTCGAGTGGTCAGACGACTGTGAAGCTTCCTTCCAAGAGCTCAAACAACGACTCATTTTGGCCCCGATACTTGCACTTCCTGAAGGGACTGAGGGATTTCAAATCTTCAGCGATGCTTTTTGCCAGGGCTTGGGGTGTGTGCTCAAGCAGCAGGATAAGGTGATATCTTTTGCTTCCCGGTAGTTGAAGCCGCACGAGAAGAACTACCCACGCACGACCTAGAACTAGCGGCAATTGTGTTCACGTTGAAGCTGTGGCGTCACTATCTCTATGGCATGGCGTACAGGATTTATACGGACCACAAAAGCCTCAAGTATCTCTTCACCCAGAAAGAACTGAATTTGCGGCAGAGGCGATGGCTTAAACTGATCAAAGACTACACCTTATCAATCGACTATACCTCGGACAAAGAAAGTGTTATAGCAGATGCGCTGAGCCGGAAGTACTTAGCTTCATTATGCATCAACAGTCGATTGCTGCATGACTTGGAAGGAATGGACATTGAACTCCGAGTTCATTTTGAAGATGTAAAACTGGCACAACTGCGGCTGGAACCGAGCCTATTGGAGAAAATCAAGTCTGCTCAAAAGGATGACCCATACCTGGAGAAGATGCAGAAGCTGATATCGATAGGAAAAATGTCCGAATTTGTAAAGGACGAGTCGGGAGTGTTGCGAGTAAAGGGACGGCTATGCGTTCTGGATGACGCAGAACTTAGAAAGGAGATAATGTCGGAGGCGCATTATGCAAAATATTCCTTGCATCCTGGTAGCACCAAGATGTATAAGGACCTCCGCATTGTCTTTTGGTGGCACGGCATGAAGAGGGACGTAGCACTCTTTGTGTCGAAGTATATGGCCTGTCAACAAGTTAAAACCGAGCACCAGCGACCGGGCGGGGAGATGCAGAACCTTGCCATTCCAGAGTGGAAGTGGGATCTTGTCACTATGGACTTTGTTGTTGGCTTGTCGAGGATGCCGCGGGGAAACGACGTCGTCTGGGTCATCGTTGATCGACTAACCAAGTCAACGCACTTTATAGCCATTAAAGTTACTTAGAGCGTCGATCGCCTTGCTCAGACATACCTTAATAAAATAGTTCGGCTGCACGAGGTCCCAGTATCTATCGTCTCTGATCAGGATTGACGGTTTGTAGCACACTTCTGGGGTAGTCTTCATTCAGTATTGGGGACCAAGTTGAAGTTTAGCTCAGCTTACCATCCTCAGACTGACGGCCAAACAGAGCGGGTGAACCAGATTCTCGAGGACATGTTACGACTCTGTGCGATCGACTTGAAGTCAAGCTGGGACGTTCATATACCGTTGGCCAAGTTTGCATACAACAACAGCTATCATTCCATCATCCAAATGGTGCCGTATGAAGCCTTGTACGGCCGGAAGTGCAGATCGCCCATTTGCTGGGATAAAGTCGGGGAACGGCAGATAATTGGTCCAGAACTGGTGGAGCAGACTGTGCAGAAGGTCAAGTTGATACAGAAGAGATTGAAGATAGCACAAATCCAGCAGAAGAGCTATGCCGACAAGCACCGACGCCCCCTCGAGTTCTCGGAAGGCGACCATGTATTCCTGAAAGTGAAGCCCATGCGTAGAGTTACCAGATTCGGTGCGAACGGGAAGTTGAGCCCAAGATTTGTTGGTTCGTTCGAAATATTAAAGCGAGTCGCCCCAGTAGCTTACTAAATCGCCTTACCGCCTGTGTTGTCAGAGGTACACAACGTCTTCTACGTCTCACAATTACGGAAGTATGTGCACGATCCAAGCCATATGGTAGATTTGGGTCAGCTGGATCTGAAGGCGGACTTGTCATATGTCGAAGAGCCTGTGAAAGTCTTGGATCGCAAAGATAAATTTCTCCGCAACCATGCCATTCCTCTTGTCTGCGTCCTCTGGAGAAACCATTTGGTCGAGGAGTCAACGTGGGAGCTCGAGTCAGAAATGAAGGAAAAATTTCCTTTATTGTTTTCGTAGAGGTAGGTTCTATTCTTAAGTTTCAAGGAAGAAATTTTTTCTTAGTTGGTTATGGTATAGTGCCCCGTCCCTACATCGTGCCCCGTTCTCCGTCCACGGGGTGCGCGAGAAAGGAACAATGTCGCTATCGATTCGGTTGGGACCGATAGGTCGGGATCGATCGAATCGTTCAAACGGGAACGTTTGAATTAAGATCCACTCCCCGTTATGGAATGGCTTCTTCAGAACCAAGTCCCATATTCAGCGGGTTGCGCATCAAGGATTGACTCTGCGGCTGAGTCGGAAGAGACCTTCCGTTGCTCTGTTTTTCACGCCGCTTGCGTTGGTTTTGGCTTGGTTTTTTGAATACATTTTCGTGAATATTTTCGATGGTTTTCATGGCTTGCATTTCGAACTCGCATTTCCTATCGAACTTCTTGAATAATACAGTATTTTAATCGGTTGCTTGTGCAATTTCAGGTAATCGCGTAGGTGACGTCTAGCGCGACCAATAAGTTCTCTCGCCTAAAGTAAACTCAAGGTGAGTGTCACGACCCGATCCCAATTTCTTGGGTCGACTCGGATCATGCCCAGCCTGCACCGTTGTTGAGACGGCGGCAGTAAGCTGTATTCCATATGCAGGTACAATCAACAACACTTGAATTTATAATTGCCACAACATTTTATTTAACGATAAAAAATAAACTTGTTCATTACAAAAGAGTTCACCACTTTTAAAATAACATTAATTTAAATAAAGACAACAAATCTCCATCTAAGCAGAAGTGTCATCATCATCTCCATGAACCTCGTCTGGGAGCACAGCAGGGTATAGCTCCGGGTCGTAGTAACTACTAATCAGTAGCTCTGAGTCATCAATAGAACCTATTGGGTGTGGGGGATCCAGTCAGGAAAGGAGCAAGTACAATTATGAAAATAACAATTTGCATAATGAATAGAAACTTGCAATATTAAATAATTTTGAAACAATGATTTCTAATAAAACAATTGTGATTTGAGTATGCAGTATCTATGACCGGTTTAGGATGATTCACTTGTATCCTATTGATACGGTCCGGCCTAACCCCGTGTGAAGAGGGGTAAGCTCGCACATTCATTAACTATTTGGCTTTGATCATAGATAACTACGCTACTCCCCATTATCCCGATGCAATGATTCAATATTACTCTAGGAGAGAGTACGTGTAACAGTTGTGTATTTAACATGCAAAATTTCTAAAATTAATTAAACTGCAATTAACCACAACCGTACTTGCCTTGAATTTCAATTGGTCGAGATTTGTACTTCGGGATTCGAAAGGTCACGTTCTTCCTTGAAATCCTACATTCCGGGGAACTTATCTCAGAAATACAAATACCAGCAAAATAATCTAGTTGCAATCTCTATTTGTCTTTCCTAGTCTATTTTAGTTATTAGCTAGCTAACACAACATCACAACGTTTACTAATGAGTTTAAATTTAGAAATTCAATTTAGGTTTTTCGGAAAAACTTGTAATTTTCAATTGAATATAAAACGTGGTATTTTATCAACTTATTGGGAAAAATTTAGTGTTTTATAATTATATGTAAAAATATAATTTCTTTTCTTAAAATGAGAAAATCGTGAATTATTAATTAATAATTAATAATAATATTGATTAATTCTACGCGTTTACTCAATCCCAGAAATCACAAATTTATTGCTCCTACTGATTACAACTTTTGCAGAAGATAAAGAATAGGCTTATGCCCTTACAAATTTATGAATTTAAATAAGAGAAAAATGGGTTAGTCCTTTAAATCGCCTAAAAATTAAATAATAAAATTTTAACTAAATTTGTAAATTATTAGAATGTCTCAGAACTGGTCCAATCTTCAAATACAGCTATTCTGCCTCAACGTCTGGACGAACCGGTGCGTTTGCATTTCGCTGGGGCCTATTGACCAATATGGTCATCGCCCAAAAATATTATTAAAATAATATTTATCAGAAAAATCATTTTAAAATCTTTTAATAAATTTTCCGAAAATTTCGGCAGCATTCCCTCTGTTTTCGGGATAACCCAAAAACTGGGAATGCTTCCGATATACCTGCAAAATAATTTCCAAAACTCGAAATTCATATATATATCCATAGAACATATTTTTCCAAAGCCAACACAGCATTTCCGAAATGATAACGAAATTCCCGAAACCCGAAACCATTCCGATTTAACTTCCCAAAAGAATTCAATTCCAGCATATTAACCGAAAATTCCCAACAGAACCCAAAAGCAATAACAGAACATTATCCAATCTCATTCACAGAGCTTAAGAGCAAAAATTTGAATCTCCAATCATTTCCATTAATTCTCGAAAACCCGAGAATACAGAAAACAGAGAATCTCTTCTTAAAAAGTTCTCAAAAATCCGAGAAAAACTACAGAACCCAGTTCTGTCCTAATAATTCTATTTAATCACAGAAAACAAACCACAGCAATCATTTCCGAGATTTTCGGAAAAGCCGAAATAGCAACGTAACTATTACGTTGTCGAAAACCGAAATCCCGAAGGATTCGGGGACCAGAGAATTCATCATCGACAGAAAGGAAAATAGAGTTCCAAAAATTATACCCAAAACCGAAGTCGAAGGAAATCCCGAATTTGGGTCGCGGAACCGAACGGCAAAACGGACAGTGCTGGACATGGACAGGGGCGAGCAAAGGGTCGACGGACGAAGGCCACGCGGGGTGCCGGCGGTGGACGGCGGCGGTCGCCGGTCGGGCGCGGGCGGCGGTGACGCGGGGCCGCGCGGGTCGACGGGAGCGCCGGGAAGCGGCTCGGTCGCGCTGGAAAGGGGCGTCGGCCTCGGGAAAACTCGGCCAGTGGTTCGCCGGGGAGGATCGAGAAGGGGATCGCCGGAAAATAGTTGATTTGGAAAGAGGATGAAGAAGATGGTGATGGTGTGGAAAAAAATGATGGGGAAAAGCCCCTTTTATAGGAAATAGGTAGTGAAGGTTACCATTTAAGAAGATGGAGAGCCACCATGGCTTGATGGTCGGCCGGTTATGGAAGGCGAGGGGGTCGACGGGTAGGGAAGAAGAAGAAAACTTCTTCGGTTCACAAAGGCCACTCACAGCACCCAACACTAAAGAAGAATGAAAAGGCTATTGAATGTTTTCTTCATCAGACACTTAATATATGTCATTCAATACCAAGAGTAAGTATAGACTTAATGGGTTGAGACATACGAATGGGTTTGAAACCCACTCAAGATTTATAGGTTAGCCTATAATTGGCTTGGGTTAGGTCCAATTGGACTTAGAAAAATAATGAGTTTGGGCTAGGATTGAAACTAATGGCCAAAGCAATGGGTTTCAATAAAATTTAAAGGCTTTGGGCTAGGAAAATTTTAGACAACTAAAAATATTTTTAAAGGAAATATTATTTAGAAAATTTTTGTACAATTTATAAAAAATATTTTATGTTCAAATTTGGGTTCAAGTCCGGGCTGACATGCCAAAAATCCAAGTTTAACTATTTGGAAAATAATTTACTCTTAAATAAATATTATTAACATCTAACATTATTCTAAAGAAAAAAATTTATTGCTAACGAAATTTTATTTAGCAAAAAAAATTAGAAGTAAACTAAAAATACGGGTTTCACAACCTTCCCTCCTTAGAAAATTTCGTCCTCGAAATTTAAGGACAGGTAGGACAGGATTCCCACAATTCAAATAGACACGAGTATGGTGTTCAATTCAGGTTCAAACAATAAGAATTTTTAAAGGTAATCATGGATGAGACAATTTAGGGACAAAATAAAATATAAAGCGAACCAAAGTGTATAAGGTTGATCAGACCATCATTGCACCGGTTCTGATTAGACAATATATTAATGGAGGCCTCCAATAAGATAATGTCATGATCAAGCTTGAAAAAGGAATAGCTCGCAAAACTAGGCTAACAAGCATAATGTCAAATTTGAAAATGAAACAAATGAGTATGGAAAGAAATAGGAATAATGATTCAACTTTGCCTGATCTTCATCTCACCTCTGACTATGCTTGTTACTGGTTTCTCTGACACTGCCTTCTTCTACAAATTCCAGTGGTTGACAACTGTTGTCTGCCCAGTGCTTCTGTCTATCATAGCTTGTCTCTGATCATCTTCACTTCCTCTGCTGCGCCAGTTACTCTCTCTGGATCTAACAGTATTCTTTCTTCTACATCGTCCTATGCAAGTTATGTACGAAAACTACATCCAAAACTTCAATGATGTTGTACTGATGCTAACTGGGTATTTATTGTAAGAAAACTCTACCAAAGATAATTGATCTTTCCAAGATCCTCCAGATTCCAGGAGGTAAGATTCTTCAGCATGTCTTCAAACGTCTAGATTGACTTCTTTGGTTGTCTGTCAGTTGGAACTTCATGAATCCGGTAGATGTGTCTCTTGCACATTGCCGCCAACTCTTTCGTGAATAAAGCAACTTCATAATGAACTGACTTGGTCAGTCAGTCCACAAAATCCAATTGGTGATCTTTCCTCCTTAGGAACAAAGTAATCCTAACACAAAATCCATTTATGTGTTCCATCGTTGGCAATAGAGAAACTCCCAAATGTTCCTGCCAACACTTGATCTCTAAGTTTACAAGTGCCTTGTCTTGAAACTGCGTCTTCTTGACTTTGTTCTTCAGACTCGAGCTCACTTGCAGCTTTATTGACACTGAATCAGCATCTAGTTCCATCCTTCTATCTTCAGACAGTATGCTCTCCAGCCCAACTTCCTGATGTCTAGGTGCCGCTTCTTGGTCAAACCATCGATATCAGCTTCAATCGTCTTCGTTTACCCAATATTCCGCTCTTTCTGAGTAGAAATATATTTCAGACTTTTATAGTCCGTATATAATTTTACTCCCTTTCCATAATAATTCCATAGCCTTAAAGCAAGGATACTTACAACAAGTTCCGAATTATGTGTGGGATAGTTCTTCTCATGAGTCCGTAATTGCCTAGATATGTAGACAATTATTTTCCCATGTTGTTGAAGAATACAACCGTGTCTTTTTCCTGAGACATCTCTGTAGATGGTGAAACCACCGGATCCTGCGGGTAGCGCAAGGATTGGTAAGCTTCTTCTACAGCTTCTTAAATGCGTCCAGACAAACTCTTCATTCTTTCGAGTCAGCTTCATCATCGACTCAGCAATCTTGGCGAATTCCTACACAGATTCCAGTAGTATCCCATCAAGTCCAAGAAACCATTGAACTTAGATATACGACTTCTCCACAGCGGCTATCTATCTAGAGTCTATCAAATTTTCTTCTCTTGTGACATTATGGCAAAAACCACACTGTCTAAGAAAATTCATGTCTTGATAGCTTACCAAAAACTTTTTCAAAGTTCCTAGAAATTTCTCAGATGCTCTTCATGTTCTTCTTCAGTCCTTGAGTATATCAGATTTTTGTTATCTAAAGAAAAGACAACAAACTGATTCAATTACTCATAAAAAGACTCTGTTCATGAGATTCATGAACACAACATGAGTATTCATCATTCCAAGAGACATGATCCAAAAATTCAACTACCAGTATTTGGTGTTGAATGTCGTCTTGAGAATGTACTCCTTCATGATCTTAATCTGATGGTAGTCAGTTCTTAAGTTAATCTCCGAAAACCCTTAAGTTCACTCAACTTGGATAGATCATCAGTCGAGAAAAAGTAATTCTTCAGTGCCCTGATAGTCTACTCTCATCCATATTGTTTTATCCTTCTTGGATACAAACAAGACTGATGCTTCTTAGAGTGAAGCTCCGTCTTATATGAAACCCAACACCTTTAGTCCATTGATCTAATCCTTCATTTCCTTGGCTTCCTTCAGGTCGATTCTATAGTATCACTTAGTCATAGGGAAGGAGCTAGGTACTAGGTTAATGGAATATTTCTATGCATAGGGTAATCCAGAAACTATTAGGGAAAACTTCTATCATGAAGATGTAACTAAGATTTTTATTCATATAAGAGAATTACAACAAAACTCTCATAATTGATCTAGGGACATCTTGTTACAGCTTCTTAATAGATAATACTACTCAGCAGTCCTAAGTACTATTCTTCATGGTTCTGGTTCTTGCTTGGGCATCTCCATTTTCTTCCTCTTCTATGATCCTTGATTCTGCTTCATCCCTTCCTACGGTCTGTTGGATAGAGTCCTAAGGTTGTGGCATAATAGACGCTCCGATACGATGATAAGATAAGAGGCAGTCCTTAACTTGATGTTCAGCAGATCCACACACCAAACATTGCCTTAATCTCTTGCGACAAATGTTGGCTTGGTGACCAGGTCTCTTACAGTAGGCACAAGCCAAAAGCTTCTTGCAATATGGTTGTCGGACAGGGCCCAAATATCTTCTATTCTCATGGGTATCCCTCCTAGGACGAGGTTCCGCTCCAACTTGGTTTAAAATGGCTAAGGTTGCGTCGTTGATATTCTTCATGACTTCTCTCGAGATATCCATCTGTTCAGCTTGAATCTTCTGATACTCTAGGATTTCTTGAAATAGAGCAACCATCTGAGAGGTGTTCTCTGGTACTGGTGAAGCAACATGAGTGGGTACTTCCTCAAAGAAAAGTAACCCAGTTAGAGGAGAGGTAGGATTTGCCAGTGTGGGGAAAACTTCACTGGATGATTGGTGAGGATGATCAATCAGCTGGTTGGGTGAAAAGCTCTGACTTGACTGAAGAGGCGGGGTTCGATCCGGAGATGATACCACATCGCCAGCATAGTTGGTTTTGTCAGTGGTCATTCTCTGGAAGGTTTAGGATGCAAGCATAAGCAAGGTAACCTACCAGTCTATAAAAATATTTATCATATATAAATCGGTCCTATGTTGTGGCAATTTTGATGTTCTAGTGTTCCTAATTGTTTCTAGTTTTCCTAAATTGTTGATTTAGTTGACCTGCATGGGCCACCACTAAAAATATGTCACGACCCGATCCCAATTTCTTGGGTCGACTCGGATCATGCCCAGCCTGCACCGTTGTTGAGACGGCGGCAGTAAGCTGTATTCCATATGCAGGTACAATCAACAACACTTGAATTTATAATTGCCACAACATTTTATTTAACGATAAAAAATAAACTTGTTCATTACAAAAGAGTTCACCACTTTTAAAATAACATTAATTTAAATAAAGACAACAAATCTCCATCTAAGCAGAAGTGTCATCATCATCTCCATGAACCTCGTCTGGGAGCACAGCAGGGTACAGCTCCGGGTCGTAGTAACTACTAATCAGTAGCTCTGAGTCATCAATAGAACCTATTGGGTGTGGGGGATCCAGTCAGGAAAGGAGCAAGTACAATTATGAAAATAACAATTTGCATAATGAATAGAAACTTGCAATATTAAATAATTTTGAAACAATGATTTCCAATAAAACAATTGTGATTTGAGTATGCAGTATCTATGACCGGTTTAGGATGATTCACTTGTATCCTATTGATACGGTCCGGCCTAACCCCGTGTGAAGAGGGGTAAGCTCGCACATTCATTAACTATTTGGCTTTGATCATAGATAACTACGCTACTCCCCATTATCCCGATGCAATGATTCAATATTACTCTAGGAGAGAGTACGTGTAACAGTTGTGTATTTAACATGCAAAATTTCTAAAATTAATTAAACTGCAATTAACCACAACCGTACTTGCCTTGAATTTCAATTGGTCGAGATTTGTACTTCGGGATTCGAAAGGTCACGTTCTTCCTTGAAATCCTACATTCCGGGGAACTTATCTCAGAAATACAAATACCAGCAAAATAATCTAGTTGCAATCTCTATTTGTCTTTCCTAGTCTATTTTAGTTATTAGCTAGCTAACACAACATCACAACGTTTACTAATGAGTTTAAATTTAGAAATTCAATTTAGGTTTTTCGGAAAAACTTGTAATTTTCAATTGAATATAAAACGTGGTATTTTATCAACTCATTGGGAAAAATTTAGTGTTTTATAATTATATGTAAAAATATAATTTCTTTTCTTAAAATGAGAAAATCGTGAATTATTAATTAATAATTAATAATAATATTGATTAATTCTACGCGTTTACTCAATCCCAGAAATCACAAATTTATTGCTCCTACTGATTACAACTTTTGCAGAAGATAAAGAATAGGCTTATGCCCTTACAAATTTATGAATTTAAATAAGAGAAAAATGGGTTAGTCCTTTAAATCGCCTAAAAATTAAATAATAAAATTTTAACTAAATTTGTAAATTATTAGAATGTCTCAGAACTGGTCCAATCTTCAAATACAGCTATTCTGCCTCAACGTCCGGACGAACCGGTGCGTTTGCATTTCGCTGGGGCCTATTGACCAATATGGTCATCGCCCAAAAATATTATTAAAATAATATTTATCAGAAAAATCATTTTAAAATTTTTTAATAAATTTTCCGAAAATTTCGGCAGCATTCCCTCTGTTTTCGGGATAACCCAAAAACTGGGAACGCTTTCGATATACCTGCAAAATAATTTCCAAAACTCGAAATTCATATATATATCCATAGAACATATTTTTCCAAAGCCAACACAGCATTTCCGAAATGATAACGAAATTCCCGAAACCCGAAACCATTCCGATTTAACTTCCCAAAAGAATTCAATTCCAGCATATTAACCGAAAATTCCCAACAGAACCCAAAAGCAATAACAGAACATTATCCAATCTCATTCACAGAGCTTAAGAGCAAAAATTTGAATCTCCAATCATTTCCATTAATTCTCGAAAACCCGAGAATACAGAAAACAGAGAATCTCTTCTTAAAAAGTTCTCAAAAATCCGAGAAAAACTACAGAACCCAGTTCTGTCCTAATAATTCTATTTAATCACAGAAAACAAACCACAGCAATCATTTCCGAGATTTTCGGAAAAGCCGAAATAGCAACGTAACTATTACGTTGTCGAAAACCGAAATCCCGAAGGATTCGGGGACCAGAGAATTCATCATCGACAGAAAGGAAAATAGAGTTCCAGAAATTATACCCAAAACCGAAGTCGAAGGAAATCCCGAATTTGGGTCGCGGAACCGAACGGCAAAACGGACAGTGCTGGACATGGACAGGGGCGAGCAAAGGGTCGACGGACGAAGGCCACGCGGGGTGCCGGCGGTGGACGGCGGCGGTCGCCGGTCGGGCGCGGGCGGCGGTGACGCGGGGCCGCGCGGGTCGACGGGAGCGCCGGGAAGCGGCTCGGTCGCGCTGGAAAGGGGCGTCGGCCTCGGGAAAACTCGGCCAGTGGTTCGCCGGGGAGGATCGAGAAGGGGATTGCCGGAAAATAGTTGATTTGGAAAGAGGATGAAGAAGATGGTGATGGTGTGGAAAAAAATGATGGGGAAAAGCCCCTTTTATAGGAAATAGGTAGTGAAGGTTACCATTTAAGAAGATGGAGAGCCACCATGGCTTGATGGTCGGCCGGTTATGGAAGGCGAGGGGGTCGACGGGTGGGAAAGAAGAAGAAAACTTCTTCGGTTCACAAAGGCCACTCACAGCACCCAACACTAAAGAAGAATGAAAAGGCTATTGAATGTTTTCTTCATCAGACACTTAATATATGTCATTCAATACCAAGAGTAAGTATAGACTTAATGGGTTGAGACATACGAATGGGTTTGAAACCCACTCAAGATTTATAGGTTAGCCTATAATTGGCTTGGGTTAGGTCCAATTGGACTTAGAAAAATAATGAGTTTGGGCTAGGATTGAAACTAATGGCCAAAGCAATGGGTTTCAATAAAATTTAAAGGCTTTGGGCTAGGAAAATTTTAGACAACTAAAAATATTTTTAAAGGAAATATTATTTAGAAAATTTTTGTACAATTTATAAAAAATATTTTATGTTCAAATTTGGGTTCAAGTCCGGGCTGACATGCCAAAAATCCAAGTTTAACTATTTGGAAAATAATTTACTCTTAAATAAATATTATTAACATCTAACATTATTCTAAAGAAAAAATTTATTGCTAACGAAATTTTATTTAGCAAAAAAAATTAGAAGTAAACTAAAAATACGGGTTTCACAGTGAGTGGCTGACCTTTCTCTTCTCGACCCCTTCTTAGGTAAAGCGATAGTGTTGTTGCGAATGAAAAAATAAATGCAAGGGCACGAACATGATAAAATGAGCAAGTTTTCAAAGAGAATGTAGGCTATATCTTAATAACTAAAATTGTCTTTGCACGGTCATCGGACAACTCGTGCACGAGGAACGGCTTTCTCGAGCGATACCCCGAGACACGGGATCATTTCGGCCTAGGAGGAAGCAAAAGATAGCTGAGCTCGTCGAAAGCAAAATATGGTTAGTCGGATAACTTGCAGCGGGGCTCGCTACCCGCGCTGAAAGGGTCACCGTCTAATGCAGCTATAGTCCAAAATGGCTTGTGGTGCCAGTGACCTTCACATATACAAACTATATATGAAAATAATAACAATTGACAGGAAAGAACATGGTAAGTCTCATAAGGCACGACACGTCCCGCCGTGGGTAAGCTTCAATGTATTTTACATTACGCTTGTCATATGCTTGTTTGAAATTTATTAGGATGGTTAGAAACATTCACAAACTAAGTCATATAAACTCTTCAACCAAATAAGAGCTCGAAACTTAAATAGCCATGCATCAGTACAAAGTGTATTGTACTGATCCTTGTTTTCCACGCAGGTACCCCGAACCACGAAGGGCGTGCCACTTAAAGCTCAAGGCGAAGTGAATACTTTTGAAGCCTCGTCCGTGTGTTGAAGGCTTGTTTCTGAATCCTTTTGAAGACTCCGCACTCAGTACAAAAGAAGAAAAGATGACGACTCGACTTCCCTCGATAGCAGGTGGAAAGTGTAATTATTTTGCTTATAAAAAGAGATGTAATGTATGGAACGACTATCTCATCAGCGTTCGTTTTGTAAGTTGAGTCATGTTGTAAGCCCGCGTGGCATTGATTGTAAAGGAGTCATGTAAATGAAGTTTATTATCAATGAAAAGTTTACTTCTATTTCAAATGTGTCAATCAATTTTCTCTGCGTACTCTAACTTGATGTTGTGTTTCGGATAACCTTATGACTATATCTTGTGCGATCGCAACTTAGGTTCGTACGGCATCACGCCCGGGGGGACGACTATCGATTCTACAGAATCGGGGTGTGACATTGTCCGGAGCAACAGTCCTTAGTTTATGCCCAGCAGGACCCGAGACCGACAGCCCCAGCACTTCCAGCACCTCGGCCAGCAGCAGGAGCACCTCGCCCACCATTACCAACCCAGTCAGCACAGTTCGAGAGGGTCAAAGCTCAGGGCCCTTGACAGAATTATGGGCAGGTATTCTCTCTAGCTGTTGAGAATGCAGAGTTAGAGACAGATGCAGAGGTCATAGCAGGTATAGTTTTAGTTGCTTCATTTCCTGCCATTAATTTGTTTGACACTGGAGCCACTCATTCATTCATAGCCACTAGTTTTGCCACTAGACACAGCATTTCAATCACACCCTTATCTAAGAACATTAGAATCCTCACTGGAGAAGGATTTTTACATGTTAGTAGTGTTTGTAGACTTTGTCCTGTAGCGATTTGTGGTAGAGAGATGAGAGCACGACTTCTTGTATTTCCTATGCCGATATTTGATGTGGTTCTCGGAATGGACTAGTTGATCCAGCATTTCGCCCTCATAGACTACCATAGGGGCAGTATCGTCTTTAGACCACCGAATACGACGGAGTTCGAGTTCACCAAGGAAGAAGGAGAGAGTTGTGATACACCCACACCAGGGACTCATATGATGATGCAGGACACCCCTCAGCACCCCGACATCACTGAGTTCGAGGATGTATTTTTCGAGAATTTGCCAGGACTGCCACATGGCCGAGATATTGAGTTTTCTATTGAGCTTATACCCGGAGCCGAGCCTATCTCATCTCGAGTGTATCGTCTGGCACCCAAGGAATTGGTAGAGATGCAGATGCAGATTGACGACTTATTGGAGAAAGGCTTTATTCGTGCCAGCACTTCACCATGGGGAGCGCCCGTTCTTTTTGTGCCTAAGAAAGATGGGACAGTGCGTATATGTATCGACTACCGAGCTTAGAATACAGTGACGGTGAAGAACAAGTATCCTTTGTCGCATATAGACGATCTATTTGATCAACTGAGTGGAGCAAAAGTATTCTCCAAGATTGACTTACGATCGGGCTATCACCAACTGAAGGTTCGAAAGGAGGACATTGCGAAGACAACTTTTCGATCGAGGTATGGACATTACGAGTTCTTGGTCGGGCCTTTCGGTTTGACCAACGCTTCCGCAATCTTCATGAATTTAATGAACAAGATCTTTCACCAGTACTTGGACAAATTTGTAGTCGTCTTTATAGATGATATCTTGATTTACTCTAAGAGCCAAGAAGAGCATGAGCAGCATCTACGGATTATTTTGGAAACGTTAAGAAATGAGCGACCTTATGCGAAGCTTAGCAAGTGTGAGTTCTTTCTCAAGGAATTATCATTTCTTGGACATATTGTTACTGGAGATGGCATATCGGTAGATCCGAAGAAGATCACAGCAGTCAAGGCATGGCCCGCACCCACATCAGCTTTCGAGGTAAGAAGTTTTCTTGGACTTGCGGGTTATTACCGAAGGTTCGTAGAAGATTTCTCTCGAATAGCGGGGCCTATGACTTGACTCACTTGCAAGGATCAAGAGTTTGTATGGACGGAGGAGTGTCAAGCCGCTTTTGACGAGTTGAAGAAGCGCTTGACCACGACACCGATCTTGACACTACCATCGGACCCAGAAGGATTTGTATACTACAGTGATGCATCCGGGAAGGGATTAGGATGCGTATTGATGCAGCACAGTCGTGTAGTAGCATATGCATCAAGATAGTTGAGAGTGCACGAGAAGAACTATCCAACCCACGATCTAGAGCTCGCAACGGTTATCTTTGCTTTGAAGCTATAGAGACAATACTTGTACGGCGAGAAGGTTGATATCTACACTGATCATAAGAGCCTCAAGTACGTGTTCACACAGAAAGAGTTGAATATGCGACAGCGACGTTGGTTGGAGTTGATGAAAGATTACGAGATTGAGCTATATTATCATCCGGGCAAGGCTAATGTTGTGGCAGACGCATTGAGCCGTAAGCCCATGGCTCACTTCTTGACCACATAAAAAGAGTTGATTAGAGACTTGCAGCAGCTTGGCATTGAGGTAGTGTTGCCAGGAGCAGATGGCGTATTAGCCAATCTCCAAGTACAATCATCATTAGTAGATCGGATCAAGGCGGCATTGCCCATGGATGCTAGATTTCGACGGCTTCGAGAAAGGACTGAGGTATGAGAGCGGACAGGATTGAGGATTCATCCCGATGGGACATTGCGATGTGGTGATCGTATTTATGTTCCTAATGGAGAGCTATGGTAGGAGTTGATGGCAGAAGCACACAGTTCGACCTACTCTATTCATCCCGGAGGAACTAAGATGTACCGGGACTTACGACAGTATTATTAGTGGCACGGAATGAAGCAGAAAATAACTCATTTCGTGGCCAAGTGTTTGGTATGCCAACAAGTAAAGGCCGAGCACCAGTAGACGGCCGGATTATTGCAGCCGCTACCCATTCCCGAGTGGAAGTGAGAGCACGTTACGATGGACTTCGTCACAAGATTTCCTCGGAGTCCTAGTGGACGAGATGTGGTATGGGTGATTGTTGATAGACTTGCCAAATCGGCCTACTTCTTACCTTTTAGAGAGGGGCAGTCCACGAAAGTTTTGGCGAAGATGTATATGAAGCAAATAGTGAAGCTACACGGTGTACCAGTTAACATCATGTCAGATCGTGACTCGAGGTTTACCTCACACTTTTGGAGGAGTATGCAGGACAGTTTGGGTACGCATTTGAAGTTTAGCATGGCGTACCATCCGCAGACAGACGGCCAGTCAGAGCGTATAATTCTGATGCTAGAGGATATATTGAGAGTGTGTATGCTTGACTTCAGCAGATCATGGGAAGACCACCTTCATCTTGTGGAGTTCTCTTACAACAATAGCTATCAAGCGAGCATTCAGATGGCTCCGTTTGAAGCATTATATGGAAGAAAGTGTCGATCTCCTGTCTATTGGAGCGATATCGAAGAGCGACAGATATTGGGACCCGAGTTGGTTTTGAGCACAGTGGAGAAGGTTAAAAAGATACAAGACCACCTGCGAGCAGCGCAGGATCGACAGAAGCAGTGGGCAAATAATCGTCATCGGCCTTTGGAGTTCAAGGAAGGCGACCATGTTTTCTTGAAGATATCCCCCACCATAGGCACGATTCAATTCGGAGGACGTGGCAAGTTGAGTCCAAGATACATCGGTCCTTTTGATATCTTGGAGTGTGTGGGAGATGTTGCTTATAGATTAGCCTTGCCACCGTCGCTAGAGGGAGTGCATGACGTGTTCCACGTGTCTCAGCTAAGGAGGTACGTGGCAGACAACAATCATGTGCTTGATCACTCCGAGATCACCGTTGGATCGAGTTTATCGTACGAAGAGCGGCCAGTAGGTATCCTCGATCGTCGAGTGAAGGTGTTGCGGAATCAATCTATACCATTGGTTCCCGTGGCATGGAAGCATCACTCGCCAGGAGAGTCTACTTGGGAGCGCGAGGACGACATCCGAAACTGTTACTCGCAATTGTTCGAAGACCAAGGTACGTCTTGCATGATTAGACCCTTCCAATTTTTGCATTGCATTTGACCCCTACCTTAATTTAATTTCGAGGACGAAATTTTTTTTAAGTTGGGTAGGATGTAAACCCCCATATTTTATGCAAAATTTATTTTTACAACTTTACTATTTTTATACATATTTTATTTCTTTAGTTGCAGTTAAGGTATGTATATATATATAACTATATTTGTTAAAAAAAAATTAACCCGGCACTGTAGCAAAGCTACAGTACAAAGCTAAACCCGAGCCCGCTGTTCCTCTCGGCTGAGAGAAAAAAAAATCGAATCGGAAGATTTGATTTTAATCAAATCTTCACCAATAAAATCCAAAAAAAATTCCCCTTAAACCCTGGGAGATTCTCTACGAGATAGACTCAAATCCGAGTTTAAATCGGATTAGAAACTCCAGAATTTTTTAAACCAAAAACTATTCGGAAGGAGTATATAGGTATATATATACGCGGATGAGCGAGGAGAGTTCTTCCTAGAACTTCTCCAAATCGCTCGCGCCCCCGACCCCAACCTGCACTCCAATACGACCCCAACCTCTGGCGAACTCCCTCCAACCGCTTGCGACCACCAGTGTCGTCGCGTGACGCCGGGGAGGATCGTCGAACCGACAGCAACCCGGGACCCCTGCTCGGTTCAGTCGCACAGGTACTCACTTCCCATCGACTTACCTCCTTGTTTGTTATATCGTTTTTGAATCTACGAAGTCTGAGATGAAGCCCATATAACCCCCTTTTGAACCCTTCGAAGGGATTCGAATATCGAGGGTCGACCAACCCGAGAGCGGACGTAAAGTCAAGCAAAAACCCATCTCGAACACGTAGTTGTAAGGCTGTCTAAGCCCAAACTTGTAAGCCACTTTTTGAACTAAATAGTAAGGATTTCGAGAAACAAATTAAACACCCCTGTAGACAACATAACCAAGAATAGAATGCACTTCGTAGAACCTTATTTCGTTCATTGTACAGAGAATGGCGTGATGTTAAACTTGTGTGAGAAACTGGTTTTAAATAACTAAAATTCGGAAGAAAAAAATCCCGATACGGCACGTGCCCCGACGAACCGGGCGACGTGGTCATGCACTATATGCATCGAAAGGCGTGTATGTATGTTGTCGACGTGTGGGAACTGACGAAACCCGAATTCGTTGCGTGTGCGTGACGAAATCAGTGCGTATCCATCGAGATACCTCTGTATCGATGTTTTACAAACTTGACCATAACTTCGTGTACTGTCGTCGGATCAAGACAAAACTTGTGCCAACAGGTCCGAATCAAAATTCTGGTTCTGTGTGCCAAGTTTGGTCTAAATCTGAGAAGGTCGATCGGGACGCCTATTTGGCGGGCCTCGCGAACCGATCCAACGGGCAATTTTGTGCACGGCTCATCGGAATCCAAAATTGGACATACCGTTAGGTTTGCCTCCTCAAACCGGATTCGCAGACATGTAGTTTAATGATTTTAGAGATCGTAGATATTGGTGCGTGTTTTGATACAAAATGGGTCCAACGACGGACATTGTTTTGACCCGAAATTATGATTTTGCCCCTGTTCCAGAATTAGACTTTTTGACAGGTATTTCCTAGGTTTACCACTTATTTTGGAAACGTTCTTGATGTTTGTTTCAGCATCCGGAGCCATTCGTGGATCCTGAGGTTTTGTACCGACATGACTAGTTGCTTGGAGTTGCTATTTCTGCACCGCCAGGCAAGATACCTTGCCACCTTACTCTGTGATTTATGTATTCTTATTTTCAGTTGTTATTTTTTAGTATTTCTTATTTCTTAATATTATAAAACTGTGCGTCCAAGTCACACTTGGGTGCAGGCGACTCTATCGGTCGTTTTTCTCGCTTTTATTTATTTCTCTTGCATTGACTTAGTCTAGTGACCACCCCTTTGTTGATGAGGTATCGGTATATCTCATACGGCCTTGACACTTTCTTTACCACGTGTTGTGAGTCACATGTAGGACACGTGCTCGCGTAGTCGGCTGGCCACTGATACGTACGAGGCGTGCGACGGACAGAAGTAACTACCAATAGAATTGCATGCTAGTAGACTTGGCAGTTACTAGAGATTTCATGAGTCATGGATGTGATCCTACTAGGCATTGGGTGGAAAGAATAGTTTCCTTAACGTATGGGTCCCTTATGCACTTTTCTATTACTGATCCTGCTGGCCTCTGACATTCGAGGAATATTATGCTTTGAGGTCCCTGGTATCCTGATGGGACCATACCTGAGTTACCTGCTCCTGAGCCAGATGCCCATGCATTGAAGGTCTGTTCTTAACTGTATTATCACTGTAGCACTGGTAGGCACCCTATTGCATGCATCCCTTTCTTCTTATTTGTAACACCCAGTTTTCTGAAATTGGGATATTTTTGAAAATTTATTATTTTATTATTTAATAATGGTGTTTTAGTCATGATATGATTTTTGGTGATTTTAGTGTGATTAAAACTATTTCATAAGTCATGACTTATGACTTTGTGACTTTCCTAGTAAACACTAGTGTAACCCTAGCTATTTCATAACCTAGAGACTAACCATGATCATGTTAGCCTAGCTATAGGTTTAGAATATCAAATTAGGACTTTTTAGTCAAAAGGGTATTTTGGTAATTTTCTAGGATTTATTTGGAATTATTTGAATTTATGTGTTTTTATTATTATTTAATTATTGATTATTGTTATGTTAGTCCCTAAGCTAATTTACCCTAATCTAGGGGTTAGTCACTAACCTAGAAGACTAAGTGTAGATATTTACTTTATGTGTAAATATCTAGGTTGATAAATATCTAGATATTTAACTTTCTAGGATATTTTAGAAACCTAGAATATCTAACCCCTAGTCAAAGCCTTAGAGACTAAGTCTTGCAAGGTGGAAGGGGACCCTATAGCCTACCCCTACCCCCCCATGGCAGCCAAGAACACCCCCTCCATATGTGTACACCCTTCACAAGAAAGGCTTCATTTTCAATACATTGGAGTTTAGGTTTTCCCTCAACTTCACACCTCCATAACTTGACCATTTCTCCACCAAATTGAGCCCCGTTTCTTGCGTTGGAACCCCCTACTAGTGAGGATACCAAGGAAGGCTAGCTAGCAAGGATACCCTAGCTGTGGGCACCCCCAAGGACAGTGAACAACCCCCCCCCCAAGAAGTTGTTTTCTTGAGTTTTCACTCAATAGGTATTTTCTCACAAACCTAGTCAAATTCCTGTTTTTCTTTCATAAATGCATTCATATAGGGATAATAATACTGTGGGTAAAGTTTGGTGGGATTTTGATGTGTTTTGGTGTCCGTATCGGACACGTATCTGTGTCTTAATTTCAGTGTTTGTGTAAATGCCACTTAGGACTAAACCTTGTGTTTTTGTGAAACAAATTATATTTTTGGGTAGCCCTAGACATGTAGGACACGAAACCCTAGGACTGAGCACGTTATCGTGTCGTGTCCGTGTCCAAATTGGACACGAACACACAGTTAAGCACTGCACTGCACTGCACTGCACACTGATTAAACCCCACTATTCGACACTTCGTGTCATGACCACACGTGTCGTGGACACAAAGTGTCATGCCTAATCCCTAGTCCTAGACCTAGGCTACCCATTGACACGAGCACGAGGCCCTACGTGCCACGTGTGGAGCACACGACCCCTCGACACGCGTGTACGAGGCTGTGCAGCCTCCCCTGCTACTCGACACTTAGCACGGACACTGTAGGACACGAGGACACGGAAAATTTGACACAGAGGAGGGGGCAACCTCTGTCATGCCCCCCCTCGAGTTTGAGACACGTTGGTGTCGTGTCGAGAGAGCACGGACACGTGCACTGGTCGTGCACTGACAGTGCACGCACACACAGACACTTGACTTTGAGCTTGTCGTGTTCACTGTACACGACACGTGGACACTTCGTAGTGTCATGGACACGAAGCCTATCCATAGGCGAACACATTAGACACAACCACGTGGTGTCACGTGTCCCGTGTCGCGAACACGAGACACGCGAAAACACTGACACGCGGTCTAAAACACGTATTTTAGGGCTCCTGATACGCGTGTCCTGTCCACTCTACACGACACGTGGACACGTATCAGGCCCATGGACACGAAGCCCAACCCTAGGCGCACCTTCGGGTACGATCACGAGGCCTGTGTCGCCTTGTGTCGTGTCCTAGACCCTTTTTAGTTTTGCACTGATACGTGTGTATCAGTGTATTCTCATTTACCCGAGTGACTTTAGACCCTCGTGGACACGCCGTGTCGTGTCGTGACACCGTGTCAGGCTATTAGGATCCTAGACTAACCTAGGGGCTTCAATTACCAACCAAGATTAGGTTGTCTTAGCTCGGTTTAGTTGGAGTTTGGTCTAACCTAAGTCGAGGGTTTACAGTCCTGATTTTCCAGTTTTAGGATTATTTCCAGTTTTCAAAATTGAGTTTTAAATCTATTTTTGATATGATTTATACATAGTATATAGGTATTTTAGTATGTATATATGTAGTATATGTGTATGTGTGTGTGTAGGTGAGTTTTCAGGGTATTTGGTTATGTGTGTAGGTTGTTGTGTATGTATATACATACACATGTATATATGTACTGTGTATGTGTGTGTTTGGGGCTGGGATTTCTTGGTTCCTGATTTCAGGAACCCCCCCCCCCTACTGACCTGACCCTAATCCTAACCCTAACCCTTCACTCCCTTTCCACTCTCTCTCTCTATATATGATATATATATATATATATATATATATATATATATATATATGAGGTATATATATGTATAGATATGGGTAGATATTGGTAGATATATATGTATAGTTATGTATAGATATCTATACATAGATATGGGTAGGTTTATATGTAGATATGGGTACCTATATGAGGTATCCTAGATACATGAGCCTATGGCCTATAGCTAGTGAGCCTAGAATTGACCATTAGGTCTAGTAGAACTAGTTTGACCACAAGTTTGACCATGGTTGACCAAAGTCAACTATAGGTCAAACCTTAACCAAATTGACCTAGAAATAGTTTGGATGGACTCTAAATGACTTGGTGACCTAAGTTTGACTAAACCCTAGACTATTGACTAGTTGGTTTAGACTTTGACCTATATAAGGGTATTATTTATGACTTGGTTATATAGATAGCCCTATGTAGAGTAAAGATATGTATGGGGTTAAGTAGGATACTTAGAGTTGAGTCTTGATTGAGTTAGACTATGGTTTAGCTTGATTATAAGATTAAGTTTGGTGTTGTACTATATATATTTATATGTGATGTACTTGTTTAGGGAGTTGGTTATACCTTAGCTTTGTAGAATGGTATCTTAGGTATCCTAAGACAAGTTAGCCTATGGTTAGTTAAGTAACCTTATAGAGTTTGACTTAAAAAGTTGACCCCTGGCTTACTTACCTGACTGACTAGTCTTTGTTTGACCAATACCTTAGTTGGTCTAAGTTTGACCTAGACTTGACCCAGATTGATCATGTTGACTAGTATTTGACTAGTTTGATTAGAGTGTTGACCAGGAGTTGACTTTAACCTAGATTTGACTAATCTTGACTTGTTTGACCTTGTTTGACCTTGTATGACTTAGTTTGATTTCATGTGACCTAATATGATTTGATTTGACTTAGTTTGACTGTAGAGTTGACCAAGTTTGACTTTGACCTAGATTGGCTTAGAATTCATATAGATTGCATTGCAGATTTCATTTATCTTCATTTTGGACATGTCATAACTGTATTACTCTATTTTAGGACATTGTGACCCTGGTACAAACATCTGATATTACACTACTCTTTCCAGAGTGTCAGGCGAGTACATTCTCTGATAGTTCTTTCATTATTTGTCATTTACTGTATTTCAGTTCTAGTTAGCTATATGTGATTCTCTGTACAAACACGATTAGTATTGCTGGATCCATTACATGCGACACTCATTTATTCATGTCTGGCCTCTATATCTGGAATCACTACTGGCATCACCCTACTGGAATCATTTCTGGAATCATTGGCCGGACTCATACTGGTTGTAGTGTTGGATTATGGATTCACTTGTGGGCGGGGAAATACTTGAGTAGACATGTGAACATACCTAAAATCTGGAACCACCTCCCTTGGAACTATTCTGGAATGATAGCCATCCCACACTTGGCCGAGTGTGCGATGTGCCTGATTACCCCTAGCCGTTTACATGTTGATCTCAGTATTTTAAAACACACTGTTAGAGTATAGGCTAGACTTACCCTGGAATCATGGATCACTTCTGGACTTATTTTACTGGACTCATTTTACTGGACTCATTTTACTGGACTCATCTTGTACTGGAATCATCTAGTATTGGATTATATGGACTGGACTCACACTGGGATTACCTTTTATACTGTCTGGACTTATACCATGTTATTCTAGTTCAGCTAGTTTACTACAGTCTTCTTTGCCATGTTTTCTTCTCTTGTTAGTTACTTTACTTTCCTTGTACCCTCACTATTTCTCTACATCATTATCTGTATAAAACTGCCATGCTCATCTGTATAACTGTCTAAAAACTGCTTTATAGTCTTTGTCATTTACTTGGGATTTCTAGATGAGATGTACTCGTTCCTGTCCTGATTGGACCTGTTGAAAATATTACAGATGATACTCCTGACGACACATGCCCTACTTACCATGGACCTGGCGAGGGATTAGCTACCTTTGGTTCCGACTCTCAGGAGTGATTCAGGAGTTTAGCTAGTAGACTTACTTAGCTTTCATGTTTTGAGCTTGTTGTATTAAACTTGAGATATTGAGTTGTATTAGAGTTTTGTTTGAGATCTTGTTGTTATTATTTTAGTAGTTTAATTTCTGTTGTTGTTAGTTGGTATCTAGATTTCTGTGATATCTTATCGTGCTTAGACTGTGATTGAGTATATCATATCTTTTACTTGTCTTCCTTTCGGAGTTGAGATCTTGGCAAGTACATTATATACACTGCATGAGATTAGTTAGCAACCTAGGACAGCGTTCTACCGCCGACACTGCGGCGTAGGCTGGACGTACCCACTTCTCGTGCCCCTACACAGGGTGCGGATCGTGACACGTTTTTAGTGGTGGCCCACGCAGGTCTCGAGTTTATGTAGTGGTATTCGAACTAGAGTATCACTACAGCCTGTGATAGGATTTGATAATAGGCTTAGAGAGAGGATACTCAATCACAACTAGGAAATTTCCAGGGATTTGAATCTACTGACTTTTGTTCAAATCTGTATAATCTATTTTCGCATTACCCTTGATACTGTCATCCTTGTACCGTTATTGACTTCCTTATTGATCTGTCTTCAGGATGGTGGAGACTAGGTCACATCGCTCTGTGCCGACAGATTCTGAGAGGTCTGCCATTTCTCGTCCAGTACAGCCTACAGCTGGGACTGTACCACTCCTTACGTCTGCTCACGTAGGAGTATCTACTTTTGGTAGTCCTCCTCCACCTATTCCGAGGACTACCCCAGCTACCCCAGACATGCCTCCCCCGCAGTTTCATCAGCCTCGAGGACAGGATCAGAGGATACGGTGTTGTGGGTATTGCAAGAAGGTAGGTCATATTTGGGAGTCTTGTAGGAGGAGGCTGAAGGTTTGTCTATTTTGTGGGTCTGGTGCCCACAAGATGATAGATTGTCCAGTTGCACCTCCTTATTGGGGTGCTAGGCCACCTGTAGCTCAGCACCAGAGGGGTGGAGCTTTTGCGATGACGGTCGAGGAGGCCGACGCTGCAGGTGACGGGTTAGCAGGTTTGTCTTTCCTGTTCTTCTTTTCCCATCTTGTTGTGTGATTCCATTAGTACCTGTCAGGATATGCTTGTGATATGCTAGATAGCATAGTTACCCTTTTTGAGACTGTAGAATCATGACCAGTAGGTCTATGATTGCATGACTTTGATTGACTGGAGGTGTGACCTAGGAGGAGTACGACTATCTTAATTTCGAGGACGAAATTCTTCTAAGGTGGGTAGACTTGTAACACCCAGTTTTCTAAAATTAGGATATTTTTGAAAATTTATTATTTTATTATTTAATAATGGTGTTTTAGTCATGATATGATTTTTGGTGATTTTAGTGTGATTAAAACTATTTCATAAGTCATGACTTATGACTTTGTGACTTTCCTAGTAAACCCTAGTGTAACCCTAGCTATTTCATAACCTAGAGACTAACCATAATCATGTTAGCCTAGCCATAGGTTTAGAATATCAAATTAGGACTTTTTAGTCAAAAGGGTATTTTGGTAATTTTCTAGGATTTATTTGGAATTATTTGAATTTATGTGTTTTTATTATTATTTAATTATTGATTATTGTTATGTTAGTCCCTAAGCTAGTTTACCCTAATCTAGGGGTTAGTCACTAACCTAGAAGACTAAGTGTAGATATTTACTTTATGTGTAAATATCTAGGTTGATAAATATCTAGATATTTAACTTTCTAGGATATTTTAGAAACCTAGAATATCTAACCCCTAGTCAAAGCCTTAGAGACTAAGTCTTGCAAGGTGGAAGGGGACCCTATAGCCTACCCCTACCCCCCCATGGCAGCCAAGAACACCCCCCTCCATATGTGTACACCCTTCACAAGAAAGGCTTCATTTTCAATACATTGGAGTTTAGGTTTTCCCTCAACTTCACACCTCCATAACTTGACCATTTCTCCACCAAATTGAGCCCCGTTTCTTGCGTTGGAACCCCCTACTAGTGAGGATACCAAGGAAGGCTAGCTAGCAAGGATACCCTAGCTGTGGGCACCCCCAAGGACAGTGAACAACCCCCCCCCCCCCCCAAGAAGTTGTTTTCTTGAGTTTTCACTCAATAGGTATTTTCTCACAAACCTAGTCAAATTCCTGTTTTTCTTTCATAAATGCATTCATATAGGGATAACAATACTGTGGGTAAAGTTTGGTGGGATTTTGATGTGTTTTGGTGTCCGTATCGGACACGTGTCTGTGTCTTAATTTCAGTGTTTGTGTAAATGCCACTTAGGACTAAACCTTGTGTTTTTGTGAAACAAATTATATTTTTGGGTAGCCCTAGACATGTAGGACACGAAACCCTAGGACTGAGCACGTTATCGTGTCGTGTCCGTGTCCAAATTGGACACGAACACACTGTTAAGCACTGCACTGCACTGCACTGCACACTGATTAAACGTGTCGTGGACACAAAGTGTCATACCTAATCCCTAGTCCTAGACCTAGGCTACCCATTGACACGAGCACGAGGCCCTACGTGCCACGTGTGGAGCACACGACCCCTCGACACGCGTGTACGAGGCTGTGCAGCCTCCCCTGCTACTCGACACTTAGCACGGACACTGTAGGACACGAGGACACAGGAAATTTGACACAGAGGAGGGGGCAACCTCTGTCATGCCCCCCCTCGAGTTTGAGACACGTTGGTGTCGTGTCGAGAGAGCACGGACACGTGCACTGGTCGTGCACTGACAGTGCACGCACACACAGACACTTGACTTTGAGCGTGTCGTGTTCACTGTACACGACACGTGGACACTTCGTAGTGTCATGGACACGAAGCCTATCCATAGGCGAACACATTGGACACAACCACGTGGTGTCACGTGTCCCGTGTCGCGAACACGAGACACGCGAAAACACTGACACGCGGTCTAAAACACGTATTTTAGGGCTCCTGATACGCGTGTCCTGTCTACTCTACACGACACGTGGACACGTATCAGGCCCATGGACACGAAGCCCAACCCTAGGCGCACCTTCGGGTACGAGCACGAGGCCTGTGTCGCCTTGTGTCGTGTCCTAGACCCTTTTTAGTTTTGCACTGATACGTGTGTATCAGTGTATTCTCATTTACCCGAGTGACTTTAGACCCTCGTGGACACGTCGTGTCGTGTCGTGACACCGTGTCAGGCCATTAGGATCCTAGACTAACCTAGGGGCTTCAATTACCAACCAAGATTAGGTTGTCTTAGCTCGGTTTAGTTGGAGTTTGGTCTAACCTAAGTCGAGGGTTTACAGTCCTGATTTTCCAGTTTTAGGATTATTTCCAGTTTTCAAAATTGAGTTTTAAATCTATTTTTGATATGATTTATACATAATATATAGGTATTTTAGTATGTATATATGTAGTATATGTGTATGTGTGTGTGTGGGTGAGTTTTCAGGGTATTTGGTTGTGTGTGTAGGTTGTTGTGTATGTATATACATACACATGTATATATGTACTGTGTATGTGTGTGTTTGGGGCTGGATTTCTTGGTTCCTGATTTCAGGAACCCTCCCCCCCCCCCCCTTACTGACCTGACCCTAATCCTAACCCTAACCCTTCACTCCCTTTCCACTCTCTCTCTCTCTCTATATGATATATATATATATATATATATATATATATATGTATAGATATATGAGGTATATATATGTATAGATATGGGTAGATATGGGTAGATATATATGTATAGTTATGTATAGATATCTATACATAGATATGGGTAGGTTTATATGTAGATATGGGTACCTATATGAGGTATCCTAGATACATGAGCCTATGGCCTATAGCTAGTGAGCCTAGAATTGACCATTAGGTCTAGTAGAACTAGTTTGACCACAAGTTTGACCATGGTTGACCAAAGTCAACTATAGGTCAAACCTTAACCAAATTGACCTAGAAATAGTTTGGATGGACTCTAAATGACTTGGTGACCTAAGTTTGACTAAACCCTAGACTATTGACTAGTTGGTTTAGACTTTGACCTATATAAGGGTATTATTTATGACTTGGTTATATAGATAGCCCTATGTAGAGTGAAGATATGTATGGGGTTAAGTAGGATACTTAGAGTTGAGTCTTGATTGAGTTAGACTATGGTTTAGCTTGATTATAAGATTAAGTTTGGTGTTGTACTATATATATTTATATGTGATGTACTTGTTTAGGGAGTTGGTTATACCTTAGCTTTGTAGAATGGTATCTTAGGTATCCTAAGACAAGTTAGCCTATGGTTAGTTAAGTAACCTTATAGAGTTTGACTTAAAAAGTTGACCCCTGGCTTACTTACCTGACTGACTAGTCTTTGTTTGACCAATACCTTAGTTGGTCTAAGTTTGACCTAGACTTGACCCAGATTGATCATGTTGACTAGTATTTGACTAGTTTGATTAGAGTGTTGACCAGGAGTTGACTTTAACCTAGATTTGACTAATCTTGACTTGTTTGACCTTGTATGACTTAGTTTGATTTCATGTGACCTAATATGATTTGATTTGACTTAGTTTGACTGTAGAGTTGACCAAGTTTGACTTTGACCTAGATTGGCTTAGAATTCATATAGATTGCATTGCAGATTTCATTTACCTTCATTTTGGACATGTCATAACTGTATTACTCTATTTTAGGACATTGTGACCCTGGTACAGACATCTGATATTACACTACTCTTTCTAGAGTGTCAGGCGAGTACATTCTCTGATAGTTCTTTCATTATTTGTCATTTACTGTATTTCAGTTCTAGTTAGCTATATGTGATTCTCTGTACAAACACGATTAGTATTGCTAGATCCATTACATGCGACACTCATTTATTCATGTCTGGCCTCTATATCTGGAATCACTACTGGCATCACCCTACTGGAATCATTTCTGGAATCATTGGCCGGACTCATACTGGTTGTAGTGTTGGATTATGGATTCACTTGTGGGCGGGGAAATACTTGAGTAGACATGTGAACATACCTAAAATCTGGAACCACCTCCCTTGGAACTATTCTGGAATGATAGCCATCCCACACTTGGCCGAGTGTGCGATGTGCCTGATTACCCCTAGCCGTTTACATGTTGATCTCAGTATTTTAAAACACACTGTTAGAGTATAGGCTGGACTTACCCTGGAATCATGGATCACTTCTGGACTCATTTTACTGGACTTATTTTACTGGACTCATTTTACTGGACTCATCTTGTACTGGAATCATCTAGTATTGGATTATATGGACTGGACTCACACTGGGATTACCTTTTATACTGTCTGGACTTATACCATGTTATTCTAGTTCAGCTAGTTTACTACAGTCTTCTTTGTCATGTTTTCTTCTCTTGTTAGTTACTTTACTTTCCTTGTACCCTCACTATTTCTCTACATCATTATCTGTATAAAACTGCCATGCTCATCTGTATAACTGTCTAAAAACTGCTTTATAGTCTTTGTCATTTACTTGAGATTTCTAGATGAGATGTACTCGTTCCTGTCCTGATTGGACCTGTTGAAAATATTACAGATGATACTCCTGACGACACATGCCCTACTTTCCATGGACCTGGCGAGGGATTAGCTACCTTTGGTTCCGACTCTCAGGAGTGATTCAGGAGTTTAGCTAGTAGACTTACTTAGCTTTCATGTTTTGAGCTTGTTGTATTAAACTTGAGATATTGAGTTGTATTAGAGTTTTGTTTGAGATCTTGTTGTTATTATTTTAGTAGTTTAATTTCTGTTGTTGTTAGTTGGTATCTAGATTTCTGTGATATCTTATCGTGCTTAGACTGTGATTGAGTATATCATATCTTTTGCTTGTCTTCCTTTCGGAGTTGAGATCTTGGCAAGTACATTATATACACTGCATGAGATTAGTTAGCAACCTAGGACAGCGTTCTACCGTCGACACTACGGCGTAGGCTGGACGTACCCACTTCTCGTACCCCTACACAGGGTGCGGGTCGTGACATTATTATATTATCACAGTTACATGGCATGGTGTTTTCTTGTATCTTGTTACGTCCCTCTGAGGACCTGGTTATCTCTCCAGGATTAGACGACTTTCCGCAGGAGTACGGAGTGGCACTGGATCCATCCTACATTGATGACGAGACATCTCCCCCTGACTTCTAGCTTATTAATTTCCTTGAGACATTTAGTGGATATTTTTACATCTTTTTATATTTCTATTTTGCGGAGGTTGGACTCCGATCATTGTGACCATTTATCATAGCTGTTTGGAGTGGGAGTGACCACCCGGCTATCTTTTGATACACTCATTTATTATCTGGACTTTATTATCTTCTGTGTTGAGCTGTGATGAGATTAGATTATATTATTCTGGCCTATGATGATTTATTATACAGCTTATGTATGTATACGAGGGTTCTATATATTGGAGTATTCTTCGTATATGTGCAGCTGACATGTTCACGTACTCAGTCATATGTATTTTGGGACTGGGGCGTTATAGCCTTTGAAGCCAACTCGTATAGTTGATGCTTCTACTCCACCTTAAGAAGAGCGTGTATAATCCGATTATACACATGAACGTTCAGTACCATCTGTTTTGAACTAATTAGAGATGCTCAAACTAGTCCCGTAACCATGGACTCTGATACCACTTGTTGGGAACGCGGTGTGACCCAAACCAGAGTTGGCCCATGAGGTGCGATATTGAATTGGGCCCATATACCTTAAAAGAGAATTCTCATGTAAGACCTGAACCAATCTTAATTATCTATACTGTAGGACCGATTGTAGGAACGAGTTGTAAAGCACAATACTCTGGAGGGGGGGTGAATAGAGTAGGCAGCAGAAATTAACTATTTAAAAATGTTAGTAACAAGATCACATATATCACAGATATGTAAATGAAAAGTAGAGAGTAGAGAGCAAACGCAAACACAAGGATGTATACTGGTTTCCCTCTTGTGAGGACTAGTCCAGTCGAAAGAACTCTAGCTTCCAGTTGAATCCACTATAGAAAATCACCACAAGTTTTCATCCAAAGTTCTTGCAACTTCTACAACACGAGCTTTGATCCGAAGTACTCGACCAACTTCATTTGTGAAGTATATTTTTTCAATCAAGCCTCAGATTACAATCACTCTGAAACTTCTAGACCGTACCGCACTGGCAAATCGACTAGAGGATTGTAACTGGCTTGGGATTTAAAAATGAATAGCTCAGAATACTTTGGAAGAAGTAGTAGGCTTATAGAGAAGAGATATGAAAGTGAATTGGTGTGTTGAAATGATCGAAATCATTCTCTATTTATAGTTTCTCTAAAGGCAGCATTTGTGCAGAATTCGGGCAGAACTCTATGAGAAAATCTTGTTGGGATCCGTAACTGCGGGAAGACCAAGTTCAAAATCTAACGTTCACTAACCGAACTCTGGCCAAACTCGGGCTGAATTCTGTTGGAGTTCTGTTAGGGTTTTTGCAAATCAGGTTTTAGGCTTTTTGAAAAGATCAAGCAGTTAAGAAGTAGTTTGGACTTTTGTAAGTGGGCTTGTTTTCAAAATGAAAGGATATTTTGAAAACGTTTCTTGGGTAGCCTATTTGCCAGTACGATGCAGTTTATATCACATTCCTAGACTCAATAAATATAAAAAATACATTAATAAAATAGGAAAACCAAGAGTCCTTTTATGACGCCTTTCTTTAAATATTTGAGCAGACTTGAAGACGCCTTTTTCACTTGACGGCGGTCGTCCAAAGATAAACAGATCTAGAAATCTGAATACCTTTCAGTGGCTTCGCCAACGCTGATATGTCATGGTTTGACGAAGCTTGATCATGCTTACTGCATGTCTATAAGAACATGTTAGACGAACAAAACAATATGATAATATCATATAGAACATTTAGGACAACGCTAAGTTTAAGTAGTAACATGATAGTGATTACATGAATATTAGTGACATCATTATGTTAAACTCAATTGATTAGCCATATTAAAAAATATATGATATAATCATTGGGCTAACAATATCCCCCTTTTTGATTATGGCAAATCGGTTAAGGTTAATATATATACAATAGATGCATGTATCACTAATAAACACATAATACTAAAATATTGTGTGCTAACTTAAACTTATTTCTCCCCCTTTGACATGATCAAAAATAAGCTCCCCCGTAATTAGAGCTAAAATAAACTCAAGCATAAGTAAAGGAGGAAAGCAAAAATAATCATGATCAAGGATTATGAGAACAGTGTAACGACAAGTTCAGAAAAAAATGCATAAAATAGAAAAATATGTCAAAACACAATATAGTTGGTTGAATGTAAACAAAGAAAACTGAAATTAAGCAATACATAGTTTACCAACTAGAAATCCAAAAATGACATTCAAAACATATTTTGTTCATCATATTATGTTTTGAAATTGATTTAAATAGGTAGATATCAATAACGTAGAATCCTATTATTGGTTATAAATAAATCATAAGGAATAGAAATTCGCAGATCTAGTATATACCCAAAAAAAATAATGAGACTTTTAACAATGATCACAAAAAAATTATGATTCATAATTTGCCCATACAAATTGGTGAATCAATTCCATAAAGAGTATAATCATTGAAAAAAAATCAAAATAAATATACTAGATTCTATTCAAAATCTATTCCAAAGTTCATGCATTTGAATTCAATTACCTTAGCATGATATATGAATATCCATTAGATAAACATGAAGACAATGAAGACAAAATACTAGAGAAAGAAAAATTCAGTCGACTTGAATGCTCCCCCGCAAAGTATGATCAGTCTAAATATAGATAATCATGAACTTTGAGATAAAATCTCAATAAGAAATGCCAAAATTCATATAAACTCAAAAGAATCATTAAATTAGGATAATTAACTATATTTGGCAATATATAATTTAAAAACTCATAGAAAATAAGATAATTAAAAATAATAATAATCATATATTCTCTTATAAAATCAATACAAATCCAAATATCATGAATAACTCAGCAAGATATTTAACTAAGACAATATAAGTCCATGGTGAACTAGGTATACCACATATTAAGGGCATAAAATAATTGAAACAATTAATTTGCTCCCCCTTAAAATATGCGTGTCTAGTTCCGAAGTAATTTATATGCAAGAATAGATAAAATAAATAATCACAAGATCTAAGGGATATCCAATATATGCATCTTTTCTTTCCTTTGATCTAATGCATATAAAATTCCAAACTCAAAACAAAAATCATCTTTAGGCAAGAAAAAGAAATATCCAATAAATAAACGCTTAAAGATGAAGAAAATATGTCTTCAATAAAAAATATAACACAAATTATTTCATGTAAGTAAAAGATTTTAGAAAGTTGTCTTTAATGCGAATAATGGACATATTCAATAAATCAGAGAGAAATCAGAAAGACTTTTGAAATGCAGAATTTATTATGAAAAGTTGCATAAAAAAATGTTCGAATGCGTCTATTTAGTCCTTAGACTGAAAGCTGGCGATTTGAATCCATAAATCATAAATAAACCCATTTTGAAAATATAACTAGATAAATGTCCAAAGAAAAATGTATTCTAGATATATGGCATGTCAAGGGGATAATTGATTTAAAATAATTAACTACTCCACCTTTACATGGTTATATCAAAAATAATAATAGTATAGATAAAAAAAATTTAAAAATTCAGAGACATATTTCCAGAAGTAGAAAACTAATTCAAAAATATTAGATCTTTTTATCAAAGCTCATTTCTTTCCTTTTAAAGCCGTTGTACGGTGTCCATCTAATAACCGGAGGCTTAAAGAAAAGAAACGCTTTGAGAGAGGAAAATTCAATATGCTTGACTTCTCCTTCGCAAAGAGTTACTGCTATAGACAGTAAATAACTAGAATAAGACGAGAATAATAAAGCTTAAAATCATGAATATTATACAAGCTAAATACAAAATCACAAGACCATAATATTTAATGAGTAGTCACAAGATCATCAAGTCATAGTGTGACAGAAAAATGAATATATCAAAAGATGACAAACATTAACCTATGGAGATCAATGTATGTTACCTTTTGTAAAAATAAATCATTAAATAATATTATCCATCAAGGCTAAAATTCAAAATCTATCAGATAACAATTGCAACTAGATCTAAATAAATTTTTATTTTATAAAGCGTTGATCAATCTTGGGTTAGCTGTAGAGGTACTGTCCCAGCTAACGGAGGTTCACCGGGGAACACTTAAATACCGTTTCGCTTTAGCCGTAGCTGTGGTGACAGACAGACCCTTTGTAGGCTTGTACCCGAAACAAATCTCTTCTTTAATAATCGAGAATTTAAAAAGAATTAGTGCAATATGAAAAAAAATATTCTATGGACTTAAAAATCTTAGAACAATGTAGCATACAGTATAAGATGTATCAATTACATTTATTCATATGTGCTACAAAATCATTGGGTAACAATAAAATATAAATATTTGTAAATCAAAATGTAGGACCTAGATACGCTGATGTATTTTGGAACCTAGGGGACTGGGTTCAATACCAAGGATCCAGAACTAGATAATAGTTGTATTTAGACCTTAATAAATCTTAAGTCTATAAAGTATTGATCACTTCGGATTAGCTGTAGGGGCTGGTTTCCAGCTAGCGGTAGTCCGAAGACTAGTATACCGTGTCGTTTCAGGTTATTTACACCTGTATGACAGAAGGACCCTTTCGACTTGTTCCTAAAATGATCTCTACTCTTAAAAATTTAGATTCAAAGGAATATATGCAGTATCATCAAACAACATCGAAATCCAGAATCCCTAAATATAAAAGAAGTAAATACCCAAATAATGGTTTATCAAGATCAAGATACTAAAAATATCATGTATCCAAAATGTCAATCAAAAAGCCAAAAAAAGAGGCTTTGAGGAAGAAGCTAATAAAGATAAGAACATAAATTTGTTTTTAAAAAAATCAATAGCTTAAGTATGAGATAAGCACAAGTTTAAAAACTACTTTTTAAAATAATATAGAACTTGAACTTAACTCATATATCTCCATAAAGATATTTATACAATATAAGAAACATATGAGAAATATATAAATGACAATGAATTATTCATGTATCCTTAATAAGCATAAAAAAATATCACAAGATCAAAAACATGCATAAATATGCTTTGTCAGACAAAGATGTAATTGATTCATAAGAAGTTAATCACAATAAAATTTGAGAATCAATAGTGAATATATTATGCAAGCACAAGGTTAAAATAAAAGTATATGTATATACTTTTCAAGTAAACAGGAGACTTGTGCTAAACATACATACTCACAAAATACTGATCAAAGTAAATACGACATGTTAAAGACAAATCGATAAGAAGTGACCATTAAAAAATATTAAATATAGAGAGTCAAAAACATATTAACTCAGAAAGAATAAGCTCCTATGCATGCTTCAAGAATAAAGATTAAAAGTAAAGAGCATACATAGACAAATGTGTCACATTAATAGAAAATAAATACTATATAGTGTGAACTGATCATTTAAGCTAAACAGCTAGTCATGCTAGGATTATATCTCATATTGATTTAAACAATAAATAATTAAAAGATATCAATAAGATCTAATAGCAAGAAATCAATAAGAACATGCTAGATATTAAAAACTATTTAGGAAGCATGTTACCGAAGTGGTTCTAGTGACCATACTTATGTTGGTGCAATTGCTTGGAAGATGACTTTGTAGCTTTGCAATCACCAACATGCTCCATGGTTCTAAGGTTCAGCATAAGTAGCTCCACCTGAAATATTAGGTGAAGACTTTGGTATCCAATACTTGGATCCATATTTGTTAGCTTTGGGAACCCATTTGCACAAGTTCATATCAACTAGCTTTCTAATCTGACAACAATTAGAAACGTGTCCATTCATACCGCAATAATGATAGAAAGAATTAACATTAGTGCTATGTGCAGTAGTATGAGAACGTGCAGTGGTGTGGTATGATCTTCGTGGATACTTGTAATAGAAAGCATGGTTGTGTGAAGCTTTAGCTTTGCTTGCTTCATTTCTAGATGATCTGTCGTGTGTGACTTTGTGATGTGTCACGTGTCTTGTGTTAGACTGAGTCATAGGTTATACTACCTGCTTTCCCAGTCTAATCTTTAACTTTTTAGAGTTAGCACAGATCTCATCATATTTAGCATTAAGAGCATCAATTCTACATGAAGCAATAGAATACTTCTTCTTTTCTGATTCTAGTTCCTCCTGAAGTTTAGCATTTTCTTGAGTGCTTTTCTCAATGTAATCAAGTGCCTCATGCAATCTAAACTTAAGTGTGGAAATCTCAGTAGAATTATCATAAGGAGAAGTATTTCTAGCATCATTCAATAAGCAAGTAAGCTTATTATTCTCACGCTTATAGGATTGAATATCATTTCTAGCTTGCTTATACTTATCTAATACTTTCTTGTGTTCTTTTAATAGATCACTGAAAGCATCAGATAACTCATCATAAGAAAATTCATTCTCTTCAAGAAGGGAATTATTCTGTACCTCGTTAGATAATGCCATTGAGCATAAATTTGCAGCTTTATGAGGTCTCTCTTCTTCTTCTTCTTCTTCTTCTTCTTCAGAATCTCTTGCTTCGCTTTCACACCATATGCTCGTGCTAGTATACTTGTGAGATGATGATCTTTCTTCTTTTGATCGTTTGTAGTGACTCTCCTTTCTAGCAGTAGTACAATCTTCTTGGATGTGGCCTATCTTCTTGTAGTTGTCACATACAAGCTCTTTTTAGTATAAAGGATTGTGTTGTACCTTAAATCCCAATTTTGTTATGTACATATTTGCATCATTATGAAGACTATCTTTCTCTCTGGAGTTGCTAGCTTTGCTTTCATACTTGCACTCATAAGTAGCTTCAAGAACTTTCCAAATTTTATGAGATGTTGTGCAAGTAGTAATAAGATTAAATACATTTGTGTCTACAGCACAATAAAAGATGTGCATAGCTTTTGCATCAAGGCTAGCTAACTTCTTCTCTTTCTCCGTGTAACTATAATAAGGCTTGTTGATTATAGAGGATGTGAGAATAGAAGTGATAGTAGGCTTTTTGTAGCCATTGACAATAATTGACCATAAGTCAAAATCTAGAGACTTCAGGTATAAGCTCATTCGTGTCTTCCAATAACTATAGTTTGTTCCATCAAATAGTGGAAGTCTATTTGTGGATTGCTCTTCAGTTGTGAAGTACATACTTGCCATATGTGATATTGTGATCTATTTAATAGTAGTTATATAATAACAATATTACCTCGCTTTACCTATATAACCCGCTCTGGTAATGAGGATCTGCTCCAAGGATGTTAAGCCAAAATATCTCTTATCTCTATAAGGAACACCTGCAATAATATCTCTAGAAGGAGCACCAGCTCTGATACCAATTGTAGGAACAATTGGTATGCTAGCAATACCTATATAAAGAGAACCCGCTCTGATATTGTAGGAACAATTGGTATGATAGCAATACCTATAAAGAGAACCCGCTCTGATACCAATTGTAGGACCGATTGTAGGAACGAGTTGTAAAGCGCAATACTCTAGGGGGGTGAATAGAGTAGGCAGCAAAAATTAGCTATTTAAAAATGTTAGTAACAAGATCACATAATATATATCACCTATATGTAAATGAAAAGTAGAGAGTAGAGAGAAAACGTAAACACAAGGATATATACTGGTTTTCCTCTTGTGAGGACTAGTCCAGTCGGAAGAACTCTAGCTTCCAGTTGAATCCACTATGGAAAATCACCACAAGTTTTCATCCGAAGTTCTTGTAACTTCTACAATGCGAGCTTTGATCCGAAGTACTCGACCAACTTCAATTGTGAAGTGTCTTTCTTTAATCAAGCCTCTGATTATAATCACTCTGAAACTTCTAGACTGTACCGCACTGGCAAATCGACTAGAGGATTGTAACTGGCTTGGGATTTGAAAATGAATAGCTCAGAATACTTTGGAAGAAGTAGTAGGCTTATAGAGAAGAGATATAAAAGTGAATTGGTGTGTTGAAATGATCGAAATCCTTTTCAATTTATAGTTTTTCCAAATGCAGAATTCTGACATAATTCGGGCAGAATTCATGTAGAACTCTATGAGAAAATCTCGTTAGGATCCGTAACTGCGAGAAGACCAAGCTCAAAATCCAACGTTTACTAACCGAACTCTGGCCAAATTCGGGCCGAACTCGGGCCGAATTCTGTTGGAGTTCTGTTAGGATTTTTGCAAATCAAGTTTTGGGCTTTTTGAAAAGATCAAGCAGTTAGGAAGTAGTTTGGACTTTTGTAAGTGGGCTTGTTTTTAAAATGAAAGGATATTTTAAAAATGTTTCTTGGGTAACCTATTTGCCAGTACGACGCAGTTTACATCGTATTCCTAGACTCAATAAATATGAAAAATACATTGATAAAATAGAAAAACCAAGAGTCCTTTGATGACGTCTTTCTTCAAATATTTGAGCAGACTTGAAGACGTTTTTTTTTCATTTGACGACGGTCGTCCAAAGATAAACAGATCTAGAAATCTGAATATCTTTCGGTGACTTCGTCAACGCTGTCTTTGGCCCATTAATAATTCTCTATTGTATATGTCCTGGTTTGACAAAGCTTGATCATGCTTACTACATGTCTAAAAAAACATGTTAGACGAACAAAACAATATGATAATATGATATAGAACATTTAGGACAACGCTAAGTTTAAGTAGTAATATGATAGTGATTACATGAATATTAGTGACGTCATTATGTTAAACTCAATTGAATAGCCATATTCAAAAAAAACATGATATAATCATTGGGCTAACAACCACATGATCCTACCTCCTAACCGATGTGGGACTAAATTACCAACTCCATTGTCACCCACCATTTGAGTGCTCAACCGAAAATGAGTACAACCCAACAGTCTTTCGAGCCAGCTGTTGGGAACCCTTCGCAAGTATCCAATTTTTTTTCTCAAATAGACTATGATAACCATCATCTGCCAAGCTCCCTACCGAAACCAAATTATAGCACAAACTCGGTACATGTCGCACACCCTCGAGGACAAGCTTCTCACCAAACTCCATCGTCAAGTACACATCACCGATGCCTACAACTGCAGCCGTCCCCTTGACGTCTATCTTTATACGTCCAAACCTGCCATCGTAGTATAACGTGAAGATCCTCCTATATGGAGTGGCATGATACGACACTCCCGTGTCCATGACCCAGTCGCCATTATGACACATGCTATATGGTTTCTCTGTGTCGATCGCTACGATGATGATATCTCCAAATGTCGTGAGATCCTCCTGATCGTCCTTGCCTTTTGCCTTCTTAGCTTTGAGCTTCATGCAGTTCCTCTTGATATGACCCCTTTCATCACAGTGATAGCAGCCCTCCTTGTTGTCCATAATCGTAAGATTCCAAGAACTCTTCTATGTCCTCGTATGTGACTTGAGTCTTTCCTTCTCGTGGAAAGCCACTAGAGCGGACTCCTACGACAATTCAACTTTCTTGCTCACCGATACCACCAACGTCTTCCAACTTTTTGGCAGAGAACTCAAGAACAATATGGCCTGAAGCTCATCTTCAATTACCATCTTCATCGCAGACAGCTGATTGATGATACCCTGAACCTCGTTCAAATGTTGTGCCACTGGGGCACCCTCCGTGTACTTCAATTTGACGAGTTGGTGAATAATAAATGTCTTGTTGCCAGCCGTCTTCCTTTCGTACAACGATGCAGCTTCTCACACAATACTTTTGTCGAACTCTCCATGGACACGTGGTGAAACACCGAATCATCCAACCATTGGCGGATAAATCCAACGGCCTTCCGATCCAGTCGTTTCCAGTCTTCAACAGCTTTGTTCATTGGCTTTGCGCTGTGATCACCCTCCAACGGACTATGCAAGTCCTTGCACCATAGTAGATCCTTCATCCTTGGTTTCCAAATCGCCCAGTTCTCTCCTGTGAGGGTGATCATACGAGTGTTCATCTGCTCCGTAGACATGGTTGTCAGAACCCTCAAAGCTCTAATACCAATTATTGGGCACGTACGAAAGCGTTTGCCAACCCACCTAATCAAAACCAACTCCCGTCTAACGGCCACCAAGCACAAGATAAAGACAAGTATATGGTGGTGACGTACGTCACCTGGACAAATTCTAATCTTTAATAATTCATATGAAATTATAAGATTGACATAACACACGTTGAACCCTTTGTCCTAATAGGTTCAACTCCCTCACAACTCTCAAGAAGAAAAATAGAAGATTATAATTGAGATCATTCACCAACCCGTAGTAATCTCCCTAACCGAAGTTGACGACTCCTTGATTAGATCTTCTTCTTCCTTTTGTCTTGGATGGGGAAGTCCTAAGAGCAAAATACGGACTTTCTCTTAGATTTTCTTGTGGACGAGCACTCTGAATCTCCACTTTGTGCTTTCACCCTCACCCCATATATATAGGATGATAAAATCATATTCTAATCATAATAGGATTTTTTTAATAGGAATAAAATAAGAATCCTATTATGCCTAAAATATGATTTTATCATCCTATATATATGGGTGAGGGTGAAAGCATAAAGTGAAGATTCGGGATGCTCGTCCACAAGAAAATCTAAGAGAAACTTCGTATTTTTCTCTTAGGACTTCGTCATCCAAGACAGAAGGAAGAAGAAGATCTAATCGAGGAGTCGTCGGAGATTGCTACGGATTGGTGAGTGATCTCAATTGTAATCTTCTGTTTTTATTCTTAAGAGTGGTGAGGGGGTTGAACCTATTAGGGCAAAGGGTTCAACGTGAGTTTTGTCAATCTTTTAATTTCATCTGAGTTATTAGAGGTTGGGATTTGTCCAGGTAACGTACGTCACCGCCATATACTTGTCGTCATATTGTGCTTGGTGTCCATTAGACGGGGGTTGATTTTGATCAGGTGGGTTGGCAAACGCTGACTAATGTAATATTAAGATGTGAAAAATTCATATCAGGAGCAAATGATTTGGTTCTTAAGGATACACAATTACTCTATCTTGTACATTGTCTCATATGAAGAACTAGAATTTATAAGGAAGTGTATGAGTTGCATCGACATGATATTTACCTCTTGAATGGTGTCGGTGAGGCAAGACCTTAAGAAATAGGAGGATGATCAGCTTCCATCTCCGTAATTCTTAAAACCACACAAATATGGTCCGTAATATTTTTATATATTTTTTGGATTTATTTTCTGTGAACTTGTTAAGTCATGAAGGTTGTGATCGTAAAAGCTTTTCATGATTGGAATTGGATTCTTTTTTTTACCACTTTTTGTTCTTGGAGTTGGGTTTTGAGGTCTTGATTTCATGAGAAATGCAGTACCATTTTTGTTTCATTCTGTGAGAAATCTAGAATACATGTGATTTAAAGAAAATTTGAAGATGTAATTAATATTTCCAAATTAGAGAAGAAGATTTGAGAAGATTTCTTAATTAGATAATAAGAATATTTGAAGAATCTTCACTCGCATTCTTAATTATAGAAGATGATTTGAATAAGATTTCCTAATTAAGATTTTTTTTAATTAAGTAGATAATCTTACATGTAATCTCAGCCTTTCTTTTCTATCCAACAGCTGTAAAGAATGGTCGGTTTCATATTGTGAAACCAGCTGGTTGGTTTTGGATATATATATATATATATATATATATATATATATATATATATATATATATATATATATATATATATATATATATATATATATGAATAGGAATCCTATAAAGCTTAGGCTAATGAAGGATAAGAATGCATATTTAAACAGAGTAATGATATATAGAAGTTCAACCAAACTCACTCGACTCTTGTGGTCGATGGGGAGAGGTATAACCTCCTTGGCTAGGCGGACGGTTCCTAACTAGAGAAGAAGATTTGAGAAGATTTGCTAATTAGAGAATAAGAAGATTTGAAGAATCTTCACCCGCAGTCTTAATTATAAAAGAAGATTTGAAGAATAAGAAGATTTGAAGAATCTTCACCCGCGGTCTTAATTATAAAAGAAGATTTGAAGAAGATTTCCTAATTAAGATTTTTTTAATTAAGTATATATATATATATATATATATATATATATATATATATATATATATATATATATATATATATATATATATATATATATATATATATATATAAACAAGGATTAGGAATAGGAATCCTATAAAGCTTAGGCTAATGAAGGATAAGAATTCATATTTAAACAGAGTAATGAGTAATGATATATAGAAGTTCAACCGAACTCACTTGGCTCTTGTGGTCGATAGGGAGAGGTATAATCTCCTTGGCTAGACGGACGGCCTCGGGATTGAACCGCAAGGGAGTCATGGGTATAAAAAATTGGAGGCAGTGGGTCCAAATATCATGCAACATAGTATGCACAAAGTCGTGTGCGTTACGTCAGACATCCCAAAAAAAATAATATATAAAAGTTAGTTAATTTGTATATCAAGATTTATTATTTAATATCAAATAAATAAACAATCTCCAAAATGGTTTTTATTTATAAAATTAGGCTAATTGGAATTTATTTATTTTATTTATTTAGTAAACTAGTTTTGTTGATTTATATTTCATTTATATTTACTACTTAATAAGTATCTTCTTATTATTCACTCAATTTTTTACTGAGATTATTTTCTATTTCTTCTAATATTTGTTAATTGGATTTATATATATGATTCAAATCGTATTTATTTAATTACTTGTTTACTTATTTAGATAATTATCTAAAGGCTAAATTGTTAATTAAATTTATAAAAGAATTAAAACTTAGAAAATTCCAAAATTTTGGTCATGGGACTTACATTACTTTCGGCATGTATATTATGTATCTTGCTGCATCCCTCTGAGTATATGATACCTTTGCAGTTTTAGACGAGCAGAAGTATCACAAATCTACGGACCGAGACCAAACTCGGAAGCATCTTATGTAGAGGATTTGAAGATCTACCCAATAGAATACATGTGAGATTGGGTAGGATTTCGTTTTGGGATACAAGCATCATTATCTAGTTAGATATGCTTGTATCTAGTTATCTTCTATTTCACCATCTATTTCCAGTCTACTATCATTGGAATTATCTCCATCGAACTTGGCATTATTTCTTGCTGAACATTTAGCACTTAGTAGCTTTATTTGCAGCATTTTATTTTAGTTTATTGTTTAGTATATACAATATCATTTTTGTGGATGAGATTCAAATATATGCCGGATATTTATATTTTCTTGTAGACCACGGACTGGAGTTCATAGTAGACAACGTAATATGCTTCGACGATTCCATTAAATTGGAATACCCTTCGAAGTTATATTAGCTGAACATTGTCACGGGGCTCAGTCCACGTATTTGGGACTAGGGCATGACATAAGGTCGCTCAGTCTATGGATGAATGACTAGGATGGAGCTTACGCTAGCTCGAGGATGCGGATTGGGTTCCATAAGAGAATTTGATCCAGAAAAGTAGGCTTTAGGGGTGATTTCGGGGGGGGGGGGGGGGGGGGGGGGGAGGAATTTTGCAGAAAAATTATAGTCGATTTTAGGTCAATACTTAATATAAACCTGTGAAGCTGTTAACCCAAAACTTTTCTTAAATTTGAAAGCAAATACAATTAATTTATAGAAATTTAAGGAAATATTCTTATATTATAGATCAAAGTTATTACACGCCCTTCATTGTTCTCGTCGTAGAAGCTCGCATCGAAGAGGAGATCCGAGAAAACTAGAGAGTATACTAGAGAATGAGAGGGTAAGTTGAGGAAGAAGACTGAGAAGTCCTATCAATAGACAATCATGATGAAATCTATCAACTAATGTGAGTAACCCCAAACATGACAACTAGAACTTTGTCTGTCACATCATTACTATTAACAGTCCAGTATAACTTAAAGAAGGAAGATTCCAGAGGGGATCACTAAGGCCTTGTTTGGTTGACGGAATCATGGAATTGGGAAGAAAACTTATTCCTTTTCTATGTTTGGATGTCAAAGAAAAGAATGAGTAAAGAAAAATGATTCTCATAGGCAGGAAAATAAGAAAAAAATTGGTTCCTCCCATCCAACCAAGTAGGGGTGAGCATTATTCGGTTTTGGACCGAAAATCGAACCGAACCGAACCGAACCGAACCGAATAAGAGGTTCGGTTCGGTGTTAAAAAAATTCGGTTCGGTTTCGGTTTTGAAAATACTAAATTTTCTTATTCGGTTTCGGTTTCGGTCCAAAACCGAAAACCGAATAAGAAAATTTAATTAATTTATTTATATATATGTGTGTGTGTGTATGTGTGTGTGTGTGTGTACTATATATATATATATATATATATATATATATATATATATATATATATATATATATATATATATATATATAAGTATTAATATATATAGGTATATACTAAATATATATAGGTATATACTAAATATGTCTATGTATATTTAGTTACTATATATATTAACAAAAAAAACTCAAAAAAATCAAAAAAATATGAATAAACCGAAAACCGAACCGATTTAATTCGGTTCGGTTTGATTCCGTTTTGGGCCAATTCGGTTCGGTTTCGGTTTTGCTTATTCGGTTTCGGTCCAATTCGATTTTGGATTATTCGGTTCGGTTTAAACCGAATAAACCGAATACTCACCCCTACAACCAAGGTTCACTTTTCCACTATAGGAAATTCAATTTTTCTTGTAATTTACTTGTCCTCTCCGAACACCGAAAGGAAAATGGATGTAAATTATAATTTTTTAAGAAAAGGGAAGGAACAAGGAATTGATTTCCTTTCCTTTCCTCGACGAAGCCTAAGAGTGAAGAAATATTATATGCTTTTATAGCAACTTTCTGAATTATTTATTTTGCACGTTTTTACTTACTTTTTTTGAGTAATCAAGAACAAATGTCATATGGTAGCAACTATTTATGATTATTTTTTTGATAAGTTCAATTACTTTGGGGCAACTTTTAGACTGGACTTGGGAGAGTTTGTCCTAAGATTGTGTTTGAGAACTTTTCAGGGTGGGAATGAAAATTTTGAGGGAAAAGAAAATGAATAAGAGTAAAACGAAGGTGAAGTTAATTTTTTTTCTTCTCTTGTTTGGATGACAAAAATGTAGAGGGAGAAAAAGTGATTAAAAATTTTTTGTTTGTTTGTGGGATAAAATATAATTATTATTTAGTCCTTGATTTTTTTTAAATTATAATTTATTACTTAGCTTTTTGAGGGGTAGTTGGATTTTTTTTAAAAAGAAATTATCTCATCTCTCTTCATTCTTCTCCCACTTTTGAAAGAATTTTTTTAGTGGAATCCACATAAATTTTTTTTTTGGATTTTTTGAACAAATAACACCGTCAATAACTTGTATTTGAGTGGTAATCCCACTTTTTTTTATAATTTAGAAAATAACCCTGTTTTGGACGGAATGATAACATCCGTTAAAGTTAATACATATATTAACAAATATTTTGTTAACAGAATGTTAACATCCGTCCAAAATAGGATTATTTTCTAAATTATAAATAAAGTGGGGTTACCACTCAAATACAAGTTATTGACAGGATTATTTGCTAAAAAAAAAAACCTTTTTTTTTCTCATATTTTTTTTCTCTATTTTTCCTTTCCCTACTCAAACACAACGGCTTTTTATTTGCCTTCCATTTTTCTCAACTTTTTTCTTATTCTCAGATGAAACAATATGTAACTGTTCTATTTTGAAGCTTCTTTCCAAAGAAAATTTAAAAAATTGCTTCTACTATGGCTTGGTTTGGGGTTGCTGTTTCTTAAAATCCACAAAATAATCAACTTTTAGCAGCATGTGAGTATGTGACAATTGTAGTTAAAAAATGGTTCAAAAAATTGAAATAATTTAACATTTGTTAATAATTTTGTTTTTACCAAACAGATATAAATTGCTTCCCAGGGAAAAAAAAAAAACCAATTCCAAACCCATCCTTCTGCTTTTGAGAAGCATCCATTCCAATCACCGATTCCAGCCGTAACACACATTTGTTTAAGCAAGAATGTCCAGCCCAGGGGAATATCAATCATGAGCTCCACCTGCGCCTCTCCAGCTCGAGCGGGCCCCACTGCGCCCAGACATCTTCGTCTCCCGACGCGGAAATACCGCGGGCTCCACCACCCCGTTAACGTGTCCTCCCGACCCTTCCAAAGCCTCTTCTTCCGCTTTCCCAAAACAATTTTCGAAACCACCCACTTCTACTTTCCCACCAGCACACGTTAACTATAATACTTCCTGCAGAACATGTTTACTCCCTTCACTGCCCCTCATCAAGGAAAAGCTTTCTTCCTTGTTTTTCTTCCTCCTCCTCCTCCTCCTCCTCCCACTTCCAAACCCTAGATTTTCCAGCGTCAATTCCCTTCTTCGATCTCTGAAGCTTTTGATCCCATTTCGAAGAGATTCTCTGCAGAATTGCTCGAGGAAGCTAGAGATGAACAATCTACTCACGGTACTTTCTATCCCATTTTGATTTTTTTTATTACTATTTTTAGTGTAGATTTTGCTTGGTTTGAGTCGTGGATCGGTAGGTCAGTATAGATTCGAGGAGATCGGGGCTTGTTTCGTGCCGTGTCTTGGGTCCAGCTTCGAGCATCGGTGGATTTCTAGGGTTAGTGTTTCAGTAAGAATCATGATGTGAGAAATTTGGAAGTGATTTGAATGGTTTGGGACTTAATGTATATAGATTTGAGAACGAGACAAAGCCCTAATTAAATATCACTTTAAGAATTGATTAGGATGGACAAGAACTAAGGACAATTTTTTTTTATCCGGATCACGGATCTATCGGAAAGTACTTCTGCAAATAGAAGAATCACTATCAGGAGTCGCACTTATATTAATCTTATAACTTCATGTTAACATGGTTTATTTGTAAAGAAGAATAATTTGTCTGTCTTTTGATAGAAATGTCGAGACATTGGAAAATATGTTCACATCTTGGTTGTATTCCGACGGTCGTGCGGACACAGACTGGTACATGGACACATTCCATATTTGATAGTACATTTTAGAAAAAGGGACTGGGCACGACAGTGTTTGTATGCCTCAGTTCAATATATATCTTATTCATATTTAATACCTCAGTGTTCAATAAATAATTAATATCAATATTTATGAATATTTTGGATAGTAACCATGTTCATAAATGTTGGACAAAAGGATCAGTGCAAAAAATGTTAGTGTCATATCTCAATCATGTTTAGCTTGATCATCCAAATCATTTTGTCATGTTTTGGATCTCTTTGGACCCTATTCATGAATGTCCTTGTCCGACACGAGTGTCGAGAAATTGTGGCAGATACATTACATACACAGGTACGGTGCTCTGGCCCATGCCACCTAGGTTTTGGCAGTAACAATTTTATGATGAAGAATTGGAAAGGCTTTAGATAGAAATGGAACATACCATGATGAAATAAGATTTCGGTTGAGGTTCAGTCTAATTGATCAAGGCTGATCCACTTTCAACCTCTAAACTCAAAAGTAGTAATGTAGAGCTATAGTTTCTGAATTACTAATTATGTTGCATGCTGATGGGAGCGATTCAAATCCTGTGTTAAGCTTTATATTAGAAAACATAAGAAAAAATTGAACCCATCTAATATAAGATGTGCTCAGAAATACACATAATTGAAGGTGAAGAGCCATCAGCTTGTAATGACAGTGAGAAAGTAGCATTGTTTAGGAATTTGGCCATAAGTTATATCTGGCACGGAATTTTTGGTAGACTCCATTGAAACTTCATGGCAGATGGTGCATATTTCTTAGTTCGTTGTTGGAAGAAGAATATCTCATGTACCTGTATCTTATACCGTGACTTTGTAACTGATTGATGATTGCATGTTGTAATGTAGATGTTGTTTAAATTCACTGATATGCCACTAAACCTTAATATATTGGACTTCTCTTACTCTTATCAATTTAAAAGAAAGTTAGCGGCAAGATGTGCTGAGTATTATGATTTGGTGAAAGGCAATCACCTTTTATATGCACAGATGGTCTGTTTTTTGTGGCCACAATCTCGAGGGTACAAAAAGTCAATCTGTTTTAACTAGTTCATGTACAAAAATAGACACTAAATTGGAAATTGGATTGGGAAGGTCGAAGATTTTTTTTCCTTGTGCGATATTTCTAAGCGAGTCTCATTTTCTTACTTTTCTTTTGCCTGTTTATTGTTTTCTAGGATTCCTTTGAGATCCCTCGTGATCAAGGGGGAAATGGGGATATTGAGTCAGGAATACAACTTCCAATGAATTCAGCAGAAATTGGGATGGAAGGCTTTTTCAAACAGGTCACTAGATGCTCTTAATGTAGCATACAGACAGTTGCTTGGCGTAACTTTATCATGAGTCGACTCAAGCTTAATCTTTTCTTTATTGACTTAGGTTCAAGTTATTGATAAGCAAATTGAGAAGCTCTCTACTCTACTGAGGAAGCTTCAGGTATGATTTTCAGTTACCTTTTAAGTTCTGTATATATCTTACAGAATTTTGTAAGAATCAACCTGATATAAGCCTTTATCTAATGCATAGATGACCATTCAAATGCTTTCGTTCATCTTCTTGTTGACAGTCTTGTTTGGTATCTTTTTTTTCGTCTTCTTTATGCTATAATGTCTCCTTCCCAGTGACTTAATATTTGTTAGTAGGGTTGACCTTTGACATGGGATGATTGATCTAAGTTCAGAGTATATTTGACCTACAGTCAGATTCATGACTTTCTAGCGTACTTCAAAATTTCTCTAGTTATTGTATTTGTACCAAAGAAGTCTTGGTTTTAATGCTTATCTGAATGAGCAAACCTACTTATTTGCTTCATATTGATTTGTGTTATCCAACTCATCTAAGGAAGGTTGAAGTCATCAATTAAGTCATCAATTAAGCTTATGGCATCTATCGTGCAAACATAGACTTTCTTTCTGACGTTTTAAATGTATGTTTATTTCTTCTTGGTGCTCATGACAGAGATCCACAGCCTTCTATAGATACTTCATTTGTATTGCGTAATGGATACAACTTTGGACAAAAATCATTTGTGACCTCGATTAGTATTTAATATCCTCTATTTTGTGTTGTTTATGTTCTAAATTAAGTGACAAAATCTAGTTTTTTGAGGGTAGGCAAACCCAAATAAGTTGATATCACAACATTTCACAAAAAAAATTAGAATTGATTCAGCAGCTCACTCTTTTAAACACTTGAGTGACAAGAGATTAGGAATGCATTCCCATTAACAATGCAAGCACAGTAGTCTAGTTGTACATTAATTAAGCAAGTTCAATTGTCTAATTCCTGATTTTGTTAATCGGCAAGGTCTTAGTGCTGCATAATGGACACAACTTCTAGAAAAGCAATTTGTGACCTCATCAGATCTATTACCCTCTTGCTTTTGTTACTTCTTATAAGTCTAAGTGAAATAAAAATTATAAAATCTTGTTTAATGGAAAGTAAATAAGAACAAATTAATATCAAAACATTCTACAGTAATATCCAAATGATTGAGCACCTTGTTTTTGAAACACTCGAATTTAAGATAAATCCCTATAACTAAGCAAGTGCAAGGCCCATCAACTACACGGAAACTCTAGAGTGGTAACAAGGGTTGAGGTTACATATTTATAGTTTTCAAACATGCCCGTATTTTATGGGTTTAGAGCTAAATACACTGAATTTTTTTACGCCGCTTAAAGTTAGCGAGAGATGGATTGTGAACTTGGATTGCTTTGATACCATGTTGATTTTATGATACCAAGCTTTGATACATTGTTGATTTTCAGATGGCAATAGGCTTCGGAGATGGAGGAAGAGAAGAGGTGCCTAACTTAAATTTGTTGGAGGAAAATAAATTGGGTTATATATGTTTATATAATTCCAACAAGTCTAATTGCAAGCTAAATAGTCTGATTACACATTAAATATGCAAGCCCGATAGTCTAATTGCTAATCATAGTTAAGCCTCAGATTTGGTCTTACCCTGCTTGTTCCACCATTATTTCTACTCCTGAACCTTGTGATACCTTCTTTGACTATGCCCTGCCTTTGTTACACCTGCACTTACTTTCCAACTAGGATTAGTAAGAGATAGTAGAGGTGGGGAATATTGTGGGCTTTTGCCGATGTTGAGAGCTGGCCACCATTATATGGTAAGCCCTTTCCTCCATGCAACTCTTTTTGGACCCAATTCTTGAGAGCACAAACACACCAAGAAACTAGTCTGCACATATCCAATCTATATTCTTGATAGTTGAATCGAGTTATGTTGTCCCTTCATCACGCCCTCGTAATTATTGAGGTACTAATTCTGTAATTATTCAAATATATGATAAAATACTTGGAATTGTAGAATGTTTTACATGTTGACAAAATTTTCTACTTTTGAAATTCATCTTTTATTGTCAAGGTTTATTATTATTTTACAGAATATATATGCTCAGGATTGGTACATATTGTACATTGTCTTTTGATCTTCCATTGGATGTGTGCATGCTTACGCCTCACCTTTCACCTTGTGGTTTGAGTGGTAGTAGAAGCAAGTTTTTAAGTCTTAGCCAAAACTGAGACGTTTTGCCCCTTACATATAGGCCTGTTGGGTTGGTGCTTCCCAATCTGAAACCTATCCCTAAACTGGTTTGGCCGATACTTAATAAAACTACTAGAAAACATGTCATAAAAAAAACTCAGCTCATGGTTTGGTATTGTCTTCTTCTTCTTTTTTGTCTTCCATGGGATGTGTGTGTGCTTACACCTTACCTTTCGCCTTGTTGTTCGAGTGATAGCCGAAACTGAGACATTTTGCCCGTTACATATCAGCTGATCGGGTTGGTGCTGCCTGATCCAAAGTCTTTCCCAAATCCAAAATTGATTTGGCTGATACTTGACAAATTACTAGAAAACATCTCTGTAATAAAATAAAATGAAATGAAAACCTCAGTTCTTGTTGTTTCCATGTTTTGTTTGGCACACCTATTTGTTTATTTCAAGTTTCAACTGTAAAGGGAACCAAGAAAAATTTATAAGTTAGATGGAGAATAAATATGTACTTATGTAACTTTGAAGTAAAGCTGTATTGATTTAATATTTAATATGAATTCTTTAGCTGAGTATAAAATTACATAACATTAGATAACTTAGATATAAATTTTTATAAAATTCTATTACTTAGATAGAAATTAGGTGTGAATATGTTGATAACTTAGTGATTGTGGTTAGCATTAATAAATAGTTAGCTTTTTTATAATATGTTTAAGTCAAAGATGTAATTGATGATACAATGTTGTTATATGTACTAAAAGATGGTCCATAAACAATAATGTTGTTAAGAATCAATAAAATATTATTTACTGTTTGTATGAAATTGAAAAGTATTGATTATTATTTCATTTGAACTAACATAAAATACATAAACAATAAATAATTTATGCCTAAGCATATCGATCAGACTCTTAATTTTTTTGATCTTTTTTAAAAATTTAAATTACCTAAATTTGGAAGCCCTAAACAATACTCCATTCCTGAACTGTGGAAATTGGTGCTCATAAGAAGGGTCTCTCAAACGGATACTGTTACCAAAAATTCGGGTCTTGAGTAGTAGTTAGTTAGCGCCATGCACAATGACAATTGCTTGGTTGATTATCTGAAATTCCTTCCATGAGGAGCGTAAACATGTAGTTGTTCTTCATGGAGCAGGATTATTTTTCCCCGTACGAACTAGGTATCATCTACCATGCACCACCATTTCCTATCCTCTCCAGGCATCTATATCGAAGATATGCAAACCAAGGGCATCATTTCTCCTTTGTGATTTAACCATGCTGCGAATGCTCTTGAAAGTCAGGTTGAGAAGTAAATGCAAGCTAAAGGAGAAAATGACAAGAGGTCAAAAATCATTTGTTATTAGTGACAGTTCTTGGAATAGCTTAAGAACGGAACAAGCAGAGGGCTGAATTTTTTTCCTTGTGTTTGTTCATGTGGGAAGCAATACACAGTGCAGTGTCATACTTTGACTAAAAGGCGTCCCAATGCCACGAGGCTCCTGCTTACACAGGGTCAGCAGAGGGTCCAAGATGTACGCAACCTTACCCCCATATGTATGAAGAGGCTGTAACTGTGATTCATACCTGCATCCTCCTGGATGCAAGCAACAAGCCTTACCGTGCCACAATAATACATGAGAATCATTTCTTCTTTATGATACATGCTCGCTGCTGCATCTTGCAACACCAAGTGCCACAATAATAGGCCTGCAAGCTAAGGGAGATGATGACAAGAGCTAGAAAGTCATTCGTTATTGTTGTGCTAGGAATAACTTAAGAATTTCAAGCAGTACTGGTGCCAATTTCAGTGAGTTTTTTCGTGTGCGTAGTCAGTATTATATTCTCCACTCTCTTGATAATACTACTTTGCGGTATTAGGCATTTTAGTTTAGCTTTCTTTGGCAACACCTTTTTTTTGGTAATGTGCTTGAGAGTAACCCAACAGGCCGAAATGATTTGACTAGACATGATGCACTCTCTAATCTTCTATGGTCAAAGATCTTGCCTTTGATGACTACAATGAAGAGGAACAAGCAATGAAAATAGAATGTGATTCACATTATAACTGGGAAGCTATTGTATTTGTATGTGAAGTGTCAAATTTATTCATTCCAGAAGCTGGTGTGTTCCCCCAACAACTAGTTTTATAATGCTCAAAATTAGCTGAAGATGACATTTCTATGAGTTATAATGCTGTCTGTGAAAGTAATGGGACAATTTGAGCTGCTTTTAAATTTGCCCCAGATGGTGCAAATCCACTAATGATGAATGATTGCATACAAGTGAGAGGATAAGTTAGCATGTGAGGAATCATATGTAACTTGGTTACTCTAATTTTTCTGGTTAAGCAAATAAGTAAAACAATTTCTTTATGTTTTCTGTTTCTTTGACATTTAGAGTAGAGCCAGAGTCTGGCTAGTTTTTTTTATGGATGGAGAAACACATCCGCTTAGTAAAGCTCTTATTGTAAATTCCTTGAGCAGAGATGGCAAAACAAGAGTATACAACGTCTTTTATTCTGTTATGAGTTGTAAGCTTCTTCTATTAACTTGATTGATACATTTTCAGGGTGCAAATGAGGAATCAAAAGCCGTAACAAAAGCATCTTCTATGAAAGGTAAGTTTATTCTGTTGAACTAATGTAAGCATTTTATGGGGTGACATATGTTTCTTTTTGTTCAAAATTTTCCGACCATAGTTATTGTATCAAGTCATATTTTGTTGCAGCAATCAGGCAACGCATGGAAAAAGATATTGATGAAGTGGGGAAAATAGCACGTCTAGCAAAGATCAAAGTTGAGGAATTGGACAAAGATGTAAGTGGTTTACTTATAGCGTATTGTGTTTACTGGCCCATCCATAGATTGGTTACTGTTTTGTTTTAAAAGCATTCTCTATCCTTCCATGTAGCCATCTTGACGTATTATTCTCCATGTCCAATCCCCATTCTTATGGAAAAGGTTTGGTCGGTATTCTGCTATGTGCATATATATGTTGGACAATATGAATGCTAGAGAACCTGTTTTAGAGCTATCTGCTTAGCCATTGGATGTATTGCTAAGCTTTGCGAGGAAGTCATTTCTCTTTCCTGTTCATTTTTTTCCATTTAGGGTGTGTTTGATTGCGAGGTGGAAAATATGTGGAAAAGAAATTAATTCCATGGAATTATTTTTCTAGGAAAACAATTTCACGGAATTTTAAAAAAAATCCATGGAAAACTTAATTTGAGTGTTTGATTGTCATTATTTTCCACGGAAAATAGTTATTTTTTATGGAAAATGATATTTTTCTGTTGGTTGGACAAGTTTCATTTTCCACCATTTTAGAAGAAAATATGGAAAATGATAGTTTTTTGGAAAATAATTCCATGGAAAATATAAGCTATCAAACACTACAATTGGTGGAAAATTTGTGATGGAAATATTTTCCATGGAAAAAAAGCCCAATCAAACATAGCCTTAAGTCTTAATTCCTTTGGAAATACCGACGTTTTTTTTCTTTTCTTTTTGACCTTTTCTGGCACTTCTTGTTTGGTTCCTCACGTCATATCTTCTGGGATTCTCTCCTCCATCTTCATCCACTCAGATTATTCTTCATTATGCTTCCTACTTTTCTACAACAACAATAACAAAGCCTTATAACTATGTTGCATGGACACCGTTAAGACACTGCAAGATACGGACACATGACACAGGCTCAATGTTGATTTTGCATATCCTAGTGTATTTTGGAGAGTATGTCTCGTGTCCAATATGAGCACCAATTTTCGTAGTGTCTGTACTTTCTAACTTTATAGTGGTTCTTTTGGGGTCCATTTAACTCTATTAAGAGCTGTTTCTTATAGTATTAGCAACTATGTATTTATTTCCATGTTTCAAACACTGCTTCTTTTGGTCTGTTACTCAGTCTTACTAGCAGCTCTGTGAGTCTTTATACCTAATGTTTCTATTATTGGGTGCATTTATTTTCATATATCCAAACCACTCTCAAACTATTTTCTCTCTTAATATCAATATTTGAACTAGTCTCTATATTCCATTAGTACACTCATTTTTTTACGTTAATTTCTATTCTGCTGCCATGAACCAATCTCAAAATATCAGTTCAGCTCTGCTCAATTTTTTGGACATGGATTTTAGATTGCCCACTAGTTCGACCTTAATCTGCTAACAAATTCTCATTTTGGATTATTTTTCTTGGAAACATTTTAGGTGTTTTAATTTACTACTATGGCTAGCCGACGACAAAAAATATATCATGCTTTCTTTTCTTTTGGGTTTCCTCCCTTGATTAGCCAACCCAAAAAAAACTGGGATCAAGGTTTTGCTGCTGTTGTTAATTTTGGTACTTCAGTTACTTGGCTTCATCTCAAACCCAGACACTTCATATATATATATATATATATATATATATATATATATATATATATATATATATATATATATATATATATAATGTGCAAATGACCTCTAGCCTAGTGGTTAAGAGAGATGCATGCGGCCCGAGTGGTCAGGAGATCGATTCCCGGTGGGAGCGTTCGCCACAATTACCTTCTTTCAAAAAAAAACAATATATATATATATATATATATATATATATATATATATATATATATATATATATAATGTGGTACAGTTCTGTTATTCATCTTTTGCCCTTTTATCTGTTTATTTTCTCCATGGACTCACCATAGTGCTCCGGGATATGGCAGGAGCAATTTAAAGCACACTATTTATTTTGATGAAGAATTAAGTATTCTTGTTTTATGTTATTCGACTTTTTCAGCTAACCAAACAATTAACTTTTACTGTTCATACCAATTTTTTCTTTTTGTTTCCATAGTTGAAGCTATCTCTAACATATCACTGATATACTAATTGTTTACTAAATCTTTTATTGTATTGTCACTCATCCTTCTCAATGTTCATACTGTAGCAAAGCTCATTCTTTAGACATGTTTTTTAATATTTTGAATCTTACCAAAAAGCATGTCTAGGTAACTTCCGACTTTTCTATTTGACCTCTTATGGTTTTTCTGTTCATTATTTTGATCAATTACTACAGTTCCTCGTTTCTAAATTTGAAAGATATCATTCTTTGTGTTCCTAGAGTTCACAATCTTGACCGGAGATGTTTAACAACCCATTGCATCACAATTGACGAACTGTTGTTTAATTTTTTCCAATCAATTTAAAAAAAATCAATGATTGCTTCTTTTTACAAATGTGTTGGCTTGACATTATTTTTTCCAGATCATGTATAATGATCCTGTCATATTCAAGTGGCTTTTCTTTGTTTTTCTACTAGAATCTAACTAATCGACAAAAGCCTGGATGTGGCAAGGGGTCGGCTGTTGATCGATCGAGAACTGCAACTACTGTGTAATTTACATGCTGATGTTAACTACCATCTTCAATTGCTAAGTTCTGTGAGATAAGGTGGCTCATTTGTTGAGTTTGATATTAACTGCAGGTCATTGAAAAAGAAGTTGAAAGAACACATGTCTGACTTTCAGGTAACATTATTATGCTAATTGTTTACAAGTTGACTTTTTGATCCATTTTATTATATATTTCTCAAGCTTGTGTAATTGATTGGGAAGGGGCAACATGAAAGAAGCTCAAGATAAAAGTACTTGTGACGGTAACATCTAGATACTAAACAGTAAAAGTAGAAATGTCAGAGATATATTTCAGTTCAGTTAACTTATTTCTCTCTTTTTCTTTACAACAGTAATTAGGCATAAACTTGCTTGGATGTTGGGCTGTAACTGATCAGTGAATAGATATATTTTGTAATATTTTCTGTATATACTATATAGTTCATGGTGCAGAATGGATAATGTAAGTACATGGTATATTTTGACAAGTCGAAAGACTCCAAACACGTCCAAACTAATGAGAAAATAAAGTTGCAATTCAGCTCTGGAGTCTTTAAATTTAACAAGTAAATTTTTAGCAGTCTAAAATTTCCAGCAATTGGGTAAATAAAATACTATGACACATATAATAGGTACCATTCTTTTAGGAGTCATGTACATAAGAAAGTCATTCCATGAAGTCAATGTTCCCTGTAACTGTGAGATAATCTGAAGAAGGGGCAAGGTTTCTAGATGAACAGTGTAAACTTGAGACAACTAATTAAGCAGGAGTTATGTGAACTAAACATATGCAAATTTTGTATTAGTTAATAACTATAGCGCAATAATTATGAACACTTATTATTTTTTCCTCCAATCTAAGGAAATTAAATTCAATGTCGATAAAAGATATTTTCACGGACACCATTTTAGAAGCTTAGAAGTGAGAATGGCCAAACGCTTAGAGGAACTTGTATCCAACCTCCTAGTTCTTTCCTGCTAGCATGGAATGCGAACCTGCACTAGTAATAGCAAATAAATAAGTTAGATACAAGTTTTTTGCATTTCTAGTAATTATTAATTAGAGATCTTATTAACTTTGAGGAGGTTGTATGACACAACAAAACCTATAGTGCAACCTAGATTGGGAAAAACTAATGTGCACTAGTATGAATGCAATGAAAACTGTAAGAATAACTATGAAATAAGCTTCCTAAAAAAAAAAAAAACTATGAAATAAGCTTCCTAGCATCAGATTCGGTATCGAACCTGTTAGAGGTATTTTTCATTATTTAGTATAATGGGCTTTAGTCCCACATCGGGTAGACTGTAGAGTAAGAGGAGAGGAGGTTAGCCTCTCCTATATATATGTAGTTCCATTGCTTCAATAAAGATCATCCCATTATTATTATTCTCTACTTAGTATAATAATAATAATAATAATAATAATAATAATAATAATAATAATAATAATAATCCCTTTCTTCCCTCCACAAAAATAAACCCTAGCCTAGCCACTAACATCCTCTCCTCTTACTCTATCTGATGTGGGACTAAAGCCCATTATACTAAATAGTGAAAAATACCTCTAACAGAACCCTTTCTATGAGTATCATGATTGACGATATCGTTAATATCGTCAATTTCAGATCAGAGTATCAGTTTTTTTTTGGGTATCCGAAGCAAATAATTATTTATAAATTTAGAGAAAATATTTTAGACATTTAGACAGCTTTAAGTATTTCTTGTGTTGTTTCATAGTTGTTTTGAAATTGAATCAAATAAGTCACCCTTGCTGAATGGTTTACCTGCGATAAAGTTTTTTTCATTTAATGTTTTTACAACCTTACTATGCTTTTACATCCTTGTTGATTAGTCTTTTTCGTTCAATTTTCTTTGCCGAATTGACTGGGAAAGAGGTCCTTGGTATCGGTCAATATCGACATCAGTCGCCAGTCGGTATCAGATTGAGACATGCCAAATAGTATTGGTATCATCGATATCGGCTGATATTGCAAACTATGCTACGAATCGACAAACCAACAATTCTATCGATAGGCAGTCTAGGATGATACAGAAATATATAATTGATTCAAGAGTAAAAGTTATGATTCAATCTGGGAGAATGATGAAGTGAGACCAGTAGTCGAATTTGCCTAAATTTGATCTTGTAAAATGAATTATTCGCTCCAAAGATTCGATTCCAAGATCCAGCAGTCAATCTTGCCTCGGTGCTTGGGACTTGCTCAAATCACCAATGAAAGATGTCAAGATGAAACACAAAGGTGATGGAGAGCGAAGTGTCATCGAAGACGGGAAGGCGAATCCGACCCTTGAAAAATTAGACATGCTCTCTCTCTCTCTCTCTCTCTCTCTCTATATATATATATATATATATATATATATATATATATATTGAAAGGCGCGCCTCGCAGAAAAGCACAACAGTTGTGCCTCACCCCTCACTAGGCGAGGCCCCTCGCCTTTCAGCAAGGCACAACCAAGAAAAGGCCCGCCTAGGTGCGTCTTATGGTTTATATATATATATACCAAAAAAAAACATATATATATACAAAAAAATTTGAGGCATGAAAATAATCCTTACCTCATACAAGTGGGAGGGAGATAGTCCTTTCCACGGTTGCCAAAGTTGATTATAGTTGAACTATAAAAACTAAAATTTACTAAAAATATGGTAGGAAGAATACAAACTCTTGTTAGTTCAGTTCATTACTGCTAGTTCACTTGGTTACGTTTTAACATATTTTTGTTGGTTTTAAATTTTAATATGTTATTTGATTTTATTTCTTATATTACTAATTTATTTATGTATATTTTTATTATTTATTATTTTTGCGTCTCGCTTCGCTCGGACGCGCGTCTTAAGTGCGCCTTTATATATATATATATATATATATATATATATATATATATACACATATATATATATTCAAAGGCGCGACGCGCAATTCTTCGGGTGCACCCAAGGCACGCCTTGTGTGTGTATGGTTTTCCCCAAAAACTTTGAGGCAGGAAGATAGTCTTACCGCATACAAGTGGGAGGGATGTAGCCAAAGTTGGCTACAGTTGAACTAGAAAAATTAAAATTTACTGAAAGTGTGGTAGGGAGAATACAAATTCTTGTTAGTTCTTGACTATTAGTGTTGTTTTGATAGTTCACTTGGTTATGTTTTAATATATTTTTGTTGGTTTTAATTATTTGGTTTTATTTCTTATATTACTAATTTATTTATTTATGTATATTTTTGTGCCTCGGTTCGTTCGGACGCGCGTCTTAAGTACGTCTTGTGCCTTTGACTAGTCCCATCCCGTACACTTGAAGCTTCGTACACACACACACACACACACACACATATATATATAAAGCTTCAAGTGTACGGGACTCGACTCTATATGCGTGAAACGTACGGGACAAATAATGGGAGATGGATCCGGAAGAAAAAGATGCAGCTGGCATTAGTTAAACAAGAAAGTCAAGTGTTTCCGCTGCATCGCTCTTCCAATATATTCCCTTAAACTAGTCCATCATGCATCCACCACTTCCTCAGATCTTGGTATTTTATTCATTCATCCATTCCATTTGTACTTCTTATTATTTTTCCTTTCTTACTCATTTATTATTCTCTTTCCCCCCTACTCCCCTACCCCTGCCCTTATTAGTCAAAATATCAAATATTTTCTTTCTTGAACTTCAAGAAGAAGAAAGAGAAGAAAGAATGGCGGGGAATAGTAACAGTTATAGTACCAGTAGTAGGAGAGCAGCCGTGCTTCCATTACTGCTGTTGCAGCAGCTGTTGGTTCTGCTGACGCAGCTGAATTTCCCAGCCATTCTCAAGAAACAACACCAACAACATCAGTAAGTCGAGTCAAATCAAGTTTTGCTTCTTGCTCAGATCTCATCCTTCAATTTCTCTCTGAGCCGACTCTCAAATTCTTAAAGTGGATGTCTAAACTCATTTCTAACCCTAATATGGCAGAAAGGATGGGTATGAGAGGCATGCTACCATGTCATCGAGAACTTCTCTTCCAAGAAGTTTGGCTAATATGTCACGCCCTAGTCCTAAAATATGCGAGACTGAGCCACGTGGCATTGGCCAGCTACGTATTCAACCAGTCTCTAGTCTGACTCGAATACGTATAAGCTGTTTAAATTGGTGTAACTATTTCTATATCACTCTATATCTCAATCTATATAACAGAAGCATAAAGAAAGGGAAATATGAATACTAGTCTGCAGCCCAATAATCATACTTGTTCGAGTAGACTCAAAAGGAAAAGAGTCTATAAATACTACGCAATCATGCAGGTACGAAATATAGAAATGAAACATATATACTACCGAAAAGTAAATACCTGCAATGAAATGGGTGCTCAACAACAATCCTACAAAGAGCTCTGCAAACCTACTCAGTCAACCTAGAAGGAAACCATGTCCTCAGAGGGACGCAACAAGATACATAATATACAAGCCACTATGAAACAATGTATGAAAATCATGGGGGTGTTCTAAAGACAATGTAAATGCAATGAAAACAACTTTCGACGAATGGGACTCTCCGAACATGAGATCCTCTCGCAGTGGGGCTCATCCGAACCGTCGACTGTCAACATCAATATATACCAATAGCAGCCCCTCTGTCTAGTAACTGTCCTCTCCACCCAATGTATCTAGAACGGGTCGAATACTTGACACACAATCCCCAGTGCGTGGTCTAATATGTCATAATGAAAGCATTTAGCATGAACTACACCGTCGCACATCCTGGCCGCACTGATGATCAATCGAATGCGGTGGTACGTGTCTTGTATCTCTGTATCACATCTCCGTGTCTAAGCATGTGTCAGGGTCCATCGAGATACTAGTGTATCCGTTCTGCAGTACATGAGTAGTCTCTAATGGACTAGGCTAATCAAGTAACGACCAACGTATCTCGTTGGTTGCACCCAGAGTTATACTCGGACGCGCAATTGTAAAATAACAATAAAGTAGCAAGACATGAAATGTAACAAAAAGAAATGACATAGTGGCAAGGTATACTTGTCTGGATGTATTGCGATGATCTGCTGATGCCCTGCAGATGAAATCGTCAAGCCAAGAAAAATAGCAATAGTGGGACTTCCGCCAACGTCACTGGGTGCTGAAACAAACATCACCAACGTTCCCGGAATAAGAAAAATAGCTAAAATAGACTACTCATAAGTCCAATTTTGGACACAAGGGCAAAACGATAATTTTGGATCAAAATGTAGTCTGTCGTTGGACCCACTTTGCACCGAAAAATACGTCATGATAAAAGTCCTCTAAACCTAACAAACTATATGTCCACAAGTTCAGAATGACGATACGAACCCAACGGTATATCCAGAATTGGATTCCGATGTGCCGATCTCAAAAGGACTCGTTGATCCGGACTTTGGGATCTGATTTGCACGAAAATGCCTGTCGAAGTCAAAGTCCACTAAATCTAGCAAAGTATATGTCAACGAGTCCAGAATGACAATACGAACCCAACGGTATATCCATAATTGAATTCCGATGAGCCGATTTCAAAATGATTCGTTGATCCGGACCTTGGGATTCGGTTTGCACAAAAATGCGTGCCAGGGCCACATTTCTCCAAACTCAGCAAATTATATATCAATTTTAGGCAGAACGCGACACGAGTCTACTGGTGGCGTCAGAATTGGAATTCGGAGTCCTGGGTCCAAAATTGGAATTTTATAAGTTGGAAATACGAATTCGGACGACCAACTTTGTCGTCGATTTCAACCAAACAGATGACCTTACAATTGAATGAAGTTTTAATCACAAGAAGTTGGTTATACCAGCTGTGCACAAGAACGGTGGCGCGTCAAACAGAGCGGCAATGGTGGAGAAAAAAATCCACGAAGTTGGTTCCACAAAACTGTAAAAAATAAATGCAATTATTAGCCCAACTTTGCAGCCAGTTTTGACATAGCAAGCGATAAAATTAACGGCTGAAAATTTAGGTGGAGGTAGAGCTATATACTGAGATTGCGATGGGAGAAGCGATTCGACGATCCAACGGTCGGATCGTCCAGAAAACATGCACGAAGTTGCTGTCCCAAGACGTGCATTCTGACTTTTGAAAACGCGCATCACGGCAGGATTTCGGCGTAAACATCGAATTCGACTTCCTGCGATCGCCGGAGGGAATGGGGCCGTGCCAGGGTGGGGCGTCGGTGGTTGCCGGAGATGCGGGGAGGTCGTCGGCATGGCATGGCGGTCGGAGGCGCGGCTGCACGTTCACAGCAGTAGCGGTTGCTCCTGCACTGCTGGAGCGTGCGTGCGTGTGCCGCCAGGGTGGCCGTTGGCGGGGATTGGCGTGGGGGGTGGCACATGACCGCCGGGAGGAGCGCGGTGGTCATCGGCGGCGCGACCATCACATTGAATTAAAAAGCGCGCCTAGGCGCAAGGCGTAGCGATGCGCAGGGACAGCGCCTAGGAACAAGCCAGACGCACCACCTTAAAAAAGTGCGTGCCTAGTGTAGAAAGGCGCAGGCTCCAGGCGCGCCTAGGCATAATTACTTTAATATATATATATATATATATATATATATATATATATATATATATATATATATATTAACCTTCTATATACATGTTATATAGTTTATGGGCTTTATTGGAAAGTACAAAAATTATTGTCATTAATATTATTGTGGGTTTTAGATTGTTTTCTAAATTAGAATATATTTCTATATTTAAAGGCTTATATATATGTGGTTTGTATATTATATGTATATAGTTTGGGTTATTTATATTTAATGGGCTTTTAGATTGTTATATATATATATATATGTAAAGAATAATTTTGTGCCTATAATTAGTGATATTTTCAAGGAATTTGGACTTCTATGTAGCTAAGTTTTTAAATGTAGATATTTTTTACATACAAAAAAAAAAGTGCGCCTAGCTTTCAAAAGGCGCGCCTTGAGCCTTGCGCCTCAGGCTCCAGGAACCTTTGTGCCTTGGTGCGCTTTTCGCCTTTTAAAACTATGGGCCATCAGCAGCAGCGGCTGCAGTAACACAGCGGCAATGGGGCTGCCACGCGGTGGCGGCAGTCGGGGGTGGCCTGAGGCGATACGATAGCGGCAACAGTTGTGAGAGGAAGATGAAGGGGAAGATGAAGTAGAAGAAGGGGGAGTGGTTAGGAAGGAGGAGCTGTTTTAGGGTTTAGGTACGACTCTTGGTGGAGTGAAGAAGAAGAAGAAGAAGAAGAGAAAGGAATGGAGGGTTGGCTGCTGGTGGTGTGTGGGTGTTAGTGTTTAAATGAGAGGAGAGGGGTTTAGTAGGGGTAGGCACGGGTCGGGCCGGGCCCAAATTTGTTGGACCCGGACCGGACCCGTTACTTGGCGGGCCGGGGCGGGACGGGTCCAAAAAATATTGGACCCGGACCGGACCCGACCCGTTTGAAACGGGTCCGAAACGGGTCGACCCGCGGGTCCAAACGAGTCCAAAAAAAAGTTTAAAAAATTCTATAATAGTAAACATTTACATATGTTATATTGTCTATAAGAACAAAACAAGTCTAATGTCTTCCCAAACTTCTAGAATTTATTTAGTAAACAATAAGATATTCTATTATGTATAGACTATAATAACAAAAAATGTTAAAAATTGATATAAAAAAAATATACTCCTAGAAACGGGTCGGGCCGGGGTCCCGTTTATTTTGAAAATAGGACCCGCTCCGACCCGTTAATGTCACACGACCCGCTCCGGCCCGCCCCGTTTAAATTTCAAAATTTAGGAACCGGCTTGTTTAGACATTTTACGGTTCGGGCCGGATCGGAACCGCGGGTCCTAGAACCGTATGCCCACCCCTAGGGTTTAGGGTTTTCATGACGGGATGAGTGGTTAGGATAAGTAGGGGTTTGAATGGAAGGCTAGGATTGAGTGTAACTTGATGCATAGTCCATGCAAAGAGGGAGAAATTGGTGTGTGGTGTTTGGGTTTGTCATGAGGCGGTCACATGCACTTGGGTTCGGTGATTTGGGTTAGATTATGTTAGGTTTGGGCTTGTGCGATCGTGACTACAATTTAGATCAATTATGATCATTGATGAAATAATAGCATGCGTGAGCTCAATTGGATGGCACACGAGTGATGTGTGTAGTAGACTCAAAATATGTCAAAATTATATATTGGGTCGATTATGTTGGATCGATGTCGAGTCCCGAAATTAAATTAGAAGTTAGGTTAAGTTTTACGGTAGATGGTCAAATGGCCTAAATTGACCAGAAAGTTGTGCGATGTAAATAGAATGCTAGGGAAAAAGTTTGAGTGAGATATGATATATCAAGATGAAGATAATCTTGTCTACTGCAAAACTCATGAAGGAAGTTTCGAGAGATTAACATCTCTGGCGCTCAAAAATCAAAATCACGAAAAGGTACATTTAATGATCAAAACTAATTATAATAAAATTATTTATTGAAAATAATTTATTTAAAAATTTTAAAAGAACCCTAAAATCCAAGGAGCCTGCTCCCCTACCCCTGCCCTTATTAGTCAAAATATCAAATATTTTCTTTCTTGAACTTTAAGAAGAAGGAGAAGAAAGAATGGCTGGGAATAGTAACAGTTATAGTACCAGTAGTAGGAGAGCAGCCGTGCTTCCATTACTGCTGCAGCAGCAGCTGTTGGCTCCGCTGACGCAGCCAGATTTTCCAGCCATTCTCAAGAAACAACATCAGTAAGTCGAGTCAAATCAAGTTTTGCTTCTTGCTTAGATCTCATCCTTCAATTTCTCTATGAGCCGACTCTCGAATTCTCAAAGTGGATGTCTAAACTCATTTCTAACCCTAATATGGCTGAAAGGATGGGTATGAGAGGCATGCTACCATGTCATCGAGAACTTCTCTTCCAAGAAGTTTGGCAAATATGTCACGTCCCATTCCCAAAATATGCGGGACCGGGCCACGTGGCATTGGCCAGCTACGTATTCAACCAGACTCTAGTCCGACTCGAATATGTATAAGTTGTTTAAATTGGTGTAACTATCTTTATATCACTCTATATCTCAATCCATATAACAGAAGCATAAAGAAAGGAAAATATGAAGTATGCAGCCCAATAATCATACTTGTCCGAGTAGACTCGAGAGGAAAATAGTCTATAAATACTATGCAATCAAGCATGTATGAAATATAGAAATGAAACATATATACTACCGAAAAGTAAATACCTGCAATCAGTGCCTAGTATATTATCCCACAACTACCACTGCATGAACAGAGGCAGTCTTGCTCATGTTAGGGTATCTAACATTTCTTAAAACAACTTTTTGACTGAAGTTACTATTTATGTGCTTTTAATGCTTTGATATATTTTTGTTAAAGTAATATCTCTAATCATGAATTTTTAGTAATGTTCACAAGGAGAAATCTAAAAACACAGTGATAGTTACTTATTGTGAAATATGAGGGGATAGGTAGCGAGATAAGGCACTGTCTAAAAGTACGTAAAAACAAGACAGGCTAGATCTGGTCAATGTAGAACATGCTTCGTCTCTTAAGCCTGACTTAATACACCAGATGGATAATGAAATTGCGAAGTGGGTGCGACAGAAGGGGTTGGACTCTTAAGGAAGCCTATGCAGAGGCTTCACTTTATAACAATATATCATAGGAGAGAAGATGAGGTCATGCTTCCCACCAAGGTAGAGCACACTTGATCTCTTCAGCCTTGATATAACTCAGTACCACATGGAGAAATTGAAGTAGTTTATGTGGTTAAGTTCAGTTGCAACCATTTAACAATTTAGTTAATAATGGTTATAAAAAGATGTCTATGGGAAGTATGTGGTAAGTAGATAAGACACTGTCTACAAGTCGAGGAAAAAGTTCATGAGAAAAATCAAAAGGAGCTTGAGAATTTATAATGGTTTTTCTGGAAAGTCAGTCAGAAGATGTGGCAAAGAAGAACCGGTATGTTGGTTGAAGTTGAAAACTTGAAATGCAGAATAAAGTAAAACACAGTATGAGGAAGTATTGTTCTTTCAAGATGTGGAAGCAATATGGTGAGTGCATTAGGCATTGAGGATTGATTGACAGTGAAGATACAGAGTGATCATAATCCTAGTTTATTGTACTACAAGCAAGTAAAATAAATACAAAGATATATGTATATTACTAATTTGAGCATAGTATGTACTTTTCTGATTACCATTACTTGTTCATCTTCCATGCAGACTTTGAGGGAAGCGATCCAGCAGGAATATCGGGAAGTTGTTGAGAGAAGGGTTTTTACTGGTTTGCACCTTGATTTATTAAACTGAAAACATACCTTAGCATGCATATTTGGTTTGCGAGTTCCTTTGATAACTTCTAAGCTTCTTTCCTTTCTTCTTTGGATTTGCATTAAAACAGTGACGGGAAATCGAGCTGATGAAGAGGTAGGATTGCCATTTTCGAACCTTTGTGTGTCCTTACTGCTGTATGAATTACAGAATCTTGTCCTTTTTGGATTTCCCCTTTTTAGCTACTCAGTATTATTTCCATTTTATCTGTCCTACAGACAATTGACCAATTAATAGAGACGGGAAATAGTGAACAAATATTTCAGAAAGCAATTCAAGGACGAGGCCAGGTTTATCCTTTTCTTTAGTTATGAATTTTATGGTTTAGCGAGAAATTTAACTTTTTCTTATGAATTAACTTTCAGCTAGTTTATTTGTATTTAAATAATTGAATATTATGAGTAGAATATTGGATTTGGCAGGTAATCGACACCCTTGCAGAAATCCAGGAGCGACATGACACTGTGAGGGAACTAGAGAGGAAACTTCTTGAATTACAACAGGTAAATTTTTGTTCATGCCTATTTTCATTATCTTATGTAACTATCTAAAATTGTTTTATGAATTGAGGCCTGAGTGAGCATGCAAGCGCTATGATCTGTATACCGATAATTTTGGTAATCCAAGCAGCATTAGCTTCTTTGGTGTATCCTCATTGATGTCGTCATTCTGTACTAGTCTTTCTAAACCTAGTCTCAGTTATAAGTGGACATTCTACATTTCGAACTTCTTTACATTGATTGGTTTGTAGATAAGAGATAATAATGTTTCTTAACTTATTTGTTTTATTTATCTAAGCTATAATGATAATTTTAGTCTAGAAGCCTTGTACTTACCAAACTGTTATTTATGATACTCATCCAATTTTATACCTGACTGACAAATCCTTGGTACTTACCAAACTGTTATTTATGATACTCATGCCTGATTGCATAGTCAGTTGGAGAAAAATTTCATCTTGATTGTCTTTCAATTTTGGAGAAAATTTCAAATGGTCTGCGAAAGTCCAAACTGCCTGGTTGCACAGTCAGTTGTATGATTACAACAGTTGAGTGTCCGAGTGCATTAAGTTTCCTTCCAATAATTAAGTGAAAAATATTTTTGTGGAGTATGGACCGAGAAAAAAAACTGTTAAATAATGAGGGATTGTAACTTTACAAGCACCCTCTGCTTATTAGTATAATCAATCATACATTATATAATAATAATAATAATAATAATAATACCTGATAAAGCTGACAGGCAAAAAAAAGTAGTAGGAATTAGATCGCCCTCTTGTATTAATTTTCTTCTGATATAAGTTGAATTTCCTTTTATGGGTACGAATCTATAACATAAAGAAAATTGTTGAAAGAATGAGGGACTAAAACTGTTAATGGGACTTGAAGGTGCATACAGATTCTCGTATTAACCTTTTCAGAAGACTCGGTGATATCTATGAAGGTTTTTTTGTTACACTGCTTGACTTCATTATTAAGTTGATTGGACAATTTGCGGCTTGATCTTCCAAGCTTCAAGATGAAAAATGTATATAAGATGCATTCGAACTTCTGAACTCTGATCTCCTCATAGCCGAGTGCTCGGGATGCTTGTATATGTGGTTCCCCCCTAAATGTTTCTAATATTGATGCCTGTTTATCGATGAAACATGGATTGATTTTTTGCATTGCACTCATAGGGGAAAGTAGTGCTATGATACTTTACCTGATCTGCTGGCCCAGCAGTATGCAAAACGATAAAGATGCTGAAGGCAGACAACAATGGCCGCTATGGTGCTTTTTTCGAGAAAAAACCGTCTCATGGGAATATAAATTAGTCAAAGACGAACTTGCATAATATATATATTATTCTTCGTAGGTTCAAACAGTGTTCAGTTATATATCACTGGCTTATATATCTCCTTTTTCAATTTTGTGCATCGAGAACATTGAGGAATAGCCAGGGATTTTGCATACAAAACTGATTTGATTCTTTATGCAGATCTTTCTGGACATGGCTGTGTTGGTTGAAGCTCAGGGGGACATGCTGGATAACATCGAAACTCACGTATGGAACATACTTCATCTATGGAACTAAAATTATTTCCCTTAATTACTTGTTATTACTCATCTACCATGCTCTGTTTAAAAAGAGAAATTGCCCTTCGATTCTTACTCTTTAAAGACATCTACCCTTCTCCACAGGTTTCCAGTGCTGTTGACCATGTTCAGTCTGGGACGGCTGTTCTCCAGAAGGCAAAGAAGCTGCAAAAGAATTCTCGCAAGTGGATGTGCATAGCTATAATTATTCTCCTTATAGTTGTCATCGTGATTGTTGTTGGTGTGCTTAAACCATGGAGCAAGAGTGCCTAGGTTGCTTATTAATTAAAGGTGTATGGGTCATGTGGTTTGTATATTAAGAAAATTATATCCAACTTGTTTGCAGGACTGGAACTCTTTTATCGTATGCTTTTGCACTTAAATTCATGTATAAAATTTCTTATCTGATCATTCTTTGTAACGTGAACATTTGCGACGAAATAAAAGGATCATATGGTTAGATCTAATGCATATATATATATATATATATATATATATATATATATATATATATATATATATATATATATATATATGAAAAATGGCCTCTAGGGTTTCGGGAGACCCCCTCTCGGGGAAATCGAGACCTGGCCCTGGGGGGTCCCCTCCGTGGGACCCCGTGTTACGATCCGCTACCCAAATTGTTGGGCCGGGCCGAGTCATGTCCAGCCTACGCTTGTGATAAAGCGTAGTAACCTGTTCTAAAGACAAATACGATAAGATCAAAGTGTGCTAACAGTTCTATATGCCAAATTGAGTCAGAATATCTTCAAACACAAAATTATCTCGTATATAAATATGTTCCAAGTACATGTCCAAAATGTAAAACTGGATACAAGGCCAGTCACAAAATACATAGTCTAAAACATGACTACTCTCAAAAGTCCCGAGCAACTACACAAACTAGACGAGTTTTTCCGCAGGTACATCTTCGTAAGATAAAGTCGGATCCTCGATGGCAACTCCATAATAGAAATCACATAGCAACTCCTCCTCTGTAAGTATACCTACAACGTTATCCTGTCAGGACGGGAGCAAGTACCGATTCTAGCAAACTAAATATACGAAACATGAAATGAACAGGAGTGTAATAAACAGGAATCATGTCATATCACAATCTATCATGGTAAAGATACATATGTCATAGAGACAGATGTATATGTAATGTTTAAAACTGTAGCAGGTACGTGATCGTCAATAGGTGTACAATGTACAGGGGCACATAATGAAATGTACTTCCGTACAAGTGATACGGCGATAGATGTACATACGCACAAATCCGCTTTGAGATAAAGGCCTACGGCGTAGTAACATATAAAATGAAACTTAGCTCGCTACGGTAGAGGGGGCATGATCACGTACTCAACTATCAGTTTTTCCATAACCCAGATTCTAACATGTGAGAGATACGAGAACAGTATAAAACATGGTGGATACCGAGAGCAGTATAAAGCATGTGAAAAATGTAGAGAGATATGACTTGCAGTTTTAGATATCGGTATTTTAACATGGTTTATACACAATTCATTATATGTTGTAAATAAAGTTTGTAGAGGTACTTGCCTCTAGCAAAGCAAGGTAGTGAAGGAAATGCTATAGATGTCTGGTGTCTCGTCACTGTAAAAATAATATATAAACTTAGTTTTCATACTAAGTTAAACACTAGGACACTAGCTGTGCGACACGACTTTCTGACTGGACACCTAGCCAAATGGTGAACTTTAGCATAGGAGACCAATGTGGGGTGACACAATACCCAAATTAACTTTCTAAGGCCTTTACACTATGGTAGGGTGAGGTCCAATACTACAATATCCCAAAATCACACAATTCATCGTAAGTCGTAATTAATCAATAATTAAATCAGACTATACACTGTGTTCCAACAATTTTTAGGATAGACAAAAAGCTCAATTATACATAAAATAAAGTACCAAAATGATCCTTGTTAATTATAGAAATTTATACTAATTTTTTGGAATTTAAAAACCCTCACAGATATTTATCAAAAATCAGTAAACATAAGTACCCTGAAAATGATTCTGTTATCCTATTTTTTAACATGCCCAAAGTACTTATTAAATGCTGGAAAAATTATATTAAATTTGCTAAATTAACATAATATTTAAATACAATTTTTCCCATATTTTACAGCAGTTAAAATATATATAAAAATTCAAAAACAGTAAGTTACAATTTCTGGAAATTAATTAATTAATTATTTAATATTTTATCCACATATACGAAATTGAACCGAAGTCCAGATACGGGACCCAAAGCCATGAATCAAGTCCAATATGACTTGTACAGGCCTTGAATGTATTTAGACACATTTGGGCCCAAAAATCCATGCCAGATTTGGACATCAAATGGCCATGATGAATAAGATACAATAATTCATATATTAAAGTATTTTAATAATATATATTAAAGTAGTAAAATATACAAGTCATAAAATTATATAATAAAATAACTTGTGAATTTACACATAATAACATTTTACACAAAATTGTATTTGAAATATATATATATATACATATACAACAAATAAATTTATATATATACATAAATATATAGATAGATATATATATAATGAACATATATATATATATATATATATATATATATATATATATATATATATATATATATATATATATATATATATAATTGTCCGGCGCTCGTAGCGCGAGTGGCACGAGGGGGGGGGGGGCTCTCGGCGGGGAGACCCGGGATCGAGCCCCCCCTCCCGCATCCACCCGGCTGGGTGGCAGTGGCCACGGGGTGGATGGGGATGCGCGGACACCCAAAAAAAAAAAAAAAAAAAAAAAATATATATATATATATATAATAAAATAAATAAAAATAAAAACAAAACAAAAGAACACAAAAAGGGGGGCTCGAACTCGGCCCGCTGGAACAGGGGGTGGGTCTGAGCGCCACTCGGCTAACCAGGGGGTCAGCTCGAGCTTGCTGTTAACGTTGGGGTTCACATAAAATATAAACCCAACCCAACAGTATAAACCCAATAACCAAAAAGAAAAACCCGATAACCCATTAACCCGTTAGTTATGTGTCTTCGTGTCCTGACAGTTAGGGACACGAAGACACACGAGTCCTGTGTCCAAGGCGTGTACGACACACACGACTTGAGTTTGCCGTGTCCGAGCACATCAGTGGACTCCTCGTGTCTAGGCGTCCAGTGATACAAACATGAGACACTGAACGACACGAGGGGTGAGCTGACACGTACGTGTCCGATGGGCAGTGGCCGTCGAGGGTGCTACGCGGCGGAGGAGGCGTCAGGGTCGACGAAGGATAGTGGCGCTGAGCTCGTCATGTCGTGGCGAACAATATGGCAGTGGTCGGAGGCGGTGGCGTGGCCTGTAGGGGCGGCGCTCCTAGATCTAGGGTTCCGGCGAGTTCGTCGGAGAAGAAAGGAGGTGGGCTGGCGCTGTGGTGGTCGAAAAATAGTCTAGGGTTAGGGTTTAGGTCGGGGTCTATTTATAGGGTCGAATGGTGGTGGAATTAGGGTTAGGGTTACGAAAAATTAGGGTTTTAGGCCGGTCGTCGGTCGTCGGTGAGATCGTGGTGGGGGGGGGGGGGAGGGGTGACGGGTGTTTTACAATTAGGTCACCCAAGTTTGGGGTTTTACAAACTAACCCTACCGTCTTACAGTTTGCAAAATATAATTTGCAAACTGATATAAAACAATTAGAAAAATTACAAACTGATATAAAAACAATTCAGTAAATTATAAATTGATATTAAAACAATTTAACAATTTGCAAGTTGATTTTTAATAATTGCAGATTGATATTTTAAGCTATAAAATTATATAAAAAAATTATTTAAAAAACCTAGAAAATTTCTAATAATTATAATAACTTATTTTAAGGATAAAAATACTATTTAAAAATATAATTCCTTATTTTAAAAATAGTTAAAATATTCAGGGGCTTACAAATCTTCCCTCTTTGAAAAATTTTGTCCTCGAAATTCACAAGGATAGAAGACTCTACAAACATTCTAACATAGCAAGCAATGCAAACAAATGACTAAGGCTACTATTAAGACTAACCTCTAAGGTATCAACCGGGAACGGGTGGTTCCCTTGCGGCTGTTGGGTCGAACAAGTAAGGATATCTCTTCCTCATGTCCGACTCCCTCTCCCAAGTAGATTCTCCCGGAGAGTGACGGCTCCAAGCTACTCGGACCAAGGGTATGACTTTGTTCCTCAGCCACTTCTCCCTTCTATCCAATATCTCCACTGGCTGCTCAGTAACTGCAAGGCTCGGTCCGATCTCCAACTCTGAATGATCTAGCACATGGCTGGGGTCTGGAACGTATCTCCTCAGCTGAGACACATGAAAGACATCGTGAACTCCTGCTAGGTTGGGTGGAAGTGCAGCCCTGTAAGCTACCTCTCCGATCCTCCCAAGTATCTCGAACGACCCAATGTATCTGGGGCTCAACTTGCCGTCTCGTCCAAACCGGATCGTCCCTCTAGTAGGTGATATCTTCACCAGTACCATATCTCCGTCAGCGAACTCCATCAGTCTACTACTAGCATCGGCCCAGTGTTTCTGCCTGTCCTGAGCAACTCGGAGTCTGTCTTTGATCATCCTGACCTTCTCTGCTGCATCAGTGATCATCTCTGGCCCAAGCATAACTCTATCCCCAACATCATCCCAAAAGTGCGGTGTACGACATCGTCGTCCATATAGTGCCTCGAAAGGAGACATACCAATGCTGGCTTGGTAGCTGCTGTTGTATGAAAACTCTACCAAGTGCAGATGGCCCTCCCATGATCCGCCAAAGTCCAGCACACAAGTCCTCAGCATGTCCTCTAGCGTCTGTATCGTCCTCATCGGACTGTCCATCTGTCTGTGGGTGGTATGCTGTACTGAACTTGAGCCGACTGTCCAACTCTTCCTGCAAGCTCCTCCAGTAGTGGGACGTGAATCTACTGTCCCGGTCCGATACAATGCTTACTGGTACTCCGTGTAAGCGAACTATCTGTTGCATGTATAGCTCCGCCAACTTCTCGGTGGAGAGCCCCACCTTGAAGGGTATGAAGTGCGCACACTTCGTCAGCCTGTCAACGATGGCCCAAATGGCATCCTTCCCTCCTTGGGAACGAGGAAGCCCTGAGACGAAGTCCATCGTAATGTGTTCCCACTTCCACTCGGGAATGGGTAACGGCTGCAATAGACCAGCTAGCCTCTGACGCTCCGCCTTGACCTGCTGGCAAACTAGGCATCTCGAAATGAAACGTGTGTCACGACCCGCACCCACTGTGAGGGTACGAGTACGTAACAGCGCCCAGCCTACGCCACAGTGTCGATGGTAGAACGCTGTTCTAAGTCTCTAACTAACCATCAACTCATGCAGTATATAATGTACTCATCATGATCAACTCCGAACGGAGGACAAGTATAAGATATTGAAACTCAATCACAGTCTAAGCACGATAAGATAACACAGAAGAGATAACTAAGAAATAGAAAGACAACTACTATAATGATAACAAAATCTCAACAATCTCTAATACAAAACAAGTCTCCAAATCAAATACAACAAGTTCAACATGAAAGACAGATGCAAGTCTACTAAACTAAATCCGATCACTCCTGAGTGTCGGGGCCAAAGGTAGCCATCCCGTCTCCGGGTCCATAATATGTAGGGCATGTATCCTCAGCGCAAGTATCTGTAATATTTTCAACAGGTCTAGTCAGGACAGGAACGAGCACAACCTCATCTAGAAAACCTAAGTAAATGACAGAGAACTATAAAGCAGTTATAGACAGTTGTATTGATGAACATGGCAGTTTATATTTAGGTGATGGTATAGAGAGATAGATAAGTACAAGGAAAGTAAGTAACTAAACAAGAGAAGAATCATGGCAATAAAGACTGTAAAATAGAAACTAGCTGAACTAGAGTAACATGGTATAAGTCCAGACAGTAAATGTAGACAAGTGTAACTCCAATATAAGTCCAGTACAAGACGAATCTAATACAAGATGAATCCAGTACGGGACGATTCCAGTCATAGTGATCAATGATTCCAGGGTGAGTCCAGCCTATACTCTAACAGTGTGTTTTAAAATACCGAGATCGACATGTAAACGGCTGTAGGTAATACGACACATCATACACCTGGCCGGGTGTGAGATGGCTATCATTCCAGTAGATTTCAGTAGATTACAGTTGGGAGATTCCAGATTGGGGTATGTCTACATGTCTTACTCAAGTATTTCCCCTTCCAGCAAGTACAAGTGATTCCAGAATACGACACAAAAATCGAGATGAGTCCAGCCAACATGATGATACCAGCAAGTGATTCCAGGGTGATTCCAGTAGGTAATTCCAGTAATAGAAGCTAGACATGATGATACCAGTAATAGAGGCCAGACAATATGGTATGTGTGTCGTATACATGAATCCAGAATATCCATACGTGTTGTAACAGAGAATCACATACAGCTAACTAGAACTGAAGTACAATAATTGACAAATAAATGAGAGAACTATCAGAGAATGTACTCGCCTGATACTCTGAAAAGAGTAGTGTAATATCAAATGTCTGCACCGGAGTCACAATGTCCTAAATAGAGCAGTACAGGTTATAATGTGTTTAAAATAAGATAGATGAAGTTTACGATACAATCTACATAATTTCTAGGTCAATTTAGGTCAAAGTCAAACTCTAGTCAACTCTGGGTCAAACCAAGTCAATATCTAGTCAAACTAGGTCAACAACAAGGCTATCTTGGTCAACTGGTCAAACTTAGACTAACCAAGTCAATCCTAAACTATTTGGTCAACTTGGTCATTCTAGGGTTTTGGTCAACTAGTCAAACTTAGCTAATTAGGTCAACTAGGCTATTCCTAGGGTTAGCAATCTAGTCAATTCTACATTAAGACCAAACTCAAGAATTTACCATATACTATACATATATATAGGCACATCACCTATATATATATATATATATATATATATATATATATATATATATATATTTTTAATATATATATATATATATATATATATATATATATATATATATATATATATATATATAACACCATACCTTATCCCATAAATCTTACCCTTAAAACATATCCACATATATAATGTATCACAAGTATCTATCTCATAGATATAGCATACACAACCCGTATCTAATATATCCACAATACACATCACACTAATTATCTTGTATATACCCAAGGAAATGGCCTGTCCTAAAGAATTGAATTATAGGAATGAAAGAAAGCTTGAGTGTATGATAAATTGAACCCAAGTAGGAACTGAACCTTAGATGGAAATATGGACATGGATTTAAAACTAGAGCATGAGTGGAAAGGAGTTCCACTCCCTCATGACTGATGCCATTCGTAATACAGTCCTAACCTATAGATGCAGGTCTTCCAAGTGGCCTAACCCGAGCATCCTAGGACTGAACACAGGACATATGCACTAAATACCATTTTAGTGGACAGGTAATGCAACAGGGACAAAACTTTGATGTGGATTGGACCAGACATTTCTGAACCAGCAAGGAAAAAGGGAAGTGCATATATATATGGAATATCTTGGACAGAAGACAAGAGAGTTGCAAGATATGGAATGTAGGTTACGGAGGGGGTCTGATACTCTTAGGTAGGAATATAGATAGGTTATCAGAACCTACAAGGATGCAGGACAAAGCATGTAACCATACTACCCCTATATGATACTAACTCAACCTTACCAACCATACCCCAACCTAATTGAAACTGTCAAAAAACTGGAACATGAAATCAGTTCTCAGTTAAAGTCCATGTGTGAGTGACAGGATAGAGGGTGTGTGTGTGTGTGTGTGTGTGTATAAATGAACTGTTCTCAGGTTTAGTGAAATATCAGTGTGTGTGTGATACTGACAGGAAGGGTATGTGATAGGAGATAGTGTAACATGGAATCAGTGAAATGCATCTCAGGAATTCAATGTATCTCAGGAATTACATGGCAAGATGAGTGTTAAGTCACAGTCTACTCTAACAGTTCAAGACCCATTCGAAAACATCTCATTCGAAATATCCCTTAGTCTAACAGTTCAACCCATATACATAAATGAACAATCCTAATCACTAATATCAATTATCAGTTTTAGGAATTCAATCTAAGTCTCAAATTTAGTCAAACATCAGTTTAAAATCTACATCATGTATAGCCTAACCTATTCTCAGGAATAACATGGCCTAACATCAGTTTAAAATCAGTGAACCATCAAGTGTCAAACCAATCCAAATCTCAGGTAACTAGTCACTAGGATTCTCATGTTTTACATATCAAACCAACCTAATTCTCAGGTTTTAGTTAACTGTCAGTTTCATTAAACTGGAAATGAACTGATACAGAGATTTACCCCACTTCGAAAACCAATCTTTTTATCACAACTCGAAATTAAATGGGTGAGACAAGTATACTGGTATACATGTTAGGTATATGTGTCAGGGGTTGTCATTTCGTGTCCACATGAGTGGACACGAGGTATCCAACAGAGGGGCGACAGGTAAACAGTTGACAGGTACGTACAACATCGTGCTGCCATTCCTCAGAGAATTGGACATGAAACAGTCCACAAGAGGACACGTGGTCGTGTCCCCACTTAGCCTAGGTATAGGTCTTCATGTCCAAGTGCCTGCACTGAGTCAGAGTCGTGTCGTGTTAATGTTATTAGGGCGTATCAGAGACACGAAAAACACGTGCACAGTGCAGGGCAAAACACGTACACACGCAATTTTTTTGCGCACACTTATCGAGAGCTCATAAAACTTTATGGGTGTCGTATCAGTCATTAGGACAACATGCTACCAAGTTTCGTGACCTGAGTCGCCGTGTTGTGTCCGCTAGGACACCCGAGCAGCAGGGCAGCGCACCGGGGCCTCGTGCGTGCGTGTGTGTCTAAATTTGGACACGAAAACCAACCAAAAATATGCTCAGTCACATACATACATAATCTACATATGATTAGCTACCCAAATATATAATTTGTTTTGAAAATCAAGAACAAAAAGTCCTAAGAGGCATTTCGTCGAACACCTATGTACATACATTGATACGTGTCCGATACGGACACCAAACAGACACAAAATCCACCCAAATTCTAGGGACAGCTAGGGGACACCTAGATCTAGCCTAATATGCAAAGAAATCGGAATAATAATGCAATTTAAGGGGTTTTACCTATAGGTGCAAATAGCAAGAAAAAGCTCCAAAATAAAGTGTTCCTCCTTGCTAGCTCGGATCCCCAAATTGCTCAAAATCTGGAATTACTCTCCATAAACAGGAAATATAAGGGTATTAGGCTATAATGCAAGAAACTAGAGTGGAAAAGGATTTTAAATGAATAATCTATGGGTTGGGAAAGAATGGACAAACCTTTCTTTTTTCCTATGTGCTCTTTTAATACAAAAGAGGCAAGAACTAATTAGGAGATTATTTACAGGGAAAGGAATGACCTAGTGGCTGGTCATAAAGGAAAGAATTATGGTTAGGGTTTCACTAATGGACTATGGGCCAAGTTGCACTAGCTAACTAGCTCAAGTCCTTAGCCTTTGGTCCAATGCAAAAATCCTCCTATTCTCTTCATGAAACTTAGCCAACTTAAGTCAACCAAGACCAACTTGAGTTAGATTAGGGTCCATACCATGTTAACTAAGTCACCAAAGTCAAGGTCAAAATCTAGGACAGTCTCTTAAGTCACAGCTAGTCAAAAGTCAAATTAACAATCACCAATGTAATAATTCATAAAATAATTCAAGGAGGCCAAATGACCAAAATACCCTCATGTTCAAAAGTAGAAATAAATTATCCTAATGACATGGTCAGGCTCTAGGTCAGACAGTCTCTCAGGTTACACTAGCAAGGCATCAAAATCACAAGCCATGACTTAAAACAGTTTTAAATAGTTTAAAAATGATTAAAAATCACCAAAAATTATAATGTGAAATAAATATCATTAATTAATAATTATAATTACAAAATTTCAAAATTAACCTCATTTTAGAAACTGGGTGTTACAACGCGATACATCTCTCTTCATCCCGTGCCACCAAAGATGTTCCCGTAAGTCACGGTACATCTTGTTGGCACCAGGGTGAATAGAATATCGCGATCGGTGCGCCTCCTGCAAGACTGTCTCTATCAGCTCTCCCTTCAGCACACATAACCGGCTGCCATGCCTCAAGGATCCATCCTCTGCTACGATGAAGTCATCTAGCAATCCAGCTAAAGCCTGGACTCTGAGTCTGCGGAGGCTCTTATCTGTAGACTGTGCCTCCTTGATCTGCTCCATCAAACCTGACTGAATGTCTAGCGCCATCATCTGTATCACTGATCCTGGCCGAACTATCTCGATACCGAGCTTCTCCAGATCTTCCCGTAAATGCCGATCTATCATCAGATACCATGCCATCGGATGCCTGTTCAGCGCATCCGCCACCACATTTGCCTTTCCGAAATGATACTGTAAATCGATGTCGAAGTCCTTCATCAACTCCAACCATCGTCTTTGCCTCATGTTCAGCCCCTTCTGCGTGAACACATACTTCAAGCTCTTGTGGTCAGTAAAGATTTCCACTCGCTCTCCATATAAGTAGTTTTTCCATAACTTGAGTGCAAAGATCATCGCAGCTAACTCTAGGTCGTGGGTAGAATAGTTTCGCTCATGAGCCCGTAATTGCCTAGATGCATAAGCAATCACTTTTCTATGCTGCTGTAGGACACATCCTAGCCCATTTCCCGAAGTATCGCTGTATATGGTGAAACCTACAGATCCTGAAGGTAATGTCAGAACTGGAGCGGTCGTCAGTCTCTTCTTCAGCTCCTCAAATGCTGTCTGGCAGTCCTCTGACCAGATGTACTATGCGTCCTTCCGTGTCAGTTTTGTCATGGGTTCAGCTATCCTAGCAAAGTCCTGGATGAACTTTCTATAATAGCCTGCTAATCCCAAGAAGCTCCTGACTTCTAAAACTGACGTCGGAGCCTTCCATGTCTCAGCGACAGCAATCTTCCTGGGATCCACTGAGATCCCTTCTCAAGTGACTATACGACCGAGAAACTCCACTCGGTCTAAAAAGAACTCGTACTTTGACAATTTGGCATACAACCTTTCCTTCCTCAGAATCCCTAAAACTGTCCGCAAGTGCTCTGCGTGCTCTTCCGGCGTCTTCGAGTATATCAGGATGTCATCGATAAACACCACGACGAACTTATCCAGATACTGGTGAAATGTCTTATTCATCAAGTTCATAAAGATAGCTGGCGCATTTGTGAGACCAAATGGCATCACCAAAAACTCGTACTACCCATACTTCGTGTTGAACGCCGTCTTCTGGATGTCTGCAGTCCTGACTTTCATCTGGTGGTAACCGGATCTCAAATCTATCCTGGAAAATACCTTCGCCCCACTCAACTGGTCGAACAAATCATCTATCCTGGGCAGAGAATATTTGTTTTTAATGGTGATGGTATTCAACGCCCGGTAGTCAATACACAACCGGACTGTACCATCCTTCTTCGGTACAAAGAGTACTGGCGCTCCCCATGGAGAAGCACTAGATCGAATGAAACACTTTTTCAATAGGTCATCAATCTGCTCCTTCATCTCTACAGCCTCTTTGGGGTTCACTCTATAGCAAACCTGGGATACTGGTGATAAAATCGGTACTAAATCTATAGTGAACTCCACGTCTCTGTCAGGTAGAAGTCCTGGAAGATCCTCTGGAAATACATCCATAAACTCCCTAATGATAGGGTGTGGCGGTGCTAACACCCTAACTGTCGCACAACAGTTCGGCTCTAGGCTGATCTCCGGCCCTGTCCTCCTGACACTGAATGGTACCGTGCCTGGGGGACTGAACAGAATACTACCCTCATGGCAGTCTATAACTGCGTGAGCATAGCTAAGTCAATCCATCCCCAATATGATATCATACCCGGGGAGTGACATCACAAAGAATCGTCCCCTAAACTCTCTCCCAGCTATAGTAATAGAGCATCTATAGATAGCCCTAATGGGTACTGGTCCGCCTTCCGTCATTACTCTACTCATCTCCTCGGTAGGTGTAGCTACTAAGTGGTGTTTATGCAAAAACTCTAATGACAGGAAGCTATGCGATACACCGGAATCAAACAAGCATAGAGCTAGAAAAGTATGCAAATAAACATGACCTGTGATGACGTCAGCCAAATAATCTGGCTCCGAAACCTGCTCCGGCTCTGCCTCAAGAGCCAGACTATAAGCCTTTCCCTGGGGTCCCTTCTGCTGCTGCAGATGTTGCCCAAACATCTACTGCTGAGTCGGGAGCGACGGTCCTCTAGACGGTGGTCCGGCACCTGGTACCCTCGCTATTGGGCACTCCCGAAGCTGGTGGGTGGCAGACCCACTAGATAAGCACTGCCTTAACCTCTTTCTGCAGATGAAGTAATCATGCCCTGGCCTCCTACAGAATATACACACAGCTCCCCTCTGCTATTGAGGTCCCGGGGCTCTAACTGGTAGGGTCGGTTGATGTGGTGTGGGAGGACGGTATGTCTGTTGGTGCGGCGCCGGTGCTCTCGGCTGGAAAGTCTGACGCTTGGAAGGTCCCTCGTGGTGTACAAAAGCCGGCCTCTTGCAAGACAGAAGACGCTCCTCTATACTCCGGGCCAACTCTAGGCTCTGGTAGTAGTCAGTCGTCCCGTTCGCCACTAAGAGAATGCCAATGTCTGGAACTACACCATGGCAAAACCTACGCGTCATCTCCTCTGGGTCTACAACCAGACTAGGAGCGAAGCAGCTCAAATGACTAAACTCTGCTGCGTCAATAAAACGGTTCCCCTGCTGGATGTTCTGGAATCGTAGCCCCATGGCTACCCTAGCGGTGGTCGAGAAGAATTTCTTTTTGAACTGGACCTTAAACTGATCCCAAGTGGCCCTCCCTCTCGCGAATAGCGGCTCATTCCTGAACCAAACTCCTGCCAAGTCTGTCAGCAGAAATTCCGCTGCCTCGATTTGGAGGTCACCCGGTAACCTAGCTCCAAGGAGCTTCCTCTCTACCGAGTCTAGCCAGTCATCTGCTACTATGATACCTTCAGTCCCCATGAACTCCCTGGGATTCAAGCCCATGAAGTCCTTGATGTTCCCCGCTCTCTGTCGTGGCTCTACCGGTGGTAGAACCATGGTACGCTCCTCAGAACGCTCTATGCTATGGCCGAGTAGGGTGGTATGCTCCTGATGGGTCGTTAGGAACCCCTGTGAACAGTTGGTTCCCGTCGAGAGTGACGGAAGCCTGGGCAGGTATAGTAATAGGTGGTGGTGGGAGTATCGGGTCCTGCTGGGACTGTGATGTGGAAGGTGGTGGAGGCACCTGGGTCGGTAGATTTGTGGAGTGAGGGAGTATGGTAGGTGGAGCACCATCTAATAAATAAAAGGACTTATAAGGACTCTTTTAAGTAAACAATCATAAACAACAAGAAAGTCTAATTTGTAATAACGAGTATATGATGTGATGAGTTCATATGTTGCAATCCTAGTAATCCTCTAGGTGTTCTAAATGTTATTCCTAGTGTTATCTTGTTACCTTAAGTTCCTAATTGCAGGCATGTTTGGTACAATGACGTAACCAAACAATTTAGTCAGGACCTGCATGGGCCACCACTAAAAATATGTCACGATCCGCAATCCAAATTGTTGGGCCGGGCCGAGTCATGTCCAGCCTACGCTTGTGATAAAGCGTAGTAAGCTGTTCTAAAGATAAATACAATAAGACCAAAGTGTGCTAACAGTTCTATATGTCAAATTGAGTCAGAATATCTCCAAACACAAAATTATCTTGTATATAAATATGTTCCAAGTACATGTCCAAAATGTAAAATTGGATACAAGTTCAGTCACAAAATACATAGTCTAAAATATGACTACTCTCAAAAGTCCCGAGCAACTACACAAACTAGACGAGTTTCCCTGCAGGTACATCCTCGTAAGATAAAGTCGGATCCTCGATGGCAACTCCATAATAGGAATCACATAGCAACTCCTCCTCTGTAAGTATACCTACAACGTTATCCTGTCAGGACGGGAGCAAGTACTGATTCCAGCAAACTAAATATACGAAACATGAAATGAACAAGAGTGTAATAAACAAGAATCATGTCATATCACAATCTATCATGGCAAGGATACATATGTCATAGAGACAGATGTATATGTAATATTTAAAACTGTAGCAGGTACGTGATTGTCA